>WARS01000126.1:90000-629764 GCA_008933995.1 Datnioides undecimradiatus | reverse complement strand
CAGAAAAACTGTTTCCACAAAAACTCCAATATTTTCTAAGTAAAGACCACGAAATGACAGGAGGAAAAACTCACTTCACTGAGAGGTCAAGAGGTGAAAAACAAAAGAATGAAAGTGAAAGGATGAGTGACAGTTCCAAGAAAGAGATTTCAAGAAAGAGGTTTCAAGAAAGTGGTTCTCTATGCGTGATGCTTTTTTCAAGTATTACAGCATTATGTAACTCAGATAACAGAGAGCCAGTCACCTCAGTCGGTATGAGTGAAGTGGTGGGGAGGATAGGAATGGCAGCATGAATTTGACAAATGTGTACGTAGAGGTGTGAACCTGTCAGGCATATTTACAGTGTTGGGGATATATTACGGCTCTTGTGAATTGTCTGCAGATGTACTGGGGTCAAAACTAAGCAGCTTTCTATTTGCTGGAATAGACTTTGCCTTGGTCCTCACCACGGCCAGAACGTTTCACACAATCTACGTTGCTCCCTTTCCCTCAGCAGACATGCAGCCACACCAGAATGCACAGGTGCCATACATGTGGGAACCAGCAGAACATACTCAGTGATAGAACCTTGTCCACAGAAAACAGATTTCCATTTCTCAAATATAAATCATATATTACAAACACTCCCTACAGGTTCAGTTGACCTCAATATGTATTGCAGGTGGTCATTACATGCATGGTGATGGAGGAACTGCAACATTAATGTCTGTAGTGGATATCAGTCAAATGTTAACAGAATTAAGCTGCATGTAGCCCACAGCTAACTGACTGACCTCATAACATCACACTTTCTTTTACATCACTCAGAGCAGCTTGTGAGACAAATATAGATGCGGTGTATAGATGAACACAAGTCATACAACTCAAGGCAGAATCCAATATATAAAAGAACACTTACAGTGAGTCATAGTCCAATCCCATATGGGGAATTGGAGGCAAAAACAATTAAGTGAAAAAGAACCACAGTAACTAAACAAGCCATATTTAAACAAACAGCATAAGATAAAGCAGAGAGAAAACACGCCAACACAACAGCAGTTATAGCTCACAAACTTGGCTCCTGATGCCTTAGCTGAAAATAAACAATATTCATCACAGTCCCCAGTATTAAATGGGCATACTAGGGTTAATCGAACGTACTAAATAAAAGAAATGCTTACCTTTCTTGCTCCACCAACGCACACACAAACACACACACAAACACATGCATGCATTCCCTTGAAACCAAAAACAAAGCACAGCAATCCTGGCCTTAGCTTCTCCCCGTCTCCTCAGGTCGGTCAGAAAAGAAGAAAGGGCAGAAACAAAACAGTCTGAAAGAGATTCGCCTCCTGCTCATCTTCAGGAATTGTGCCTCAGTTTCAGATTCACTCCTCTTCAAAAGTCTCTCTGGATTTACAAGCTCAGAAACATTCAAAAAGGCCACGTGAGTCAAAGCCGAACATGAGCAACAACACAATTTACTTTCAATGTGACCGCCAAGTCAGTCAAAGCCAAACCTTGATAAGGTATGAACCCTCACAAAGATCCGACAAGCTTTGTAATCAAACTTTAATTTGGCTTTCATGTCAGCTCAGAAAGTAATCATCGCAGCCCATTTCTGTCTAGTCAGTGATAGATATACATAAATGCATGAATATATTTTTTGATCTAAAGCAAAGGCTTCTATTTACTGCCACATATTATGCAAATGGAAAGCAAATGGTCATTAAAAACAGCAGAGCAAGCCTGTGCTCACTGCTGTGCCACATTGTGCCAATGGCGCTTTCATGTCTAATCAAAGACGAAAAAGCCAAGTTACTATCAGCGATATCAAAGGCCTCTTCTGAAACACAATATAATCTTATATCTATCCCAATTATGGGACTCTTTTCTTACATAATAAAAAACAACTGAGAGCCTGCTTCAAAGAAAAATAGAAATTATACAGGCTGTTAGTTGGAGTGTGTGGCACAAAGAAGCACAGCAACACACACACAAATAATATATGTGTACACAGAAGTCAGTGTACAATCAGTGTATTATTTTCCGACTTCAGATCCTCCCTCAGTGGCATTTTTGGACGATGGCTGTGACTGATGTGAACACACACTGACACCTTCTCTTCACAACAAAACATAAATCACACATGCTTCCTTCTGCCAGGTTGGTCCTTATTCCAAAAGAGGAAGTGCAGGAACGCTTGGCATCATTAAAACATTTTTCAATACCATTTTTTAAGCATGTTTTATGCTTCATTGAAGACATGAAGTATCAAGATGAACAAATATTTGACAGAGAATGAAGCAGAGTCCATTCATGTATTCATGTCACACAAATGAATTATCGAAAACCTTATCCTGCTCTTGAGTACACTGTCAATCTAGTGAAAGTCTTTTCTGTTTTACATGTAAAAACTTTGCATCGCTTGAAACAAAGACCACCACTCCACCATCACCACTCACTGGAGGGGGGACTGGGATATTTTTGTCTGAGTTTGAGAATCACTGGGTGCGTCAATCTGGAGAAAGACTGAGTGAGAAGAAAAAGAAAACAAACTAGTTGAGATTTACTTCCTAGTTTTCCTCCATATTTGCCGTGTTTGTTCATTCCCAGCGACTCCCACAGTTCTCGTCCATGCCAACTTCCTCTACTGGCCTGAGGAGACTGGGTGAAGGCTGCCATGTGTGTCCTCAAAAACACATGGAGTCACCAGCTGCTTCTCTTCCACTGACAGCCTGAACAACTTGGTTAGTTAGAGTTTTAGGACAGAAGGGCAACTGACTCATTAAAAAAAAAACTGGCTGAAGTGTCCACAGTGGTGGGCGGCAAGTGTTTGGCCTCCCAATTCTACCGAAAAGTTCCATTGATGCCATTCAGGAAGAAGCGTGCTCCTAACCTCCTTCCAGGCTTCTTCCATTTGACCAAATTTGGATTTTCTGTCTCCAGTAAGATAACAGAGTGAACTAAAACTTGTGTTGAAACCACCCCCTCAGAGATCTGAATGTTAAGTCACAAAGACAACACAGTGTTCTGTATTCTATATTCTATACTGTCTGCACAGTCTTTCCATGTAAGCTCTCACTTTTGACACAGTGGCCTCAGCAGTGATTGCAGGGATGTCGGAATAGTGTGGTGGCACTATGGGGTAAATATTGTAGTCTTTCTCTGTGTACTGTATAGATGGTAGCTCTGTGCCATTACAAAGTGCTAGAAGGGACGACAGGAGGGAGCAACGACTCGCTACTGGTGTTCTGCTACATGTTGTAACTCTAAACTCAGCATAAAGGAAGAAGCAAACGCAGGGAGGGAGTCCGAGGTGATATGCTGTGTATCTGTGATGCAGTCCTATTTTTAGTTTGGTTGATAGTGAATAATGCAATTAAGTTGAATGAGTATATCTATAGCATTACCTTACCTTTCATTTTTTTTATATATATATATATATAATATATATATATATATATATAACACATTCATATTAATATGTTCAAGGGTAACTTTTTTAATGTGCTGATGTTACAATATAGCATTAGCATTCTGAGTCGCACTGGACATCTCTGCTTTTGTTCATGGATTGATAGCAGGTAGTTATCACAGAGAGCACAGTTATATTAGAAAGAAACCAACAAACACAAACTGTTTCAAGGTCTGTTCGCCCAGAAATCGGCACGGCTACATGGAGTTAAAAAAGTAGTCTTTATTTGAAATGATTTTCCTGCTCATCAGCGACAAACTGTGGCCACAGGCTGAGAACTGTACTCTCTCATTCTGCCAGTGTTTCACAGAGTAGTAGCAACACACAGCCATACAGTAATTCACATATTAGTAAATAATTATTTAAAACCAAACTAACGCATGAAATAAAACACACAGTGCAACATTCACATCTTTTCCTATGTACTCTGATATATATATACACACACACACAGGGTCCCAAGCTCAGAGCTAATGTTTCTTTGTCTTGTCCCTTTTCTTCTTCTCTTGGTATTCAAGGATCTTTGTGTGAAATATTCCTGCGGGACAGAGGAAAGGAATCACTGCTGAGCAACAAACAACGTGAGCTCAGCAACTAATGACAATACAATATGCAATGATTCTGAATATGATAAACTATAAAACTGCATCTGATCACACATAAAAGTGAGAAATGTACTCCAGTGCACACAGCTGATGATCGGGATGAGCATGTGTGTTTTCAGATGTAACAGTTAGTTTTGATCAATCGCATCCATCTAACTGTTGAAACTATCAAAGAGCTGTAACATTTAAGGGTTACAGTGTGTTTCGTCTAATGACAGATGACATTTTTGTTGCTGTGTGATCTTGATTCTCGTTTTTAAACAGGAATGACCTGATGGATGCTCAAACTGGCAGCAAAATGTTTCCACGCTTTAGTTTAACAACCACCCACAATTTAGTGTGCAGCTGTGAGCAGCTGCTCCGTGTCCTCCTGCACATTTATCTGACAGCAGTCCTACAGAGGATCTGGAGCTGGATCACATCTCTCAGTTGGATTGTGTGTGTGTGTGTGTGTGTGTGTGTGTGTGTGTGTGTGTGTGTGTGTGTGTGTGTGTGTCCCGGTCCTCACCTTGCTGCGGTCCAGGCTGCTGCTGCTCCACCTCCTGGATGAACAGGTCGAACATCTGCGTCTCGATGAACTTCTTGACAAAGTGTCGAGTGGTCTTGGACTCGATGGCCTTGTAGAAACGTCTCTTCTCAAATGCCCCCTGCGCTCCGGCACTGCCGTGCTTCACGTATGAGCCATAATGGCCGACTGTTTTCACAAAGAAAAGCAGGAAGGCCTCAGAAACCACCCGGTTCAGCTCCTCCACCGCTGAAAGAAAAGACATTTTGTTACCATTTGTTATTATAGAAAAACAATACTCCTGACACACTTATGTTTCATTAGCTGCAGTTTACTCACAGGGCTCTTTGGGTCTGTTACTGAGGGCCTCTAAGATTTCAGTTCGCAGCTTCGGGGGAAGAATAGAGCCTTCATCTCCGATCTGGACAAAGATTCAACAATTTGTGTGAACACTAATGCCTTTTTAATTTTCAAATCACTACCAAATGATTATAGCTGCTGTATTGTTGATGAATCAGTACTGACTGAAACGATGAAAGTTTCCTTTTTATCCTCAGACAGGTCGACCACCAGCAGCTGTGTTACAGAGGGAATGAAAGGCAGAGTGAGAGGCGCTCCGCTGGGACTTTCACAGATGTTTCACTGCTTTCTCAGCAATAACTCACATCGCTCTGGTCTGTGACCAGGTCCAGCAGGCGTTTCTGGACCCCCAGCAGGTAGGGGGTGGGCGCCATCACTACATCGATCAGGATCTCTGGAACAGTGGAGATTAAGGTGTGCTGCCAGGTGAAGGGATACAGGAGGGCCGCTACTGCATGAATGACCTGGGATAACGTGCTGTGGGCAGACAAGAGAGCTGACATCAGAGCAGATTACAAACACACTGTCCAGGTTTAGTTACTGCTCAGAAGTTGTCCTTTAACTTTGTTGTGAAATGTACACACGAACTGATGAGTTTCATTGTCTGAGACTGTGACTGTGTTTCCTGGTGTCTGGCTCCTGTTTTTGTCTGTTTCAGTGACAAATGATGATGATATCACGTTGTCAATGTGTTTTCACTGTCACTGCAACACTACATGTTGGTGGTGGTCTATCAGATATTGTAAGAATGCATGATATGTAACTCCTAATAAAACATAAGCCTTGTTTCTGGTAGAGGAATAATAATAATCTGCAGCAAGATATGGAGCGAACCTCTGAGTTGTCTTTGTTTTACTGTATGTGAACTGAACTGAAGCTGAACTGTTCTGGGGCTGTGGGAAAAACAACTCAACTCTCTGACAAATGGATTTCAACACTGGATATTGTCACGTTCTAAAATGCAATAACTCTTCATCGACTAAACATTTCATCTTCAGGCTAAGACTGAAAAGCTGCCAATACGAACGCTAGAATGCGTGCTGTAGCATGTAATACCTGAGTTCATCTGCGATGAAAATGATCCGTCTCTCCAGCACAGTGGCAGCGAACACCAGTAACACCTCCTCGTCTGTCAGGCAGCTGAACAGCGTGGCGAAGTTAACGTGCTCCAGCCAGGAGTCCAACGGCCGGGTCAGGCGGATGATCTGGCGGGGAGTCAAAACACTGTCAGCGGCGGTACCGGCGTGTCATCACTCAACTGATAAGTCACTTTAAAGTCTAACCGTGGTCTTAGATGTTTGGACTGCACAGTTATTTCTTTCTAGATTAGAGCTCAGACAAAAAACTCATTTTAGGATTCAAACATTAAGCGACAGAAATGACAAATACTCAAACAATGAAAGCTTGACAGCAAACAGTTCAGATTTCTAACTAATAAGTCAGCTCAAACAAGAAAAGCTGGAAGTGAAATTGGGTGAAATAGCTGCAGCTGAACAGTAAGACAAACTGGAGTTTCCAGCGCCAGTAAAAACAGCTGCACCTGCAACAATAACACGACCAATAAGGGCCTGCAGTAAGACACAGCAGCGAGGTGATGGAAGGGGCTTATAAACAGTGAGACCCAGTGTCTATCGCTCCCCGCAGGGAGGGAGGACCTCACAGTGATGAATGTCGCGAGTCTTCACACAGCTAGAGGGCCGTGTGTTTAACCTCCCTTCACCCTGAGGGCTGCTCACAGTTACTGAAGCACAAACAATGGCCTGCAACGGTGAATACCTGAGATGACTGTGAGCTGTTGAAACATGGTGAGTGGCCTGACGGGAGAAGTGCGCTGAAGGTTGGGTAATGCAGGGCAGGTTCAGACACAGCTCCGCACACACACACACAACCACCTGGAGGATCTGACTGCACACAGGCACTGTCTGGTCCTGCTGTGTGCATCATTGTGTGGGCTCTTAAGTCTTTGAGCCTCTATTAAAGACTCTATTTCACAGTTCATTCATCAACATGTGAGCAATGACTCAACTGCGTCTGTGTTTGAAATAAGGAATTTTACAACAGAGGTGCCCCATCTGCCGCGACGCCTCACCGTTCTAGTGTTCCCGACCAATCAAAGCGCTTACTGCATGTCAACTGCCCCCCGTGCATCCACAGAGATCTGGGATTCAGTGTCTTGCCCAGAAACACTTCACTGTGCAGGAGCAGGAATCAAACCTAGCTTCTGATTAAAGGGCCGCGCAGCCACCCCTGCTGCCACCGCTGCTGCCACCCCTGCTGCCACCCCTGCTGCCACCGCTGCTGCCGCCACTGCTGTGTAACATTTTCCTCTTGTGTCACTGAATGTAGTCATATTTGCTTCATGCAGCAACACCAGCTGCTGGGAAATCATCTAGATTACAGCAGAAGACTGCACCTATGCTCTTGTCGTTTTCAGAAATCTCTGACTCCCGCATCTGCGGTCAAGATTTCCCATGGTTTCTGCATATGAATGGGAGACTGGCATACAAGCAAAGGCATGAATGAATGATGCAAAACTGTTAATAATTATATTACTTCCTTCAGTGCTTTTCTGCAGTAAATAACAATAAATATAACGTAATGAAACCTGGATGCAGTCACATAAACAGATGGATTGAAAGCAACACTCAGCCTCTGTGAGCTGAGCTGTGTGATGGGTGTCACAGTAAACTGCGTGATGTTTTAACAGGTCACCTTGTTTTATTAGTTTGTCTGACCCCGAGCTTTGTCCTCGACCTGTCTGATCAGCTGACCGCTCCCGTTCCTGCACGCACCACATATGTCGCACTTTGCGCTCTTTGCTCGCTCCACGCACGAGACGAAGACTCGCAGCAAGTTTGATGAGTCCCTTGCACCAGGATTTGTTTTGTTTGAGTCAGCCCGAGCTATTCTGAGGCCTTAAAGTGGAGCCTGACTGACTTGTCAGCTGGCTGATATTCACCTATCTAGGACACGTCGGTATCAGCATATATCTTCCTGATGTATGAACAGTTTTTTCCTGGAATATACTGCAGAGAAAGGCTTCAAGGAAAAAATAAAAAAGATTTCATACAGAAAACTGAAATCTATCCTTTATTAAGTTACTTTTTTTAAGAAAGCAGCCTTCTGCAGACCTCTTTGTTCATTTAAGATAGGATAAAAATAGCATACAGACTTTTAATATCTACATTATGAAACTTTAAGTGTGTGTGTGTGTGTGTGTGTGTGTGTGAGTAAGGGGTGGGGGGGGTTCGTCTGACCTCTGTGCCCGACTCAGGAATGAAGCTCTTAATCTCCACTGTGTTTCCCGGAGCTGGGAATGGAGCCTCTCTCAGCTTCTGCATGAATGGGTAGATCATGGCCATGGAGATCTGCCGCCGCTTCTCCACCTCATCAAATATCTGCGCATGCGCGCACACACACACACACACACACAGTCATGATAGAGTATAAATCAACACTCATCTGTCCCAACAAAGTTTTTAATAGAAATTATTCAGCTTCTTTCAAACGTACTCTAAATGCTGAACTGTTGGAATAAAGGCTGAAGTCTACATCAAACTGAAGTTACCGAGACAGCAGGTGAAAATGGAGGAAGTGCTAAAATTCAATATGTATCAGCATCTGAGGTTTAGCTTGTGTTGTTCAGTTTAAGAAGAGGCGGCTCCTTTGATCGCCATCAAAAGCTAAAGCCGCCAAACTTCCCACAAGATTCACAGACACAGACACGGCTTCAGTGTCCCCCGGCTGCTTTTGTGCAGCTTATTGTGTCTGTATTTAGTGAAAGACACGCACGGCTTAACAAACAGAAAAGCACCTGACACAGGTGTGTGTCCCAGTTAATAATAAACAGGTGGCACACCCACAGCGCAGTTCCGCAAAGGTCACTGCAGAGCTCCTCTTACATACAGTATACAATACATAGAAATCCACATAGGGAGCATTAACTGCCGACAGCTAACATTCATATCAGTCAAATCAGTCCAAAGGCTAAATCATGCCTGTTCTCACTGAGGTGACACTGATCGGGTGACATTCATCTCTATTAAAATGATATGAATATCATTTGACGCTGACACTTGGATCAAAATCAGTACAAATATGCAGCCGACGACCTCCAACTTGTTCAGCGTTAAGTAAACACAGAGCACATATTTAAACTAAACAAACTAAATGCACCAAATGAGTCACCACTCCCTCTGCGTGCCAGCTGATCTATCGTCACTCCCTCTTCCCAAATGCTACAGAATAGCTGTCACCCAGAAGAGCATCATGCTAACTGGACAACAATGACAAGAGTTCCAGAAAGCATGGGAGGAAGTTGCAGCACAGCTCAGCACAACACTCAGCTACAAAGTAGGGCTGTAAGGAAGAGAGATTCAGTCAGCCCTTTACTGTTATTTTGCCAATGAAATTCACTATTGACGTCACAATAACAAGAGAAGGGCAGTCATACAGTTTTCACTGCTTCCCATCTGAGACATGAGCCAAGCGAAGGGCTTTTAACACTCATTTGGCAAGTCGCCACTTTCTAAAGTCCTGCTGGCCAAGCACTGAATCTGTCATAACACATAAAATGTTTGATTAAAGGCAGAACCGCACTGATCAGAGTGAGCGAACAGGGTGAGAAATAACAGCAGGGGAGCCCTGAATGGATGTGTATGCGATCTCTTGGAGTAGCAAGTAAAGCCACAAACACGCTGACAGTTTGGTGACAAACGAACACAAGGTTTGCAGGGAAGTATGAATGCAAGTTTAGGAATAAGATGACACACACTCAACACGATCTTCTCTGTAATTCTGGACTCACCTTGGAGAAGAGGCCGAAGCAGGCCAGCGTGCTGATGATGCAGTAAGCCTCAGGTGGTCGGGCTCCTTTCCCTCCAGGCTGCGGTTTGGAGAGTGGTATATTAATGAAGATTGGAAAACGAGTATTGCACTATGACAGAGGGAAGACAGCTTGAATCCACGTACTGACCAGTAACCTCCTGCAGTACCCATTTCTCCTGCTGCCATCAACCTCAGTCAGAACAAAGGAGAAGGTCTCACTGGGAACAGACGGGGTAAACTCCAAATGAGCTGATGGATGATGAACTGAGCCATGAATCAAAGAGATAAAAGAGCAGACAGTGGAGCGGCCGTACCTGTGGTACTCCGTCAGAGGAGCCCAGCTGATGCCCTCTGGGAAACAAAACAGAGTGATTGCCTTTAGGGTCTTCTCCTCCTCCTCCTTCTGAAATCTCGCCATCCCGTCTCTCTGAAAGTAAACACACACACACACACACACACACACACACACACACACACACACACACGGGTAAATTCTGCATCCATCTCTTTCGTTTGTCATATCAGAATTGGTTTATTTGTATATAACATGTCAATATGTAAACATCTGTTTATTGTATATAATGCAGAAAAAACACCTGTGGTAATATGTTGGTGTTAATACAGTTATAATAAGAATACTGCACTGAAACATATTCACATATATCATTAAGTTATTTGCTTACGAACATATAATATATACAAACTGACATATTGATAATTGAACCTCCCATAAAACACCATCACACTGACCTTGGGAAACTGGTAGGTGATCTGAGGTTCGTAGTTGCTGCCATCCTTGGCCTTCTTGAGGCTCACCACAACCAGGTACTCGAAAAAGTACTGACCGCTGACGTAGCGGTGCTGCCGGGATGTGTTGTCTGGCACCGCCGGGCCCAGCGGCTGGACAGACTCAGTGTCTTTGACCCCTGCGCAGAAATGAGGAAACGCATCGTGCTTTAGCGTGCAGCATGACCCTTGTGATCCAGATGGAAGGAGGTACAGGCCTTACTGGATCAGCTGCTGATCCCTGACCTGTGCTGGCTCCTATCACAGCAGGGCAATGCTTCTGTTGAACTGTAGATTTAGGAAATAGTTCAACACTGTGCAATGCAAGGAAGTTAACATTAAACTGAATGGATGTTTGTCTGTAATCCAACTAGGGACTGTGCTGTCTTTGAACTGGTGTACATTCATTCTCTCTCTGGATTGAACAAGTGACTCTGCTGATAAAATTATTTGTTTACACTGCATGCGACAAATGTTTGCCCACAGACATTGGCCCTGACACCTCTACATACCCATCTGCCCTGTTGACTGTTCTGCTCTGTTCAGAGTCCATTATTCATCCCCACACAAACAGTCTCCTTCGCCAGCTGCCAGCCTGCTCATGTGTTCTCTGCAGCATTCCTCCCTTTTTGTCCCAAATAAAAGCGTCCCAGCAAGGAGTTCTCAGTGCTGAGGTTGGCAGCCTTGTGCCTCAGCGTGTCTCAGGCCTGCTAGTGCAAACTGTACATCGCTGATGATCATGAGGTTTGATCTGCCTTGCAGAGATATGTTCACCTGCTCCTCTGAAATGACTCTGTGAAGTCAGCTGATAGTTGTGGTAAAACACCACAGAGAGCTGTTAATTTGTGGAACTTGTTTGGTGGAATTCACGTGAAAACTTAAACCCAAGTCTCTCTGACAAAGCTTGGCCAGTGCAAAGTTGGTACAACCCAGAGAGCCACATTTATGGGCACAGCGCCAGTTTGACTGTTCCTTTAAATCCCTCGGAGCAGGGGTTATGATCTGTCAAGTTTTGGAAATAGAGTTCCCATGATGCTTTGGGGTCAAAACAGGAAATGTAATGCTGTATGATTTATTTGTTTATTTATTTTTTGCATGGAGGCAGCAAGTAGGCTGAATTGGCAATAGCGGCTCCTGTTTGCAGCAAACCCACAACTGTCCTGACAACTATCGCTAATGTCATACTGAATAAAACTTCCCCATGTTCTGGAGACACATGGAGAATCTTTTTTTTTACAATATGTAACGATCAACATCACAGATAATGGCCTCACAATCAAAAGTGTAACACCGCCCGCCTCCACCAGTGCATGGAAACTAAGACTAAGAGTCTTTCTACACATCTTTCTATGAGCAGGCCTTTCTTAATGGCCACCAGCAATACAGTGGTTCAACTCTGTGTGTGTTTCTGTCTGCACAGCGAGTTCGGTGTCATCCATCTTTGAAGAGTGATAACGAAAGTTGAGAGAGGTAATAGCTGCAACCAGAACTGAGAGGATAGGGGAACCAGAGAGAGCACTGCAGAAACTACTGCCCTTCACCTGAAGTCGTCCTTTGCACTATATATATTTGCCATTATATTTGTGATATGCTCTACAGAAACAGACACTGGGATGAATGGAATGAAAGGTGCAGTTCTGCTGGTGTGATGTCAGCATCGCTATCTGTTTTTGCTAAAAGTCTGAGCGTATCATGCGGGAAACAAACAGGCCACATGCTGTAGCAGAAGAGCATCTGCGCTGCTCACACTGACTGTGTGGTTTCTCTAACCAACTGCTCTAGCCCAAGTCAAAGAAAGAGGACGCAGCACTCAGTTCGGTGGTGTAGCCTGTTGTGACTCTGAGGATGCCTGATGCAGTTTGCAGCAGTGAGATGCAGAGAGCAATTTAAATTGTCTGTGAGCTCTGTGTGTGTGTTTGAGGTTAAAACATATCAACAGACATTTAACCAGATATCCTTTCTCATGAGGATGTACAAATGGGCCACTTTCAGGTCTGACTGTGTGCTAACAGGGAATAAGAAAGAGAGTGTTTGTCAAGAGGAATTGTGAATGACTTTTGGAAATGAAATGTGTAACACTCACCATCTCTTTTGCCCTTGCGGAAGGAGGAGAACATGGCACTGAACCTCTTGAGGGCCCCTTGTCGTCCGCCGTCATCTTCACCTGACAGCGTGGCTGAGGAGGAAACAAAACCAGCAGCTGCTCAGTGCAGAATCCTTCACACAGCAACATTAGCTTCCTCACACCCACAAGCGTCAGCAGACCCCTTTCACTACTTAACTAAATGGAGAGAAATTAATGTTTTAATGCGTTCAGACACATTTTCTGCCATTCCTATGCTCAAACATGTATTTTATAAATCAAGATGATGGGTAATTAAAGTGTACTGTAGAGAAAACGGCCCTTGTTATTCCAGCGCTGTACTTACGGTGTTTCTCAGCGTCATCAGAGATGAGGTTACCTTTAGGCTGTTCACCTGGACAACACAGAGAGAAGCTTGGTAAATAAACACCTGTCAGACCGAGCACTCCCATCAGTGAATACTGCGATCAACATCACTTATAAAGTTGTAATTTCAACCAAAGTGAAACTTGTTTCAGGCTTGAATGAGCCTGAGAAACTGAACCAGGACTAATTTGTTTCATGATGAGCATTCACAGCTGAGGACAGCAGACTAAGTCATGTTTGGTCAAAGAAAACTGAAACGTGACTTTGCATTCAGTTATAGATGTGGAGGATCAATGTACAAGATGTATAAGATGCAACGTGACTTGAAGTAGGGAATAAGACCCAAGCCACGTCATTTATCATACAGTAATAAAACCTGATCTCAGGTTTTCTCATCAGTTGGATTTCGCTCTTTGATTTGTCAGAGTGACATAACGGAGCCCACGGAGCCATGCAGGTCACACACACTTATTATAGCTTTGATTTAAATCAGTCAAACAGCCTAAAGCAGCATGTGCTGTCTCTGGGGCACTGCGCTGATACTTTGAACTGACAAAAATCTGAATATAGCTTGCCTGGATCCTGAATGCGATGATTGTGAATGCGTTACTTCATTTACTGAGGTACGGTTGGTGTATTTCAGTAGTGCTGTTATGGACGCATCTTATGCATGCAACAAAGACTGCCCGACCGCTAACACACAGAATGCTGTTTCTGAACGGTGACGAGCCACGGCTCCCCAGACACTCCTGATTTCACACTTCATGCACTGTGGCTGATGGTATGGACTGATGCAGGCAAACCAGCTGAAATCCAGATCACGTCTGTGCTACACGTTTTAACAGTACATGAAGGATTTCTCTATGGCGCTCTGGTTGTTGTACAGCTGATGATCTTTACTTTAGCAGATAAGCCACCCAGAGTCTCCTGGTGTACATAACAAGTGGGCAACAATCAATAACATCTCCCCGTTGCCTGACGACAAAGGTTTTGAAACACAGGTTGGCTTTCCTATTAATCCTCTGTGTATACTGCAGCACTAACAGGCTGCTGAATCATTTGTTTACTGCAGACTCTGAGGACATTATTTTCATTCTTGCTCTGCATTCAGGAGAAGTGGGAAAACCCCATTTCGCAAAGAAAAACACTGTCAACTGCATGCAGATGGTAAACTTACAGCTTTAAATACTTTTCCAGTGTGTTCACTGAATAAAAGTATTCTTCATCCTAAATCTCAGACAATTAATCTCACTTTGGAACAAAAGTTTGTTGAAGGACTCATCAATTTTTTGGTATTGTGCATAAAGAACTACCCAACATCAACAAATCACAACTCTTAAAATGTCACAACAGAAAGGGAAAGAACAATACCATGCCGGACAGCAGCCCAAGCAAAAGTGAAAGTCACATATTACAGATTGTAGTCACTCAGAAGTGTAAAGGTTATCTCATATCTACTAAAATATGCTTTTTCTCACACGGGTAGGTATCAGCTGGACATAAAATACGAAGTGAGAGATGGAGAAGAGCAGCAGTTACTGTAAACAAGACGAAACCATCTACTGCCTATATTTTTCACTCACTTTTGGGGGGGGGGTGTACTGACCATCCTTATTTCTTTCATCTCTAACTATAAAGTAAGAAATCTTTGCCTGTCTTCCAATTTTCTAAACAACTATTCATGCGACTCACAAAAAAAAGCATAACACGCATGAAAACTACAGCGTGGGGTGTGAAATTGAAAAACTGTTTTTAAAGAGATAAAAAGAGAGACATCCACCTGGATTTGCAGTTTTAAGGACAGACTGTGACTATGTGACACCCACAGGCATGTAAAGACACCGTCAACATACCGATTGCACCAAACAAGGCTTCAGCTAGTTTGACATTTTAATGTTAGCATCTGTTGCAACATTCTGGGAAAAAGCTATTACTCAGACTAGCTGCGAGCTTCAGCATGAATTCTTAAGTGATATTAATAACAATGACGAGGAGACTGTATTTATTCACTGTTACATGTGGATCAAAATCTTATTGGGGTCAGATATCAGTGGCAGGACAGTGTCTTTCAGTTTCAGTTTCTCTGGAACTACTGCTCTTTATCCTGAGCAGCTGGGACTTTTTGCCTCATTCAGTTCAAACATTTTCGCCTTGTTTTGATAAACCTCTCATACTTTCTGGCGAGGTTTTCCTTGCATGTCATTTCTTCTGGCATTTTTGTCCTGACATGATGGAAATGCAGGGGAACTTTAACAGGAGGAGGACCCGTGGCAAAGCTCGAACCAGGGACTGCTACAGTTATTGAGTCATGTATCCCAGTCACTCGATCATCACAGAGTCACAATGGAAGAGCTTAACATATTGGTAACACACTTGTTCCCTCTGTTGTCGCAACTAAAGGCTCAATATTGTGTCACAGATGACCTAACGGTGAGACATCAGGAAGGAGCTGTTCCTGTAAGCCTGGCTGGTAGAGATAAAAACACTCTGTATCAAACTTTGTGTTGTAATTTTAATCAAAATCTTATATTTTTATTTAATACATGTTACTGAAAGGCAGCCTGTCTGTATTAATCTCAAATGAAAGGTGTGGACCTCTCTGCCAGTTTATAACTGTCCAGACACAAGATATTGATTCGCTCCGTTTAAGAGAAGCTTGTCACACAGAAACCGGAGCTCTTCAAGGCGATCGCTTAAAGACAAAACTGGCAACACTTGACCACACACTGCATTCTTGTTGGTTTTGGGGGTGTTACTGCAATGTTTGGCTTGCCGCCAGAGTTGTCATTCACCAAGACATGTGTGTTATATTAAGTGAGCACATACAGAGCGTGGAGAAAGAGTTCAACTGCAGGTGTCCCACAACAGGAGCTTCTTGCTGGATATTGTCCAGGTTTCGATCTGGCACACCTCCCAAGCTCCAGATGACGACCAGTACCGAGGTCTCTGGCGTACAATGCACAACCGCTCCTGACAGGACACCATACTGATCTGCGTCAATGGCAAAAGCTGGCAGTGTTTCCCCACCCAGCGCCTTGCAGTCGCACTTTATATTCAGTCAGCTGCAGGGAAACCTAAAAATATACTGCAACACTTATCTTAGGTTGTTGTGTCATTTATGTAGTCTCTCCACACAGCTACATCAGAGCATGGTTTCTTAAGCCTACACACTTTGCCTAGTTGTGCTACTACTGTTCACCAATGATGTGGGTGTAAATAACAGTTGTGTTTAACAGCCTCATGCCCTGAGGCTCCTGAACATGTTACAACACCATGCCGTCAATGCTATAAGGAATGGCACAGTCACAAAGGCTAGAGTAAAAACTGCCGAAATCCCTCTCACACAGGTTTCCACGCAGAAAACCTGTGGTCTGCAGATTTCAAATCGAAGCTGTCTGCTTGTCTGGTTAGAGTTGCATGCAAAACACAGCAGGCTTTAGCTTCTTAATTCAGTTTTGTTGTGAACTTTTTATGTATCAGCAGCCACATTCTTGCCTCAATGTGCAACCGGCCACAAACCTCACCTGGGGTTTGCCATGTTGAAAGGTGTTGTTGTAACTTACAGCAACAACACAGAGACATTTCCGACTGTTAATCGAGCTCAGTGTATTAAAGATTCTTCAAATTAATCCATTAAATAGCAAATAATGAAATAATCTGTGGATACATTTATGAATATTAGGTGAGGCAACATGCTGTAGTGCAGTAAGCTCACTAAGAAAAGTCTGAATTTGGATTGACACACTACACCATACTGTTAAAATCTTGTTCCTTTGAGTTAAGGGAATGCAACATCATTGTGAATTCCAATATCTGCATTCCAAAAGTAAGTATCATACCAAACTGCACTGAGTAATGCGTGAATTCATGTGGAAGTCCTGGTGGTTCTCAGGCACATCGCTCTGAGCGCAACCAAACAAACCATTGGAGTCCATTATTCAATTCGGTATGTTTGAATTTCAACATACTGTGCTTTGTTTCATTTGACTATACACAAAGTCATGTAGAAGCTGTATAAACATGAAGTGGTTGGCTATTTGATACCCGGATATACAAGGAGGCGCAACCTGCTCGAGACAGGTCAACACCGCACGTTCCTACAGGTACGTGACGGTGCCTGCTAAACACGTTTTTGTATTTTAATTTCATAACTAAATTATGTTTAAATGTCACTTAATTGGTCCAATTCTAAAGAGATTCAGTCAGATAAGTGACAGTGAGCAGGCTCGGCTGTGTCAGCTGTCCGATACTCACTCCATCTGCTCCTTAAATTCGCCAGCCGGGGCCCTTTTCTCCTCCTCGTTACCGTTTCACTCATGGCTGCTAAACTCCACAGACGCACCCTCAGCTGTTTTTGTCAGAAAAGTCAGTATCGCAACCGCAGTGGCACTTTATCGTCTCCATTCCCGCACATACACAGCATCCTGACTCGCGCTCGACACCGGTCCGCGTGCTGCAAATTTCATAGACTGAGGCGGCTCTGCCGGGCGCGTGCCCAAACGGTACTCTCCTGTGCTGCGTTCAATTCATGTGCGATAAACGGCTTCTATCTGAGTTCCTGCTCACAGTGAACTAAAGCAAAGTCAGCCACCACGTCGAGTTGAAAACAATTAGACGGGCGCTTCCAACATAACCACTACAAATAGGAAAACGTGCCGGAATGTGACAAACCCACCACAGCATACGCAACACTCTCAGCACGAACGCCCCCTTGATGGTTAACTTAAGTTCAACGAAAAGATGTCACAGAAGCTCAACAAGCCAACAGCAACAAACTGCTTGAGTAAGTGCAGGCCGGGGGGAGCTTTTACCTTCCTAGGGACCTGTTAAATGTCAGAGAGCTGAATCAGACCCACTTTAACGACTTTTCTTCCACTTTTACGTGACTGTTTAGACACTTCGAGATTGCTGGAAAATACTATTTACAAATACTCAGCTTGTAAATAGAGAAATACTGTCCACCTGCCAGAGCTCTCGGGAGGATAATTACACCACAACTGCAAATAAAGTTCACATCTGTCAAATAGCCTTTGAAACCAAGATCACAATCTTTTGCAGAGGGCTAATTTCACAACCAGCTTTCAGTTGTTTAGTAACGCGCTTTCATAAAACTTGGGGACTTGCAATGCATCAAAGAAAGCAACAAAGGTCTATGTAGCTTGACTTGTGTTCCCTGGTACAGGTAAGGTCTAAAAATGACATAAAAACATAATGCAGCACAATGTAATGCACCATATAGCACATAATAGACTTTAGAAAGCTCCCTCACAGCCACAGAAGACAGGCTTTGCAGCACTCCTCGGGGCTGGTAAATAGACTGTAACAGGTAAAACTGTGCTCATCAGTAATACTCAGGTATAGATTGCCATTTTGCACTGATTGCTCATGAGTCTCTGAGTGTTATGTTATAATATCTATCTTCAGAATATGATAAAGGGAATCAGGTCCCTGTGTAACTTTGCAATCTTTATTAAAAGTATGGTGAAAGTAATTATTTGTATTTCTGTGATTCATTGGATTTAATGATTTATACCTTTAATGTCTAAATAAAAAAAAAATGTTTTCATTTCCTGTGGTCCTCTCTTGCTTCAACTGAATCAATACATCAATTTATCTTTAATATGCTGTTTTGCAATTTATCCTCTGTCTAGTTGGGTGGTAGTGAGTCATCCCCTTAAACAGATTTTGTGGAGATTTGAGGGTACAGGCGGATTGGAACATTCACCTCCAGAGTCAGAACCACAGGAAAAAGGCTGCAGATCTGTCATCCTGCATCTGTTTGTACATGTATTCAATTGTAACACGAAAACACATGCAATAGTTTTTATAACCCCCAAACCCCATCTGTTACAAATGACCTCTATGTACTATTGAATGGATTTGTGTAAGAACTGTAGAGCACTTGCTGCCTGGATAGTGACCACGGACAGCGTTATGTTTTTCACCTCACAGAATACAAGATCATCCACCATCCACCGAGAGCGCAGGCTACTAAAACATTTAGCGAGGGAAAGATAAATACTGACAAGGGCGCCCTGCTGATTTAAATATTTAACCAATCCTTCCCTTATTTTAATCAAATACTTAAAGTTGCCTATCAATCATCAGCAGTGTTGTGTTTTGGTTGCCACATGCAAGATTGTGGTGGAATCTGCAACAGTTTTACCAGAGTTGGTTAGTGTAAACATTTTGCAAAGTTGCAAGTTGGTTACAATTTGCAACTTTTCATTTGAAATGTTTCCTTATTTCATTGCCGGGATTTGATTACAGGCAGCCTCAGCCTTCTTTTAGATAGTCTTGGCACATAAATATAATAATCAGGAGGCAGGGGTAGTTTTTACAACATAAGCTGTTTTTGAGCTCTTGCGGTGGCAAGGCTATACCGATGTAGCTGGACTTCCATGGAACAAGGCGACAGCAGCACAGTGCAGACGGAGAGGGCATCTTTCAAATACATTTGGCTTCCTTATTTATACAAAGCAATGATACAGTTAGATGTTGTGGATGTATCACTCCTAACATTTGCATGAGCATGAAATCTCAGCCAATCAGCAGCACCAAAGCTAAGGATGTAAGGAGGAAGCTGTGTAGGTGGCAGAGATGAACTGTATTTCAGTTGAAATACATATTACAATGACAATGAATCAAATTAAAATGTAATCCGTAACAACAGCAACAAATCCAGTTTAGGGCTGGTAGATGCCTTTTAATGGGAAATAATAATAGGATGTGGTGAAAACTAGGAAACTGGATGGTGTTGCTTCATCCGTCAGTTACAACATCAGAAATAAGTGAAACTTTGGTTGTTCTTAAAGGCATCTACACAGGCTACTGATTGCAGTGGTTGAGTCTAAACTTTCTCATGCTGGAATTACTCCTATACATACCGATCAAACTGTACAGGAAATACTATTTTCAGTATATTTTTGTTATTTACAGTTTTGCTCAGATACAACAGCATCCTGTTCTTCCTTCCTGTTGGGTTCACACTCTAACCAAAGCCTCTAGCATTACACCTTGTGAAAATGTGTGCTTTGCATTTTGTACAAATTCAGAATGCCCGATGTTTAATGTGTTTCACTGTATTTTGAGAATAGTATTTTATTTGAAACCATTTACTCTTGTAACAAGATTCGCAGGTGTTTTGCTCCATCTCTGCATGGTGTAGGAAGGTGCAGCAGCAAACTAAGGGTGTATCAGCGGAGGTGTATCTAGACAGAACAGGAAGCAGATTTCCCACTTTGTATGCAGTCACACTTTTTTATAAGCTGTCAAACCATCAAAACATTTTTATATGCATTTGTCATCCACATCTTGTCCCTTTGTATTCTGTCTGAGCCCATCTTAGTCATGACAAGTGTTCGCTTTTGAAAGCCACACTCTAAACCTGTATGAATGCAGTGTCACTAGTCATGTTGTAGCCAAGCAGCTGCTGGATGAGCCTGTGGCTGTAAAGCATGAATGACACAGCTAATGCCTATCAGGTAACACAAGCACGACTTCAGTGATCTGCCTTAAAGTGTGCTGTGCATCGCTTAATGCTCAGGTGTCTTTCATACATACCTGTCTTCCTCATCCAGTCCTTAGCCTGTGGCTGTAAGGCACCATCGTCATCTGGGACTGACTCTAGGATCACAAATAAAAAAGAACATCACAGCTGCAGTTCAAAGCTCTGACTAGTTCTGACTAGTCCTTCATTAGGGAACACACTGAGAATATAAGGGATTATTGTTATCATATTGGAGAAGACTGGGGTTCATGGCAGTTTGTATTTTACCCTTTCTTGATGTCTCCCGCACTGATGAGAAAGACAGCAGCCCTCTCCGTCGGGTAAATCCACTCCCTTCATAACTGTTGTGCCTTTCTGCAGAAGGTGCACGATGACATAACGGAAGAAGTATCATTTAATTAAAGTCTAATTGAGATGCAGGTATTAAATTACAGCCTTTACATCACCGTGAATATGCACTGTATGAGCCGCTCTCTTACTTTTGATTCGGAGAGATGAGAAGCCGAAACTCCTCCTTGTTATCGGAGATAGTTCTTTCTCTGAACTCTGAAAAAATGAAACAATACATGTTTAATTGAAATCTAAAAACAAAGTTGATTTTATCAATAAATTGTATAATTTAATGCTAGTGCTAGTTAGCTGGTGTCTAGTATCCCAACAGCTCCTGGCCATGACAGTTGATAACCTGATAACCTAACCTTAACCTTCCATCTAGTGTTACTGTTGGGTCAGAATAGTCACTTTTGGTCCAACATGTCTCAGGTAATGGTTGGGTTTCAAAGAAAATTGCCTGTAAATGTCCCCAGAGGATGAACCTCGCTGGATGTTGGTGGAGGACAGAGGATGAATCTGACTTTAATAAACCCTTCAAGTCAAAAATTTCCAACTGTATGTGCAAGATCTCCTCCAAATTAAACCAAAAAGTTGATGACTGGGCTTTAGAACAGCTCATAAAAGCTTTTTCTTATCTGTCAGCAGGAAAACATTGTGTGTCTAGGGTCTTGTTGGGTTTAGGTGCATGAATGGCTTGGTTAGGAATGAAGAAAGATCTTAATTAATATCAGATGACCTGCATCGTCATGGGCAAGTAAACACTTGAATAGTTATTCTGGAGCATTTGTGGTCACGTTTAAAAGAAAAAGGGAAGTGATCTTTGTATAACAAAAAGACCCTTTTCATTTCTCTGTTTGGTGCCTGCTCATCTCCACCATCCTCCTTCCTCTGACCCACAGCTCAGACAGTGTTTCACCTCGAAGGGTGTCTCAAATGCTAAAATGCAGTCTCCACACAGTGGATGTGTGCCTTAGCATAGTTCAAGCTGTGGATAATCATGCTCCCCTGAACACACACCATATTTTTTATAGTGATTTTGATGATCATGTTTTACCAAGTCATGAGAATAAAGCTAAATAATAAAAGCAGTTTTAAAGTCACAAAGTGTTCCACTGTATATTCTGTTTTTTCTTAGCTGTAGCTTATGCAAACAACATGTTGGTCTATCAGACTTTGGCGCACAGGCTCATACTGTCTAGTCTCTAATAGTTTGTTTGCTCTGCAGTGACACTCGAACCTCAAGTCAGCATCTGGCCCACTAGTTAACACCAGTTTACAGATACCATCCTTTTACTACAATTTAGCCACTGGTGTTCTCTTAGTTTGCTGCTGCAGCCTTGAGCCCCTGACCCTTGTTTGAATTGTCAGCTGGATGCTCATACTGCATACGCTGCATAGGAGCATTGCTGGTCGTGCATGGGAAGACATGGACACTATTTATAGCCAACCGAAATGACAGGACATGATGATGCCCTATTGGAAGACTCCCCAGCAATATAAACCACCAGTGTGCAAGTGGAATGCATTAAAGTAGGGTTAGTGGAAGTATTTCTAATATTAGTTGATGATGTGGTAAAACATTATTTCTGCTTCTGTAAATAGTGCAATTTCTATACATTAGTTTCTGAAGGCCTTAACATTTTAGTCAGCTATTGATCTTTCGTGGGAAAACGTCCTCTGGCACAGGAAGTGATGAGTTTTAAGTTTCTTGTTTGTTTTGGATAAATTAAAGTGAAGGAAAAGCCGAGATAAGAGCACCACGTGAAGCAAGGCGATGCTCCTCGCCAGAGGGTCCAGCAGAGAGGAGAGACTGATGGTTGGGAGACATGGGGGAGTGCAGCACAAAGCAGCATCACAGTCACTGCCCATCATACATGAAGACTGAAACGAAACAGTCAGTGCTAAAAATAGAGGGAAACCCTTTTGGACGTGAGCAGACAGCTTGTGAATCGGGCCGATGAATCCAGATGGCTGAGATCTCATTGATCAGACCCCATTAGAGAGAGAGAGAGCAGAAAGAACACACGTTCAGTTAGAGGCCATGACTTTAATTCAATATTTGTATTATTTTTCTAAATGCGCTGTATTCTTCTGCAGTATTGCCTAACCCACTGGTGTGTAAGACTGACAATGTCACTTTGCCTGTTCTGCCAGCCAGCTCTGGACAGTTGGCTGCGAACAAAGTTCAAAAACAAACCTACCAACATGTTTTAAGCTTACTGATTAACACATATCTATATCTTTGTTAGCTGTGCATTAATTAAAAATAAAGAGATAACTGGTGGTTTTAGGAGGGGTCACGTGTTAAAACAAACAGTCTGTTTATCTACCCAACACTTCATTGCCGTGTCTTTGCAACTGAATGCAGGATTTGCATTTAATATCAAATTCTGGGCAGGGCTCAAGTTCCAGGAACTTGGCCTCAAAGAAGCCAGTGCGCAGTGGAAACAGTCAGACAACCTTGTATTGACCTTCAGGTTTTGGTTTTGGCCTAAATGGGACCAAAACTGACAAACTCACTGTGATGTAAAGATTTCATGAAGCTTTGCACAGCTACTGCAGCTGAATGTTGTCTGTGTGTACAGCGGCTCACTCTGAAACCAACTTTTACACTTTTTTTTTTACACTGTGCATCACCATCAAGTACGATGCAGATGCTTTCAGCGTGTTGGTGGGCTGAACTTTGGACGTAGCCGGTTAGTTCCTTCCTTCAGTCTTTAAAACAAGCTAGGCTAACCAAGCCCTGACTCTAGATCTCTACACATACCCACACATAAAATTCACATTACATACAAAGGATGCACATACAGGCATTAAACTGCATCAAACCACCAAATGCAAATGTGAACTGAGGCCTCTGGCTGGTGGCTGTGCTTTTATACCTGTGCATACATGCTTATCACTCACAGGTGGTAAAGAACAGGTGGCTTCAGGCAGCAACAGTGACCGCGCCCGTGAGTACACAACACATGATGTGGTTTGCACACAGGCTCCATCACCAACGCACACATTTATAACTGGAATTGCACTGTACGTCTTTAGCTTATCTCTTGAATGTCAGTAAAGGACGTCATTGGAGTCTCTCTCCCTGTCTTCACCCACATTCTCACCTCCTCAAACCACAACCATTCCTCATCCTTTGAGTAAGGACTCTTTCTCCTTTGCCCACTGCCAGCTATCCCTTCAAAGTGCAGTGGAACAAAATGTATAAGAATCCTTACTGAAATGTAGAGAAATAGAAGTATAAAGTTCAGTGAAGTACTCCATGACTGAGAAGCCCATCAAGATCATATTTTGAATTATCTCAAGATTATTTATTAACCTCAGGCCCTGAGATAAAAATCTAGTTTGCTTGATCAAGCTGCCACAAAGTGATTACTAACTAAAAGACGATGGGAAAGTGGGAGATGTAAGGAATCAGCACTTCAGCCTGCACCTGCTCAGATGCCGTTAGTGCATATTATAATACCAAGCATCATAGCAAGCTGTGGCAACATAAATGCCCTGATGGAATACAGTACTTGTACTGGACTGTACCCTGTTGAGTTTGACACCAGCCCTCAGAATTAGCATCAAAGTAGTTGTGCGCATGTAATGTGATTGTAACACAGGAAGTAAAAGTGAAGTTGTTAAGATCAAAGTTCTCTCTTTCTCCTGTCATGTGATATTCACAGGAAATGGCAATGTCTCAAATGTTTAATGTCTTCAGATTTCACTGTGCACTGTTGTTTTTGCTCTGGCTTCCTAATGGCCACCGACAGCACGGAGTACACCATCCAGTATACCTCAGACATCCATAAATCATTTGTCAAGTGAGCATGAAAATGACCTGAATGAATCACAGCTGAGCAGACTCAAACAAGTGTTGCAGTCTTGATGTCAACACACAAAGTGCATGGTTTAGGAGGGATTGCACACTCACCACATGCGCTTGCTGTGATGTCTTATCCATTTGTGTCGGCAGAGCAGGTGACAGAAATTCACCCACTGGATCCACTGCTAATCTTACAACTTTGGCATTACTCTGATTTTATATCTTCACCAATAAGTACCAGTTTAAAAAGCTCTCGTCCATACAGCGTATGCAGGCAGCGTGTCTGACCGTTAATAGTTACAATGGAGCAGCGAGTGCACATGTATGAGGAAGTGCACCTTCAAAATGTGCAGTTGACGGACTTCAGTCTTGGGCTGGGATTTCCTCTTTCAGTGTTAAGTACAATGACAGAGCTGATACAATGTAGGTGTGTCGACGTGTATAGATCTGTGTATCAGTGGACTGTGCAGTGAAACCTGTTCAGCAGCTTTGGGAGCCGTTTAGTCTACGCACTACTGGGAATTTGACACAATCTCTCTACGAACCCGAGCTTGTGGGTTAGCAGTCAAAGCTGACAGGGCGAACGTGTCACCCACTCCCTGTTGTCAACTTCCTTTTGACACATCTCGAGGCTGCAGAGTCAAGTCATATTAATCTGTTAATCGTTATTAATTATCAAGTTAATCATCATAAATAACATTGCAGCGGGTTGAACAGGATGAGCTCAGGCAGCTCAGGCTGTCTAAGAACAAACCTTACTCCCTACCAGAAAATGTGTAAAGACACAGAAAAGTTAAAGAAATGTCCTCAAGTGATGTCACTTGAGGCAGTGTCTGTTACTGCTGAAGGAAGCTGACAAGTTAAAACCTGAAAGAAGCCGGTCAGTGTGGAGAACATAGATAGATATAGATGTATTAATTTTAACCGCTCTTGGCTCTTGGATACACTTAGTCTGTGTCTGTCGAATGACAATAATGTAAACTCTTTCACAGTGATATGGTCATGTGACTCTGGTCTGTATGGTGAGTAAGTTACTCAACATCCTCCTTGATCCATTATATATATATATATATATATATATATATATATATATATTACAATCTATCTATACTAATTTAGGATCCCTCCTCTGTTCCTCCCCTTGAGTTTCATCTGAAGTGTTTTGTATGTTGTGCAGATTATGAAGGTTCTTGAGGCTAATATCTGGTTTGTGATGCTGGGCTAAATAAATGCATTTGTTAAACAGCCTTTTAGCCACGCAGATGATCCTGATTGAAGTAAATACCAAAACTCTATGTCAGTTGCTCTTGGTGTGTACCTGGTTTGTTGAGCTTCTTACAGGCCACCAGAGTGCAGGGTGCACTCACAGATGTGCTGGTGAGTGGCGGTAAGGTGATTAATGATCCATCCAAAGCTTTGAGGTTTAAAAACTGAGTCATGCACTGTGATAATTGTGGTGATTCTACTTTCATGCATGGTTGGAGTGTTCCACAGATAGTTATTGGTGGTGTTTATAAGGTGAATTCCTGGATATTAAATGTATATCTGCAATTACCTGAAGTGGTCCCGCTAATATATGTTCCTGAAATGCACTGAAGGATATCACATCACACATTAAGTTACATTTAAGTCAAACATGTTACAGATGCCTTTGCAAGAACACTTTAAACTAAGTTATAGTATAGTAAAGCTTATATAATCTCAAAGACCTGAGCATGAAATATAGTGTGTTAAGTATTTTACATGTGTATTGAATGACTTAATGGTAAAACTGGTACATTAGACTATATGAATACACATTTGGATGAATAATAATGACTAAAGACAGAGATTAAGAGTGACGTGGTTGTGTTATTAGGCAAAAAAGTAAATGTAAATATAGAGGACCTTTATACACATAATATAAAACACATGTAAATCCACACTTATTGTCCACAATTATGTGTGGTCTACACCTGCTCTGTTTGTAAAGTGTCCTGTGATGACCTATAAGTTGACATATAAGATTGAATTGAACTGAACTGAATTGATTGGCTGAGCTCCAAAATCCACATATATAGATTTTCATATTGATCCTGTTCAATATCATCATCATAACAAAATAATATAGTACATAAATGTTGTCTAACTAAATCCCTGTAGCGTGGTCTGCACTGAGCACTGAGCCTGTCACTGTATTCATCTTCAGTATGTTAAAAATAAAGTTCTTTCCTCAACCTCATGAAGTTTTCATGCAAGGTCAAGGAAAAGTGTTCAACAGATATCTTTAAAACTGAAGGCGTATTCATACATCGATTCCTCATTATTTTAAGATTTGGCTGGAGTGTGTGTTCACTAATCCAGCAGACACAGAGCAACATTAGCATTAAATTAGAGTTTTATTTGTATCTATTAGCTCCTTTTTGGTTTGCACCAGCTCCTGAGGGAAATGTCTGTTTCTTTAGCTGCTGGATGCTCCGCTGTATTAACCAGCTGGTCTTTTACTGTGTCTGTCTGCTGTTTGCTATGGAAAACAGCTGCCTGCTGCTGGAAATTGATCAGGATACAGAGGCTGAACCAGAACAGTTAAGTTGAAGGCCTTAAACCAAAACAAAAAGCTAAACCAGACTCAAAAGCCGGGTGGACATGAGGGGAGCAGTGGCGGTAATTCTCGGTGGATATGTGACCATGAACAACACTCTGAGGTCAGCGACCTAACAGAGTGAACACAAAGGGGAACATACAGGAAAACAGCATTCAGACTCCATGACATTGCTGTTCTGTGATTCCTGTTAGATATTATGGTATACACAGAGAGGCTACAGAAATAAGGAAACGATTATTGACACACACTTTAAACTTCCACCTAAAAAACAGGAATAGAGATTCATCTGAAGGGAAATGAGTTTACGAACAAATGACAATATCTACAGGAAAAGGTGCAGAGAGTGTAGCTTAGGTCCTTCAGGTAATGCCGTCAACTCCACAGTGGGATGGTGACAGGTGGGGATTGAGCCAGAGGTGACGCAGCCCGCTGGAGTTCAGAGACAGAGGCGTTTTATATAGAAAAGAAGAGCTACACAGATTTGGGTCCAGAAGACTTGAGTGTGGTTACATCAGGCAGGAAAAAAACAAGCTGTGTTTTCTGCCAGTGCTGCAGGCATCCAGAGAAACTTCTTGGGAGATTTACTCCAGAGTGAAGGAATGCTCGCCGTCTCCAGAGGTGGAGAAAAATCCATCTGCATTCCATCCAGGATTCAACAGAAGATGTTGCACCTTTGGAAAGACATTTCCAAGGCTCTGGGTATCAGTGCATGAGCAGGAGAGATGCTGATGTACAAAAACAGTGATGGCTAAACTGCAGCACATGCAGGAACCTACTTAAAATGATGTTGTGAACACACGAACAGCATGTACTGCTTAGTTGTTGTGTTGCCCAAAGGTATAGTTTTACATATAGTTTTTAACCATCGACAACTTATCTAACCATTAAACGGATGCTGGTATTGAAATATTAGCACATGCTGTGGTCTAGTTTTTTCATAGTGGATCAAAAATGTTATGTAAACTGTCAAAATTATAGGCTGCACAATTATTATCTGTATAACAGTCACCGTCATGCAATCGTGAAGTTTGCGGTGATTTTAGAATAACATCACTCCAACAGTAGGATTGTCTCTGAGGCTATAGTCAAAGCTGTGTTTATGCATAAACACATTACAAATACACATATCTCACAAAGTAGCTTTAACTATGACAGTTTTGAGTGGACAGTGGAGCCCCCTTATGGATTAATCTGGCACTGTCCCCTGATTGTGATTCCAAATGATTTGATTCCCTCTGCTGATGACCTGATAAACTGGCAGGCAGACGTGACCCTTATAACACTGGGATACAGATGCTGATACAGATACTGTGTGTGTGTGTCAGGCTGTCACTCAGAATAAGCTTTGTATATACAGAGATATGTATATTTTAAGAAGAGTGAGTCAAGAGCCATTGATTAAAGACTGAACTGAGTGAAACCAAAGACAGTCTGAGACATTACTTGGTCTCTGTTTGGTTATGTGTTTACTGACCTCATATAAAATGGTTATTTCGATGAACTGACTTTAGCCCATTTGAAGGCCCCCTAAAGGACCCACGTGGATCACCAAACCACACATTGTGAACCACTCATATAGAGCACTATATTTAATTATTGCTATTCTATTTGAGTCTTTGAATTCTCAAACACAGCACATCATTAGTGATGCAAAATGATGATGATTAATTCATGTTCAAAATGTCCATTGACCGCTTACTGTTGAGTAAACCATAGACTTTCTGCCACAGCCATGCAAAACCACTGCCCACGCACGCTGTTGTTGTGTTTCTTTACTTCTGTTACCTGTTCTTCCCACTTCTCAGTTTTGTGAGACTGCGTGCAGACTGTACCTGATTGCTGTCTCACTGGCTCCTCACTTGTTATTGTTGCAGACCATGTAAATTGTGGAGGAGCTGGTCAAACTTATTTATTATTTCAGCTGATACAGTATTACCCTTAAATGTCAAATAAAGTTGCATTATATCTATTGTTTTACATTGATTTTTTGCAGGCAGCTGGTGTTTTGGCCCAGATTCTTGCTGACACTGTATATGATTTCTGAAAAGGAGGTCCACAGTCATGTATTCTTATTACACCTTACGTCACTAACATCATATATATGTATATCTGGACTTTAACACTAGAATGGACTCTATTGTATCTAAATCTGCCTTGTCTGCACAGTGATCCTGTCATTTCAGTCCAGAGGTTCAGTGAAACAAACTCATCATATCCTTAAATGATAAGCCATATCATCCTTAATGTACATTATGTTACATAATGACCGGCCCGTTAATCAGTTTCCTGTTTATTACAGCACTGTTTATTTTTCTAGCTCAAGGATACAGATAGGCCTTCAATATTCCAGGACTTGCAGAGAGAGTATCATCCCCGGGGGCGAGGTGCAGTCACTACAAGTTACATACTGTACTGTCAAACTACTGTCTGATCAGCTCCCTTTGATATGAGATAGTCATGGAAGAAGTTTTGTAGTCCTGCATTCAAAATTTTAATACTTATTATGGAGAAGGACCAACTTCAGAATAGTGTATGTTATATTATTGAATTATAATTATGTGCTTAGAAATGCAAACGTCACTTTGATGTTGTTACTCATGAAGATTATTGTACTGCTGGGTAGCATGTTAAACTCCCCCTGCTGATCATTGTATCTTATTGGTAATGTTACATCATAATTGAATTGAATCAATTATGTATTAGTAAAATAGTGCAAGTGCTGAAGCTGACATGTTACATAGATTTCAGGTGTTGCAGGTGACGCGCAAATTAGTTTAACCTCTCTTCAGTATTTTCAAGTATGCTTGACACCTGCAGAATATCCTCTGAGTTAAAAAGGATCATAGAAGGTCATATAAAATGTTATAAATCCTGAAGATATTAAACACAGTTTTACAGACAGGTTGTGACAGTAACCCATATGAGGGAAGATGGGAAAAACACCCAAATATTGAGATTATGTCAGTGTCATATCTCTTCAGACTGATGTGGTCACTCATCCTCTGCTGTCAAATGTGATAACGGGCAGATTGGGTCATGACGTAACTCAGAGCCACACAGTCTGGACATATAAGAGAGGCACTAATCAAAAAGTCCTTGCCCCACATGTTAATGTTTCATCATGTCTCTAGTCCAAAACCATGTCAAAGATAAATCACACGCTGCTTGATGAAGTTCAAACATCAGATCCTGTCACACAGCACAGTTACACTTAAAGACAAGAGCAGCTCTGCAGGGACTCTTTCCACTCTGTTATCATTTTACAACACTCAAGATTGTTTGTGACTCTTTGGGAGATATTTTCTTTATGTCCTAGTATCATAATAATCTTGGCACCTCAAAATGGCGAAACGTAGTATGGACTGCCTTTTGGGATGACACACACCCTACATCAGAATAACTGAAAAACTGAGTTTTTCCAGGAAAACCCATGGAAAATGACAAGTGAAGTAATAGAACCGTAGGTATAGAAGGAGATGTTTGGTGGATTGTGATCATTTCAACCTTAGCACTGAGAGAGAGAGAGACACACACAGACACAGACATCTGTTGAAGACAACCGTACATTGCGAATTTTGAAGGATTCAAATTTGAGGGTTCGTTCTCAACCTTGGAAACGCTAAACAGAGAATAGCTGACATCATTGAAAAATGTCATCGTGGCCAAACTCGGACCCCTCTGGTGCAGCAGGTAAGTGGAAGTGTGGTTGATGCTAAATGTCTCACACTAGGGACACAAATGTAATCCCATGATCAGCAAGGATACAACTGGTCTTTCAATGAAACGCGGAACCAATAATGTATTGTTACTCAAATGTAGTGTTCATCAATGTAGAAAAACCTTTATTCTTAATTCTGCACAGAAGCTAAATCCCAATCTCGTCCTTTCCTATTTCGTCCATGCAGCTGTTGGTGGCCTTGGACGCCCTAAAGAATCTGGGTATCCTGCACACTGATATCAAACCAGACAATATTATGTTAGTCGACAAGGAGGACCAGCCCCTCAAGGTTAAATTAATAGACGGTGAAGCCATTCCAGCCTCCAAAGTTGAGCCTGGGATGCTGCTTCAGGCAATTGGATACAGGTATTTTCATCCTTCACCGTTCATCTGTTCTTCCTGCAAAGCTTGTGTCATTCTTTGACACATGCACCTTGTTTTCTTGGTCCTTAAAACCTGCCAACAAACTTTCTCACCTTTGATTCTGTCTTGCCTCCTCAGAGCTCCAGAAGTATCCCTCGGCCTGCCCTTCAATGAGGCTATCGACGCGTGGGGAGTCGGCTGCGTCCTGGCCTTCCTCTACCTCACAGACAACCTCTTTCCTGTTGACTGTGACTATCAAATGGTAAGTCAGCTACTTCGATAGATGTCAACAACCAAGTGGAGAATGTATGCAGACTGTCAACCAATGTGATTCTGTGATTTCTGCCTGCAGATGAAATGCATGGTGGATGTTTTGGGTCAGCCAGAGGACCACCTGCTCAGTGCTGGGATATATACTCGGCGCTTTTTCAGTGAGAAGGAGACTGCTGATGGTCTGACATGGAGGATGATGGTGAGTAACCATGTTGTTCTTTGTTTGAGCTGATTAAAATCATTTCATTTGAACTTTTTTTCACATATTTTTTTTTTATTCAGACACCAGAAGAATATGCAGCTGCCAATAACGTAAACCCAGAAGATCGGCATAGCTTCATTGACCTGCCCAGCTCTCTGGATGACCTAGTTAATGTAAGTACCCTCTGTTCTATGAGTAAAGACTGAATCAGTACCAGCTATTCATCTTTATTATCTCTAAGAGGAAGGGGCTGGATAAACTAACCTAAATCTGTTTCCAAATCTAGGTCTATCCAGACAGGAAAGCAACAGAATATGAGGACAGGCGGGCTTTTGTGGACCTCATGAAACAGCTGCTGCATCTTCATGGGGATCAGAGAAGTTCTCCCCATCGAGTTCTGCAGCACTCATTCATCACAATGTCCCACCTGACCAAGCACCCTGATAGCAGCGCATACTAAGTGACCTTGTGCCCGGTAGTAGAGTTCACATTAGTCTGGGTGGATTGATAGCTTTATTGATTCATTCATTCACATATTCACTAATTAATTTTTCATATCTGATCCAGTTTGAGTACCTCCCAAGCCATGATGCACATCTGTACAGTGGAGGACTCAGCAAGCCCAGTATCTTCTGGTTCCAGTGATGTTCCTCCAGCTAAATGTTATAAAGACTCAGCGGCCTGGTCTTCTGATGAAGCACTACTTTCAGTCTCCTATGACAAAGATCCAGCTGCCTGGTCTTCTGATGAAGAATTACCATGTGTTTACATTGACAAAGATCCAGCTGCCTGGTTTTCTGGAGAACAACTACCTTCTTTCTCCTATAATGAAGATTCAGTTGCCTTCATTTCTGATGAAAGGCTTATTTCATTTTACTATAACAGCCCTGCCAGCTGGCCTTCTGATGAAGGACTACCTTCTTTTTACTATGACAACAGTCCTGCTACTTGGTCTTCTGTTGAAGCACTACCTTTAGTCTCCTATGATGAAGACCCAGATACTTGGTCTTCTGGGGAACGACTACCTTCTTTCTCCTATGAAGAGGATTCAGTTGCCTTCACCTCTGATGAAAGACTTATTAATTTTTACTATAACCGTCCTGCTGCCTGGTCTTCTGATGAAGAATTACCTTGTGTTTATATTGACAAAGATCCAGCTGCCTGGTCTTCTGGGGAACAACTACCTTCTTTCTCCTATGATGAAGACTCAATTGCCTTCACTTCTGATGAAAGGCTTATTTCATTTTACTATAACAGTCCTGCTGCCTGGCCTTCTGATGAAGGACTACCTTCTTTTTACTATGATGAACATTCAGCTACCTGGTCTGTTTCTGAAAGACTATATTCTGTCTCCTGTGATGAAAATTTGGCTGCCTGGTCTTCTCGTGAAGTATTACCTTCTGTCATCCATGATGAAGATCCAGCTGCCTCATCTTCTGATGGAGCTAAACAAACAGCCTCAGCCTCCTCTGGTCGCCCTAATACCTTTCTGAAGAGGATTCGCAGACTCTTCAGTCATATCACAGCTTCCTTTTGTTGCTGTTGCAGTCCCACTATAGAGGACTGATTTATTGTTTTATTAAATATTTGAACTTATTTTTGATTACTTGTGTTTTTTAGTTTTACTTTGACACTTTACTTTTATTTTATAAATACAGGTGATTGATTGATGCATTGCATTGTTGACTACATTCACACTGTTATGAAAATCCCAACTCGTCTCAGTATCTGAGGTGTTTTACATCAAACAAGTGAATAGAAAAACTTCACATCAACATTATCATGGAACAAATTTCTACTACTACTACTACTAATAATAATAATACAATAACAAATAAAGACCAACAGGACAACAATCATAAAAAATAAAACAAATGATCAGCAAATCAGCAATAAATAAGCAGTAAAATTAGCAAACACCCTCACTGCTGAACTGCCACAGACAGCTCATTTTAATAATACACCCCAGTTTCAGCTGGGGACAGATAAAAGATCACGTCCTCAGGTTTCAGCAATAAAAGTCTACAGCAAAATAAATTCCAGAACATAGCAGGAACCAGTGCTAGGAGGCTATATCCAGCAGATGTCAGGATTTAGTTTTCTTTTCGATTGAAATCACCCCTGTGCAGAAAAAGTGTTTTAATGTCAGTTGTTCTACCAGACGGGGACATCTGTGTGCCATCAGCATGAAAATGAAAGGAAACAATATCTCTATGAATAATATGTCCAAAGACGAAAACATCAACAATGAAAATAGAATTCCTAAAATTGGCCCCTGTGGGACACCATACTTGAATGTAGCAAAGATCACATATAGTTTAGTTACATTTTAAAGTTCCTAGTGCCTCAGACTGTCTAAAAGGATGCTGTGATGGACATGACAAAGGCAGTGCTAAGGTCCAGACTAATGAGAACTGACCACATCCTGTCCGATAGGTCACCATAAGGAGGGCAGTCTCCGTGGTGAGGGCTGCTCATTCAGAGGTGACAACATGCAGTTCTTAGTTTCAGGTGATTATACACTAAACACAGGGTCTGTTATGTGCAGAATTCAATCATCCTGCCAAGAGCAGATGACTCTTTTTAGTTGAATTCACTTTTTTGGACATGGTCACTCTGTGTGCAGAAATGAGATTTCATTTGTTATCACAATGATCAATATTATAATCACCTAGAGTTGAATGCCACCATTATAACTTAAATAACTTTTTACTCTGGCCTGCAGCCAATATGGGATGGGCTGTCCCAGTACTTCACTTTAAGCTTTGAGCTGATGAGAATTTTTATTATCACTGTCCAAACACTACGCAATTACAGCAGAAACTGCACAGACAATTCTTTGTTAATATTAAAAAGCATGCAGCGAATGTCTAATGCAGACAGCCTGACACACACTGGCCCATGTTGACACTGGTGCAGGTTTAGTGAGAAGGCTACAAAGCTGGCCAGGTGGTCTGTGGTTGAAGGCCAATGTTCCCCGCCACCTGAATCAAACATGAACACTGCAGATAAAGGATTTTGGTCCACCGCTGCAGACACGACAGAGGGACTGAGTACACTGTAGCCTCACTGTCAGGAACAAAATGTGAAGATCAGAGCGGCTTTTTTTGTTAAGCTGTTTATACTGTGCAGTGTTTTCACAAAGTGGTTCAAGCAAGAGTTATACTTTAAAGAAAAAAACTAAAAAAAAAACTTTGTCAACTTAGAATGCCCGTGTGAACTTGGGGGGGGGCTTCACCTGGTAATATGTATAACTTAAAGTTAGGAAATCAGTAGGTTCAGTTGTTCTTGACCTGAGATGATGTTTATTCTGGAGCACATCGACAAAAGCTGCAAAAACCTAAACTGTGAATGAGTCAGTTTTTTAGTTTTCCCTCCATAGATCAGTTCTTGTGTGATGTCTGACACTGTCAGCTATTGACGCTATCAGATATGGTGTTAATGGTCAAGGTTGAGTGCCGGCTGTGAGCCTGGCAGTGCAAGTCTGCTGATTTGCAAAAAAGAAGCAGGAAGGTACCTTGTGCCCATTTGTGCATTGAGATTGTGATAACTACACAAAGATTATCTGAAGCTGCTATTTTAAACAAATTTCAGTTCAGTATTCTTTATGCATCTTTGTAGAAAGACCAATATATTATCAAAAGCATTTTTTTCTGCACTATATACCAAGAAAACCCAGATGATATTGATATAATACCAGTATCATAAAGGTATGCAGAAATGTCAAAATACACAATATAAGTGGTGCACTTGCCCCAATGCCACTATCATACCGCCGACCCATAACCCTCTTTGCATTGCATATGTACGCTTTCACTTCTTAGTCTCCAGGAATCCAGTAGTATGCACAAATTTAGCTCAGGGTCTCTCTGCACAATATAAGATGTATTGACTGTATAGTAACAGCCTTCATGTCATTGTGCAGTGATAAGAGTGTATATAGCTGTGTTTTGGTAACAAAGACACGTCATTTGCTGCAGACCTTGAAGTCTGCATCTGCGTCTGAGAAATGTTTGTGCAAAAGTAGTCGAGACCTAATGGACACAGTTAGAGCAGTAAAACCAGAAAGATCGAGGGCTGCAGAAGATGGAAATGTAGCATGTGGTTTAAATCGACTGTTTGTGACTGATGATATCCCAGAGGAGGGTTCGGCTTGTCGTAAAAATATAATGTGTGCAAAATGTTACAATTCTAACATTCACCCTTTTGGGCCGACAACAGCTCATTCATGGCCATGAGAATCAAACGTGAGTGGGGGCTTTGTTAAAAGAGCGCTGCATGGGAAGAGATGGGAGTGCATAACACTATCTGGCTGTGACGCAAGCAGCCACAAAGAGAGAGTTCTCCCCTTCCTGTCTTATCAAGCCGACTGTGAACAGCTGTTGCTATGTTGTGGAGTCAAAAGGCCAGAAACACCTTTCTGTATACAAAAAAACCTGTCAAGGAGCAGAGTCAAAGCAGATTAAACCAAGCCTTCCTAGGGGAATTTGATACAACAATAACAGTAACACAGACACATGAATAAATCATATTTACGATCTAGGAATGACACAAAGTTTTATCATCATTATCATAAAGGACATGATTTTCCAGAAAAATGTGACGCATGTAAGATTCTTTAGCTTCCCAGGTGAGACACTAGGCCCACATGCAGCATGCTAATCTGGGAGCTTTACAGGTGTCTGTGGGTGTATACTTTCAACATAGCTAGGCTAGCTGCTCCACCTGTTACCAGTATTTATACTGAGCTAGGCTAACCACATGCTTACTCCAGCCCTGCACTTAACACACAAATATGAAATTAATATCAATCTGAACTTCTCATTCTCAGAAACCATATTTCCTAAAATATTGAAGTCTTCTTTTAAGGCAGCCTTGCCAGCCTTGGGCAAGACGGTTTTATTTTAAAATAGCAGGTATTTGGAAGTGATCTCTTATGGTGCAGCCTGAAGAATCAGCTGTGCCATCACTACCCAGCAGTCCAAGCTGTGTCTCCTAAAATCTAACCAATATCCTGTCTGAAATCTGCTCTGCACCAACATAGCTCTGGGCAGGCTTTAGCCAGCTGGTTGGCAGTGCTATTACATTCCAGCTAAGTTCAGTGCTCCCATCAGACAACACCATGAAGCACCTCTGAACCCCATCTCAAAAAAAAACAAATACATGTTTCTGCCCAGATGCAAAATTAGCAGTGATGCAGCGTCTCTTCTCATGAATCAGTGGAGACATGGAGATATTCTGACAGTGGTGGATTGTTGTGTCTGAACCACTTGGGCATTTTCTCAAAAAAAAAACAAAAATTATGTAACTTCAAAATGATGGTGCTTAAATCATACCAGGCTTTCTCGGTTTGACAGCTGAGAGAGTGCTAAGATGTTCAGTTAGACTTTTTTTTGAAAAGTACAACAGGTTCAGGATCTCTGAGGATGACTCTGAAAGAAGAATTCTTCATGAAAAACTTGGCCTTGCTCTGCAGCACGCAGTAAAAGCTGGGCAGGATGTACACCGAGGGAAGCATAAAGTAGACATACAAAGACAACACATAAACAAAAAAATGAAAAAGTTGTGGCAATGCCATGTTTTTGCATTATTTTAAGAAATATGCTTTTTTCCTTGACATGTGATGAACCATAGATTAAATCATGTATTATCATGTTTACTGTATATGTAAAGCTAGTAAAAGCAGCCACTCAGCTTGGCTAACTGGTCCGGTCACTGCCTTGAGACCCCAGGCAGTCACTGCACCTGGCAATGAAACAGTCAAACATGTAAACTCCTGTACCGCTTGTCATTTTTGTTACATCATAAAAGAGGAGACAGCAAGCTTGATTCAGTCCTAAGGCAAAACATATCCACCTAACACTGACACATGGTTCACCAGGGGGTTCATGTGCAATTTCCTTGGCGTGGACTTTCTGTTTTGCTGCCATGGTGAGGTTGCCAGGCAACAACCCATTCGTTTTAAACTTCAGTTTTCATACAAAGGTTACAGCATCAACCAGGGGGAGGTCAAAGGTCATGAACCAGGGTTAAACTGGAGCAACCACATCTCACAGCAGAGATCATGTTCTCCATCGTCCTACATATACAGCCCTCTATTATCATGTTATCAACCACATATTATATCCAAAGTTCAATGCTTGGGTCACACTTGATTAACTGAGAAAGGTGGTCAGATGCTATCGAAGTCTCCAGAGTCAGTTTGTGAATTCACCTTGAATTAGCATTACTTTGGTTAACCAATAATAAGAACTCACTGTGGCCACAGTTGCCCACTCTTCAGATGGTGGTAGTCTCTGTCAACACTCTGAAATTATGATCTGAACTTCGGGAAAAAGTTCAGATCACGTGTCGGCTTCTGCCTACAAGCTCCATTTGCTCATATTTCTCCTCTGAGAATATGAGCAAGTGAACTGTCATGTGACTGAGATGCTCTGGCCACAGTATCACAGAGCCAACCAGGAGACTGCATGAAAAAAGGAAACCTATTTTTGATTAAGAGCACAAGCTGGTGAATATTGACAAAATTGTGTGGGAATATTTCTCCAAAACAGGTTCAGATTAGCACACTTCAATACATTTATCACCTTACAATAATTCCATTTTTATTTAACAGGCTGTAGGTTGCTCCTGTGAAGACTTCCTATGCACTTGCATGTAATTGCAAATACAGGCAGCGACTTCCTCTAAGGCTGAAAAGTCTGAATTTTAGTTCCAAACACATCACAGAATAAAGCTTATTATTCATAGAATAGCCATTTGTTTTATCAGATGATTCATCTCAGGAAATGAGTCAGTGAAGCTGAAAGTCAAAGTTGTGTTAAATGTTATGTTGCTATAAAATCGTCCGTTGAAAAGGAAGAATGGCATTGTCAAACTTCAAATTACTTTCTTTTCTTTTTTCTTCTGCAGTGGCTTCAGATCAAGTCATAACAGCACAAAGAATCGCAAGGTTGTAATATTTATTACAGTGAAATAAATAATGAACGCATAAAAGTCTTTTACACACAACATATCATTCACAAATTTGGAAATAATCCACACCGTACTTAACAATCTCTAATAAAAACAAAAATCAGTACAGCTGAAGAAGATGACACTTTGTCGCATTGGACTCACTCAGTAAGTGCGCAGCTCAGTGCATCCTGCCCTGCTCGTGTCCTGTCCCAACACAGTAAAGCTACACGCTGTAATTCACTCAAAAGTGCTATAAAAAGTATCAGGAATGCACGTGAACAGCAGTGCGCCATACCACACTACACACACTGTGCACATGTGTCAGATATCCAGTCATTTTATTGTGATATCATTAGCTACAGTGGCTGACAAGCTAATGTTTCAGTGACGTCACAGTTAGCGTAAATATCAAGTGTTTCTATGCAGACACATTTTCAGTGAATCTGATCTCTGAGCTGTCTTCCACTGCAGGAACATAACAGAACATGGAAAACCCCACTGTACACTTCCTGCCCAGCCCCGAACAGCAGACAGTTGACGCAAGAAACACCGCAGTACATGCTAATGTTGCTGCTAGCTTATAAATAAGTATGTGGTAAGTTACTGAATGCTAAAGTGTTCATTTCAACAGCAATATAAGGTGATAATATGGGTAAAAATTTTTTACAACTTTAAATACAACTGAAAGACACATTGGATGGATACGTTGCTGCAGTCGGAACTGAAGTGAAACTCTCGGGTAAGAAAAGCTTATACACGATCACGCCAGCTGTTGTAATGAGGCAAATTAGTGAAAATCAAGCATCATGTTGTACACGCCACAGGATGGTTAACAATGTAAAACTGTTGTTTGTGTAGCATTTAGCAGCCTTTAACACCGTCACAAGCTTGAGACCATCATGGGTTAAACATCACCAGTTTACTAGATTGAGGCCATGATGCCAAGTGTGTGTGTGTGTGTGTGGCACTGATAACAGTTATGATTACATCTTTCACACACAATGACACTTTGCTCCAGAAAGACAGATGCAAGAGGGGCTCAGTGGGTGATTCCACTCAGTCCCACAGGCTAGTGTCACAGCAGCTAGCCCAGAGGTCAAATCTTCAGTTGTCTACTTTGTCTTGGAGCTGAGAACCTTCATGGCCAGCGGGGTGTCACATCACCCTGCAACTCAGTTTTCCTTCCAGTTCTGTCTGCGTTTTCCGACCACTGGGATCCATGTTTCAAGTTCATATTAGAATAGTCAGAGTCTGTCTTGCAAAGCTGCTGGGTCCAGTCCAAGAACTGGAAATAATTCCGCTTTTCACATGGTCAAAGGTCATGACACAGATCTCCTGGTTCTTCGAACTGGACTCCTAGAGGGTACAGGAGGCCTGTGAGTGGTGCTCTGTGAGTTAATCCTCCTGCGTGACGATGGCACTTTGCCTTTCCGACGAGCTGAAGGCTGTGTTTTCTTTCTGTAAGCTTCCCTCTTCGGACTGTTGGGGGCCCCTAGGTGCTCCAGAAGTCTCCTCTGATATACTGTGTGGAGCTGCTGTGCCTGCAAGACAACGATAAGAATGAAGAGCTGAGTCAAGGACATGCACCTCGTCTGAGGCAGGTAACCTTGCACTGATCAGCTAGGCTTTATCACAGATATCAACGTTGTTATGGTGTACTTTCGGTTTTGCTTCAGGTACTAAAGTCACTTCTCTCACATGTTTGGATTCAAATCAGCAGCATATTAGCTCAAATTAGCAGCACATATTTAATTGGACTGATGTTCACCTTTTGCAAAGTGAAGTGTGCACTGTATTTGACAGCAGACAGCAGTAGAGTTTGACAAAGTGTCCTGAACTCAAGAGTTTGCTTTAGCTCTCAGTATTGTTGAGTTAATACTCTCTCCTGCGACTGTTCCAAAGGACAAAAAGGAACCTTCACACCCAAGCTGTGGATGTCATACCATGTTAAGCTGTGCAGTTGTATGAGCTGCTGTGGTGGTGGCTGGGTAAGCCGTGGTGTGCTGCTGGCTCTTGGGTTTAGCGCAGTACTTCTCCAGATGCTGAAGCTCACAGCCGGCTGGCCGGCAGCACTGGTCCACGATCCCCTTCCCTCTAGGCCGAGCGCCGTACCCAGACCACGTGCCTTTACCTGCAGACAGAGGAATGTCAGTTTGAATGGAGGTCATTGAAATGTGCTCCTCTGGGGAGCATGGTTTCGTGTCAATGTGTACATGACATGATATTTGTAACCTATTTGTTGTCCTATAAGAGCAGGATTTGTTGACAGTGTTTTTTTGCCTGTACCCAGGTACCCACTCTGTGTCAATCAGACAGTTCCTGCTGTTTCTCCCAGTCTGCACCTTTCTCTGTTTTTAGTGCGAAAGCTGAGCTGGTCTCAGATAACGACTGTTTTAACAATAAAGCTATCACACACTGAGGCACCGTGTCCTGGTGAGTACGCTGCCATTTTGGTGTATTGCCACCACTCACTGATAGCAGATGGAGCAGGTGGCCTTGGTCAGAGCAGGGGAAAGGTAATCAAGTGAAAGGGCTTGTGGGTAATTCTCTGTGCACAGTTACGAGAGAATGTATTTTAAAAATTACTTTTTTCAAAATTAAAATTTAAAATTACAGTCATCTTAATATTAAATGATGGGCCACTGTTGCATAAAACAACAGAATTACATTTTGTCAATCATAAATATGACTTTGCATTAAATGCTGACTTTGTATCTTTTGCTGTTGATGGCTACAGTGCAGAAGCAAAGTGTTGTGGCTAGTCCTCGTGTAAATAAATGAATAGAAAGCGATGTGTTGTTGTGGAGCTGATAGCTCTCTCAGAGTTGCTGCGGTGTTTTCATGTGGACAAGATGACCATGACCATATCTGTATTATGCACCTCTGCTAGTGTTAACACACAGGGTAGAATAACATTGATAGCATTTTGTCCTATCAGCTTTTTAAATGTAATGAAATCTACACGAGTGAAAATACAATCAATCTGCACTCAGATCAGTTCCATTAATTAGCTACACACCCTGGACAGATCACCGGTCGCTCACAGGACTGACATGCTCACATTCACACCTACAAGCACTATCAAGCCATCATTTAGCCTAAACTCCTGGAATAAGCTGCATGCAGGCAGAGGGAGAACATGCACACTGCACACAGACGGGCCTCAGCCTGGCCACTTTTCAATAATTTCCTGCTAACAGCAGAGCCTGACATCTGTAGAACAGAGTGTTCAAAAAACATAGACACACAACCTATTGAATTATATTGCATAATTTAACAAAAACAAGGTTGTGAATGCAGCAAGAGGAGGTCCAGATAAAATAAAGCTGGTAAAGTTAGTATCTGGGAGCCTTTCTTTGCCATGCTGCATGCACTTTTAAGATGTTCCCTTAATTGAGCTTGATACTGTGCAAGGGGCCTGTTTCAGTATTAGATTGTATCCAAATGTGTCCATAATACAGAACAATGAAAACAGAACTGAAGAAGAAAACACTGGAAACACTTGTATTGGAAAAAAGTTGTACTGGCTCAGAAAAGAGTACTACAGAAAAGTGAAACATTGACAATTATTTGATTTTGAGATTTGTTGTGTTTTAATGTGTTTCTGATGACAACCTTCAGAGTTGTTGTTAGGGTTTAGTCTGTTTTTCCAAGATTCTCCTCAAATTCTCTGCCACTATTATTGTGTGAATTATGTTATTAATCTGCTGGCTGGGGAATAGTTTTCACTTGATTGGTGTTTTACACACGCACACAAAATTGCCCAACTGCGTCTGAGCAGTTTGGGGTTCACTGCTTTGGTCAAGGGTGCCTCGCTAGTGCCCAGAGGGTGAACTAGCACCTCTGCAGCTACCAGCTAACACCCCAGCTACCCAACTAGTCTGAGTTACTTGTGGGAAAGGGACAAAGGGAGCATGATTTCCATATGATGCACTTGAAAGAGAGGATGTCAGTGTTCCTTCATCCATCCACTCTGAAGCCTTTGGCATGGCCAGACACTGCAGCAATGGCTTCGACCTGTTCACCCGCAACACTCAGACCATAAGGATGTTAAGGGTGTTTTCTCACAAAGCCTTTGCTGTTAGTGTGCAGTCACATCAGAAGCATTTTGGATCTGGGAACAGTGACGTTCTCTCCTTGGGTTGCAGATTATATGGAAATCACACTCCTGTTTCCCCCTCTCCTCAAACCCTCCTCCTCTCTGCAGTGACAACTGAAACTGGAAACCACCGCAGAAGAAACTGACAGCATTAAATAAAATAGACTGACGTGAAGATTGTCACTAAATGTATGTTTTATTATTTCAGCGGAACTTTTTTTTGTAGCAATACAACTTTTGTCCTTGCTCCCGCTCTCTAGCCGATGAATCCCAGCCTTTCAATCTCTGTGACAGCCACAGTTTCCAGTTCCACATCTCATCATCAGTTATCACAGTGGATAGCAAGAAAACACGCTTACCTAAATAGATTCCGCGATCTCCGCACACAAATATGAGGTCGCTGAGGAGATCCGTACCACAGCGCAGTCTGGCCGCCTCTGAGGGGAGCGGCCAACCTGCCAGACAGGTGGCGGAGTAGAACATACACATCCGAACACACAACACCTGAAGGTAAGGGGGAAAACTGTTAATACACACCTTAAATAGCCCAAGACAAGGCTTTGATTCTGCAGAAGCTTTCTGTGTCTTTACCTCATCATGACTTTGTAATAAAGGTCTAAAAAGTCCAAAAGACTGAATTATAATCACTGTGACTTCCCTCACCTGTCAGGAGAACTTCACTGTAACGCACAACCGACTCCTTCGGCCTCTGTCAACCTGCCATCACTATTATTATTAACGTCAACTGACTGCAAACTGGCCAGAGTTACATTAAAAGGCTTTTGTTTAGTGTGCAGGCATCTCAGTGGGACCTCACTGCCACTGAGAGTGCTTCATAGACTCTGTTGTTTCAGGGATTTTTCAGGGAATTTTGAACCCCCGTGTATGAGACGTAACTTTCACTCACGTTTTAAAATTGAAATTAAAAAAAAAAAAAGGGATTAATTTCATAGTGGGATATTTGCATCGTATAATTCCAGCATTATTAAGTCCAGTGAAAATTTCAGAATATCGTGATGGGTTGCACACTTATTCTCTAAATTCCAAACAACATTTTTTTAATAAACCAGCGCAGGTTACCCTGTTTTATGGGCAATTAGACCGCTGTAACATTGTGCATTAGATTATGAATAATGATATAAACTGGTGTCATCGCTTTTTAAAAGCAAAAAAGGGATTCTCAATAGACTCAATGAAGACAATCTGCAAATGTGCAAGAGGCTGATATCTGAAACCTGGTGGCTCCAGGATTCATTTTGGTTATAAATCATCTGAAGACGTGATGTCCTTCAGCAAGTTGTGTCCTCAGAATGCTTATTTTGTCTGGAAAACAGCCCGAAACTTAAACTGCTCAGTTTCCGAAGAGCTGCAGTGATGCTCTCATTTATAGCTCCAACATTTCGTAATAATTCGTTAAAAAATAACAATTATTTATGCTTATGAGCAAAATAAAGACAGTCGGTGAGTGTTTAAGCATATGCTGAATATGCATCTCTCTACTGAGGACACATGTTGTGTACAAAAATAAATGAATATAAGTGCACCAATCCAATATGTTCTCCATATTTCCAGTGAATCTACAGAAACAAATGAGGTCCTTTCAGGGATTCCAGGGATTTACAGGGAACTATTGAAGCACTAATAAAAAAATCAACAACACCCAATAATCTGAACTCTATGATGAGAGGTATCAGCCTGCTGCACAACAGTGCATCAGCAACTTTTGGTCTTACCTTCAGTGTCTGTGGTCTGGCTGAAGGGCAGCATGAGGAGTGCATCCTGTCTGTGTGGACCGACTTCAGGAGACCTGCAGCCTTATAGTGGGGCAGCCGGAGGGGAGGAACACAGCGCCGAGGTTTCCTCCCTCCACTCCCTCACACGTTTCCCACTCAAATCTCATCTGGAACTCATATCAGATGATTTAACCGGCCGGGGATGAACTCGTTCTGCTATGTTCCTGCCATCTTTGTAACAGGACGTTTGTCGTAATCGCAAACATGATATCCATCGTTCTGGCCTTTTAAAGAGTGCATCACCGGTTTGTGTGGTCTGTCCGAACAGATCACAGCAGATTTACAATAAAAAACAATAAATAAAAGTTCAGATGTTCAGTAGCTGTTGATCTGTTTTCCAACTATATGATCACAATAATAAATATTCTATACCGTACTGTATAGACTCTGGCTGAAAACCTAAGCTTCCTAAGAAACACATCAGTTTGCATCACTTGTGCTCATACAGTGTAAATGTAATTCAACGTCTAACTGAGAACATCACACGCTCTGTTTGGCCTGATGCACCTTAACAGAAACAGAAAGAAAGCTCTAGCTTATTTTAAGTGTTAAGTGTCCTGGAAACAGTGAGCGCCACCGCAGCACATCCAGTAATTACCTAATTATTAATCCGTGCCACCTGCTGGACATTTGAGAAGTGCAGGGTTTAACAAAGGTGGTTGGTTACATTATTATCCTGAGTGCCCATAGGGGATTTGTCTGCTGCATTGTGTTTAATGCGTTATGATTCAGAAAATATTAGCTTTTCTGTGGCTGCAGGTCGGATTTCAGCGGCCATGTTTGCACAAAAGATGCTCTGTGTGCTCTGTCTCCTGGTGGCGCTTCACCTCGCTGTTTTTAATAAGGGCCACGTTCATGGATGTGAGGCATACTGGTTTTAAACTGGGATGAATGAACAAGTGAGTCTGTCCATTCTTGAGTCAAAGTTCTGTTTTCATTGTTGACTTGCCTCCTTTTTTGGAGCGCGCCATGTGAAGTCGCTTCTCGCTGACTCACTTATTTCGCTAACTGTTGTCTCATCTCGTCTGCCCGCTGTGTGTGTGTGTGTGTGTGTGTGTGTGTGTCACTGATTCCTGGATTTGCTATGCTTATTGGAATGTACAGATACGGCTGCCGGAGCCATGTCATTTGGGAGGATTAGGAAAGCATACAGCTGGTTTGAGAGGTTCCTGGGCCTATACCAGCGCAGTAAAGTGCAGGAATGCTGTGTTGGTTGAAAGGTTAGAAGAAACTAGTCAAAATGTGTTCATTCTAAATAATTCATCAGTTATTATAGGAACAAGTCTGGATGGGATGGTATTTGGGTCTCAGCGTGCTCTGCAAACCTCTGGTCTGCATCCTGAGCCTGGAGCTGCCATCTTGATTCCAGTCCCCCTTACCCTGCAGTAAACCTCACCTCTGCCATTTACAATAACAAGTCATTAGTACCACCTTAAAGTCCTGATCCAGTGAGAATAGAGAACCAATGAACTGAGGAAGTGGGGTTACGGTAATTTAGTCAGACTTTGTAGTTTTACTTGAAAATGAATCTGCAACCTCATGAACTATCTGAAGGAGTTCAGAACCCAGATAGGGAAGATCTGTAGACAAAACATTACAGCAGTCCGGCTCAAACAAATCTGGAGTAGGGTCTTTGAACCAGAAAAGACCACATGTAAACTGTGTAACTAAAAGAGGGAGGTGATTTCTTTCAAAAGTCATTCCAGGATCGTTTGAGGGAAAGGTCTTTACGAGGGTCTGAGTCTACTTAACCTGAAGCCTTTTGGAAGTGATGCATCATAATGTGCGTTTCCAGCTTTGAGTGAGTGACGTTGGGCTGTCAGACTCACGGATTCACATCATCCGAGCACTTCAACCCTGTGCCCTCCTGACCTCTAGTGGTCCTACGTCAGCACAGAGAACAGTTCAGCACTGTGTAGGGACATCAACACTTTAAAGCACAAGCAGTGATCACAGAGAACACGTGATAATTCAGTCATTTTTATATGCCATAAAAATGACTGAATTATAACTATATATATATAACTATATATATATATACATACACACACACATACATATATATATGATATATGAAATATGAACTGCCTGTAATACTGGCTTAGTGCCTTCATCCACTTTTATTGGGTGGTTCAAACACACACGGACACAAATACACACTCACAATTTTCCTTGCCATCTGTTACCCCTGCATGTACAAATAGCGCCAATATCCACACACACACACACACACACAATATATATATACACACACACACACATATATACATACACACAGAGAGAGAGAGAGAGAGAGAGAGAGAGAGAGAGGCCAATGCTAAGCTGAATGCAGCGCTGAAACATCACTGCTGTTATTGCTGGTTGTAACTGATTACATATGTGTGTTTAACACTTTATGATCACAGTGTCATCTGACCAAGTATGCAAGGTAATGACAGCAGCTGTCCTATGTGATCTGTTACACTGGCATTTAAAAGGAGCAGCAACAAGAAGCAGTGACAGGTTCCTTACATGCACACAGGATCCAAACTGTATCAGGATGCACAAATGGTGAGAAAAAGGGTGAGGGTGAGAAAAAACATGGCCAAGCCCAAACGGAGAGAAAAATATAGATTATGAATTTGACAAATTCATTTGGGCAAAGACTTCGCTGTGTATAATATTCATTGCAGTCCAATAAAAGAGTGTGTGGGGCAGCCCTGTGATTAAAGCCCTGCAGTACAGCTACAAGCATCTGTGTTTGTACGTCGCCTGTTCACCCTAAAAAAAGAAAAGCACTCTGTCATCTGGTCTCTGATTGCTGATTATTATTATTGTTGGTGTCCTTCCTTCTGTTTTTAACATCAACATTGCATTATTTTTATGTACCAATATTTGCATTTGGAAATCTACTAATGCAATGTTAGCTGAACCATGGTCAGTGTGTATCAGGTGTGCGTGGGAAACCTTTGCCGCTGTTTTGCATCGTGTTTGCATGCTTTGCCACGAACATATTTACAGTAGCCATGCTACAGTCCAGCAGGCTACAACCAAAGCAATAGTGTGTGTTTGTATCTAATTAGGAGTGAAGTACAGTCGGATGCAGGAGTCAATAATGGCAACTCCTCGATGTCACACGTTCATCTCAGATCACTTACAGCAGTTGCAAAGCTGCCATCAAACTGCTGCTGTCTGACTAACATCAGTCAGAGGGATCCACCTTTTGTTTTCTGGTGAAAGTGTGTTTATTTTCATGTCAGCGAAAACAACTTGTTTACTTGTGATACTGTATAATAAACACATGATAACCTTTAAGAAAAAAAAAACTAAGCACGGCGGGCGGTCCTCTGCTTCTGTGTATGTAAGTGTGAGCTGAACTGAAGCCATTCATTGGCAGGTTGGATAAACAGAGAGTGAAGGAGTCACATCAGGCTGCTGTCCCAGCTGCTGTTTTACAAAATGTCGGGACGGGTCTGGATGAACAGTCTCACATTTGAATCCCAAACACAACAGATGAGCAACTATTCAGGCTCCATGAGCAGAAGTCAGCTAAATACAAGATTTACAGTATGTACATTAAACCTAAAGAGGGGAAGCAGCCAATGATAGGAACAAACGGGCTAAAGAGAAAGGTGTCCCAGTGAAGCTGAGCAAATATCTTTAAATAAACATTCTCAAGACAAAAAACAGCGACCAACCTAAACTATGTCTCTGTCTTCAAAAGCAAAACATCACAAAGATGACAATTCAATTCGAGCCTTCAGAGGTTCCAGGCTCTACTAGCAGCTGCTAATGTAACTCAACTCAATCTCTGACTAGACCGACAACAGTCGAGCTGCTTTGTGGGTAATGTAGGCAGCAGGTACAGACAAGGAGACGTTTAAAATAAGGTGATATCTCTGAAAGAGGGAATCTAGAGACGGAAAATGAAGTTTCCATTTTTGAATTAATCTTAGAAAAAGCAGTTTTTGCTTTTATGCTCAAGTCAACTAAAGGGAATGGTCGAAAGTGACAAACTGAAATTTGAACATCAAGTGTTCTTTTGGAAAAATATATGAACAGTAAAAGACAAACAGGAAGTGTAATGTTGCCATGGATACTGTGAGTTTGAGGGTGGGCAGCAAGGTGAGCCCCGTTTCATATTTGTTTACATTTTGGACGCTGTGGATGTTCTGACCGCCGTCGCTGAATTACTCCCATACCAGAGAGTTATTTAAAACCAGAGGATGCTCAGTGAAGTCGCCATGATGGAGTATCAAGACTTTTGTCAAAACTGTCTTACTCACATATTCGTCTTCTGTAACAACTTATAAACAGAACCTCAGAAAAGGTGTAAGGCCACAAGGAACGTTCGTCCTGCTGCCAAGACACAGGGAGACAACAGGATGCACTGTTTGTGGAAATGTCAAAGAAATGTAACAACGTGACTCTGCACGTTTTTGACTTTCAGACCTTTGATCAGTCTGGTTATGACACTTAAATCAGACGTGAGTAATAACTCAGTGGTTTGGTACATTAGAAACAAACTACTTGGACAAGTCCTTGTCCTGTCTGTCACTTCTGCGCTGACTGGATTCAAACTTAAATGCTTTCTAACAAACCTAAGAATGGATGCTCGGGAGAACTGAAGCGTGGTTGCTGAATGTCGCTGCGACTGGGCCGCCATCATGAAAAGTGCAGGTTTTTGAGAGCCCCTTCTTTCTGTCTGAGTATGGCCTTCATCCGTGCGATTCTCTCCTCCTGTGCCAGCTCCGTGAAGTCAAACTCCTGCTCTTGGGATGTGGAAGCAGCAGCTGCGCTGTGTGACTCTCTCCTGGTCCAGCTCTGGTTGCTACTTTGCTCTACAATGCCCACCATGATGTCAGGTTCCCCGCTGTCACTTTTTATATTACTGTCCATGTCACTGCTTTGATTGGTGCTCTCAGGTTCTTCTGCATCCAGGTACTGTGTCTCACTGTCATTGCTGGGCTCCACCTGCTGCTGCTCCCCTTGATGCTGAAACCAAGCTGGCTCCTGGCTGGGTCCTTCCTCTGCAGCCTGCTCTCCTCCGGCATCCTTATGGCACTGGCCATGCACGCTGTGCACACTGTCAGAGGACTGAGGGACAGAGCGTGCAGTCTTGGTTGAGGACACGTCCCTTCCCTTGTGTGTCACATCCTTTTTCATCATGTTTTCACTGTGTGTTGCTTTACATGTGGTGTGTTTCTTCTTGGGGCTGGTGTCATTTAGCAGCTCCTGAGGGATGTAAAGAACTTCTGTCACATGGAGCTCGTGTTCCTTTGCTTGGATTAAATGTAAAGACATATGATCAAGCCCACAACAGATGCTTAGAACTGCTGTACTGTGACAGAGCTCCATTCCTGCTGGGTCTTTAAGAGTTATTTCGAGTAAAGTGTCTTTTGCCTTTGAGATGCAAGTCATTTGACCCTTGTCTATGTGTGTTTGACGAGTAAAAAGTAGTTATGAGTGGTTCAAACCATGTCAGACATCTTTCTGAGGAACTCTGAAGCTCCAGATGCTCACCTGCAACCCTTGCTTGCTATAGACACCCTAGCTGCACAGCTATAGAAACAGTGATGTCTGACAGAATGACATATCTCAGCGTGTGAATGGAAATCTGTGTTACTATATTTTTAGACATTCAGGGTTTTCTCCTGATGCATCGTGTCTTTCTAATCCAACTCGGTATACTGACTCGCAACAGTCAGTGCTGTGTTTAATAACAGTGTAACACAGTGAACTATTAATGGGTCACACAGTCACTGGTGTATTTTGGAAGGTAGAGGAGATCTAGGCCAGCTTTAGCTCTGGAGTCTGCGTTGGGAGCAGCAATAACCTGCTCGGTGTGTGCGAGAGTGTTTCCGGGAGTTGCTGGTGTTGTGTGCAGGTGGTTTTCAAATTATTTGTTTTCCGTGCATGTGCTATGTTTATGAAGTTGCCATTGTTGTTACGCTCACCTGATCTGCGCTGTCTGTTTTTGTGAGAAGCTCCTTTGACTGTTTTTGTGAGATCTGGGGCAAAGTGATGTGCACCCTCTTCCTTTGCACCTCTTTGTCTGCAGGTTCAAGAGAGGCCTGGGGGGACTGGCGCTGCAGGAGGGTAAACAAGTCACATGTAAACGAGTAAATATAACTGCCTACAAAATCTTCCTAAGAGACGAAGAGTCAAACCTCTGATTTAGACCGAACACTGTCAGCAATGTGCTTTATATTTAGATGCTGCTGTTAAACATTCATGTCCTCATCAGAATGAGTTATAACACTGATGACCATGTGATGTTTCATGCAGTGACATCATCAGCTGTAATAAAACGTTACATGCTTACTAAGACAGTGAACTAAGCAGACATTGCCTGTTAAACATTCATATGTTAGCATTGTGGACATTTTAGCATACTGACAAATCACCACTGTGTGTGCTGGCATGGCTGTAGACTCCGATTTCACTTCAAAGGCTGAAACCACGCCTGTTAAATGACCTGCCATGTTCTCCCACTCATAGGTTTGTTGCAGTGGCTTGAGTGTCACGTTACCTTCCTTTGGCTTTTAGACGACACATCTGATGTAGAGAGAACAGAAGACTGGGTGGCCGGCTGTGGTTTGTTTGTCTCGTGTTTGCTCTGGTTGCGGCGGGGCTTCCTGATGGACAGGTAGATGCGGCCCTGGTAGATGAACACAGCTTCATGGTACGTTCGCGGTGTCGCGTCCAGAGATAACAGGGACATGCGAGATGTGTGTGTGGAGACCTTTTTCCCAGGCATCGTGTCCTTCAGCACCTTGTAAGCTGTGTGGCTGGAGGAGACAAAGGACATTCGGAAGGGACCGACAGCAGCCCTGAAATCCCTGTTCATCAGTGAGGACATGCTTTCTATCACGCCGCTTCCTGTGTGGGATGCTGGCTTCTGGCCTTTCTTCCGCAGGACCGCAGGACAAATCCATATGCCCTCCGAAGATTCTGCAGGCTTCCTGGACCCATCTGTGTCAGCCGGAGGGAGGCTCATTCGTCTGAGTATTGAGCTGGGTAGACTCCTCAGCGGGATCCTTTTCACTTCAGTGTCCGCCGGGATGTAGATTTCCATACTTTCAAGATCCATGCTCCGTGTATTTGCCTGTAAACACATTCACAGTGGTTCAGTTAAAGCGCAGACTCCATAACAGGTCGTTTCATCAACGATCAACCAGCTTCACACTGATTTTGGGGGATGGATGGATGGATGGATGGGGATGGGCACTGACCATAATTTCATGCTTTCACATAAAGTGGTAGTTAAGGATAGTATCAATGCAATTATTAGGTAAAAATCTAAGATGATTCTTTAGATGGTAGTTTTGGTTTCATTTCTCGAATCTACACAATATCATCTGATTTCTAACGTGAAGATCTGCCAATTGTTTCTTAACATGATTAACCGAATGGCTTTCAGTTTTTCAGGCAAACTGAAAATATGAAAAATACTCTGATTCAGCTGTCGGCCCTCATCGTGCGTTGTCACCTCGTGGAGGTAACAGGCATTGACTTGGTTCAGCAATCCGCAGCAGCTAACAGTCTGGATGATGAGCAGGGTCATGGCCGTGGAGCACCGGGTGACTTTTGATGGTGGAAATAAGATGTGGAATTAACCTGTGAGGATATTAATCACAGACTAACACAACTTTTATTTTGAAATTTAGCTCCAAGATCCAATATTTCATACCCTGTGGAGTCTACGGCCACCATGGTTGTGCATTAGATCAATAATAAATCAATTACATTTGTCTTAATGAGGACTGCTTTAACCTCTTTTGATATCATTTATAGTACATTGTTTTTCCTAACAATAACTTGCGGGTGCCTAGTTTTGGATCAGTTTAATGAGAACAAATCAGTGAGGCTGATTCGCATTGTTTATCAGAACGCTTGCTCGGCTAAATGACACACCTGCCAGAGTCAGCTAATCCTTGTGGGGAGTAACAGGTGTGACTGCACTGCAATTAACCAGTAAGCATGTACCCTATGAGGTCCTACATTCTGAAACACATTCGATAAGTCCTCCGGCGGAAGAACACCCCGTGTAACTAAGGCAATTCGTCTCCTGCCGCGTTACTGTTTCTACCTTTATAATTAAGCGCGAGGTGAAGGTGAGGACAGACCTCGTTGTTTTTAACGTCCATTAGTTTCTTCTTAACAAACGCCATGAAACGTATTTAAGTATTTAGTCCGTAATACAAGACAGTGCGCCTCGGTAGGATTGGAGGGACGTGGAAAACTAAAATTACCATCGAAACGGATAAATGCGGATTCTGTTTCATAGCTACCACATATTATAGTCGACGGTGGTGTGAATAATGTCAAATAAATCCCGTTTCGTCGCTCTCACCTGAACGAAACACGTTATCTAGCTGCTGAGGTCCCGGCTGCTCTGATGCAGTTTCATTTAATCAGAAAACAGCTGCACTTCCGGGACGTACCTTTCATAATAAAAACGTCGCCTAAAACTCTTAAAGGGACAAAACAGGTTAAACAAACGTATGTGCTACACTTCAGCCCCCTGAAATCACTTGAGTAGTAGCATCTCGAAATGCATCCGGACCTCTTATTTGGCTTTATAGCAGCCTACAACAGTGACTATAGACTCTATTTACAGTAAAAGTATCAATCAGTATCAGTTTATATCTGTAGAAATTATATCATCATATCTATTGTCTACTTCATTCCTTGTTCTTCAACTACAAATGTTCTTGAACCACCGTGTCCGACAGGAAGGCTTGTGATTGTCTTTAAACTAGAATCTGTCTGTGTGCAAGGAAATCACTGTTAGACATGTGATTTAAAAGTACATGTTATACATCAAACTACCCATCTGTCCCTTTGTCTTTAAAATGTAACTACTGCACAGTAAATGGCTGATTTTAAGGGCATGGACTAATTTTTCATCAACAAACAAACAAATTATCAATGTCATGATAAGCACAGGAGAGGAGATGGAAACTGACTTTGTTCATGACCATTGTTATAAATCGCAGAGGAATTAATTCAATTCAATTCAATTTTATTTATATAGCGCCAATTCACAACAAAAAGTCATCTCAGGGCACTTTACAAACAGAGCAGGTCTAGACCACACTCATTACTGTTAGTTACACCCAACAGTTCCACCATGAGCAAGCACTTGGCAACAGTGGCAAGGAAAAACTTCCTTTTAACAGGCAGAAACCTTGGACAGATCCTGGCTCTAGGTGGACGGCCATCTGTCTTGACCGGTTGGGGGGGGGACAATATAGAATAATGACAGCAAATGACAGCAATAGGCAGCAGAGGACACGGGGCAGGTCGGTGGAGCCACAGGTCAGATGTTCAGCTCTGGAGCCACAGGTATCTGTAGAGAGGTACAGAGAGAGAGAGACCAGAGAGAAACAAGCACAGCACTAGGGGAGAGAGGACACAGAGCTAATGGAGTTTAAGGAGAGAGAGGGAAGAGGAGGAGTGTGGAGATGATCATGGGACGTCCCCCAGCAGCCTCGGCCTATAGCAGCATAACTGGGGGATGGCATGGATGGTGTAGTTCAGATGGTAACTAGAGCTAGCTGTAGGCTTTGTCGAACAAGAAGGTTTTAAGTTTTACTTTAAAAGTAGAGAGGGTGTCTGCCTCTCGGACCCAGACTGGCAGCTGGTTCCACAAGAGAGGAGCCTGATAGCTAAAGGCTCGGCCTCCCATTCTACTTTTGGAGATTCTGGGAACCACAAGCAAACCTGCACTCTGGGAGCGAAGTGATCTGTTGGGTTGATAGGGACTTAGCATCTCATTGAGGTACAATGGAGCTTGGCCATTAAGGGCCTTGTAGGTAAGAAGAAGGACTTTAAAATCTATTCTGGACTTTACAGGGAGCCAATGAAGAGAAGCTAAGACCGGAGAAATATGATCTCTCTTGCTAATTCCCACCAGAACCCTCGCAGCAGCGTTTTGGATGAGCTGGAGGCCTCGCAGTGAGCTAGTCGGACAACCTGACAACAAGGAATTACAATAGTCCAGCCTTGAGGTAACAAATGCGTGGACCAGCTTTTCGGCATCATTTTTGGACAGGATACTCCTAATCTTAGCTATGTTGCGCAAGTGAAAGAAGGCAGTCCTAGTGACCTGCCTAATATGGGACTGACAGGACATATCCTGGTCAAATATGACTCCCAGGTTCCTCACAGTAGAACTGGAGGCCAGGGTAACACCATCCAAAGCGACTGCGAGGTCAGATAACCTGTCTCTGAGGTGTTTAGGCCCAAACAAAATCACCTCAGTTTTGTCTGTATTTAGGAGCAGAAAATTATAAGTCATCCATGCCTTAATGTCTGTCAGACATGTCTGAAGTCTGACTAATTGATCTGTTTCTTCTGGTTTCATAGATAAATATAGCTGTGTATCGTCCGCGTAGCAGTGGAAATTTATGTTGTGCTTCCTAATAATATTGCCTAAGGGGAGCATGTAAAGGGAGAACAATAATGGTCCAAGCACAGAACCCTGTGGAACTCCATGATTAACCATTGTGTGCACGGACGAGTCATTATTAACGTGGACAAACTGGAATCTGTCAGATAGATAAGATTTAAACCAGCTTAGTGCTGTTCCTTTAATGCCAATGACATGTTCTAGTCTTTGTAGTAGGATACCGTGATCGATGGTGTCAAATGCAGCACTGAGGTCTAGCAGGACAAGTAAGGAGACGAGGCCATTGTCAGAAGCTATTAGGAGGTCGTTGCTAACCTTAACCAATGCTGTTTCTGTGCTGTGGTTTATTCTAAATCCTGACTGAAATGCTTCAAATAAACTGCTCCTCTGCAGGTGATCACATAACTGATCAGCTACGGTCTTTTCAAGGATTTTAGAAATAAAGGGGAGGTTGGATATTGGTCTATAGTGCGCTAAAACACCAGGGTCGAGAGAAGGCTTTTTGAGTAGAGGTTTGATGACAGCAACCTTAAAAGCCTGTGGAACATAACCTGTTAGTAATGACAGATTGATCTGGTCTAATATAAAAGAGCCAATCAGGGGGAAAACATCTTTTAGAAGATGAGTTGGGATGGGGTCCAAAAGACAGGTTGAGGGTTTGGATCTAATTACTCTCCGGTTGATTGAGACAATGCTCAGACTGGCTTGTACATTGAAGATAATAATTCCTAGAAACACCTACTAATCTTCGTGATCATTTAGTGGGTGTGGCAATTACATACCAAATTGCATCATCTGCCCTGTAATTAGATCACCTCGACTTTGACTTTGTAAGTATCGACTTTTATTCTGAAGGCCTGACACACATAGCAGAAGTCTGACGTAGCAGCCCTGGGGCATCTCTTCATGTCTGAACTTTCAGCCCACAGGCAGCTCATATTTCTGTATTCAGGCTACATATGATTGATGCTTGATGACTGACTGATGAACCTATCTTAAAAACAACAAAAGCTCACGTTGATCATTTTAACTGGCGAATTTATTTGTGTGCCCCAATAAAATATAAATATTGCATTAGTATTTCATAAACACGACCTGCATGACATTCAATAACTCCTCATAACACAGCATTTTTCACAAATATAAAACAGAAAATGTTTTGAGTGTGTACAAACCCACACTTAGCTGTTAACCGAAGCATTCATTGCTCATCAGGCAGACTTACAGTGTTAGTATACAGTATTAGCTTTACTGTACTCACCTCAATGCCTCGACAAACCCTCACTCAAAGAGATGAAGTACCTCCTCTTTGAAGCTCTAGCTGAGGTGAAACTTAAAACAGTTGATTGCATTGCTCATTTCCCACTTCTCATTTAATTTTCTTGGACCTATAGATCAATACATGTGGCATAGCCTGCTCATAAATCATAAGTTTTACTTTCTGAGCTTTAAAGTGCATCTCGCAGTCTTTGAAAAAGCCAGGAGGTGGATTCAATGAGCCGGGAGGGATAGTTCGCCTATTTAAACTTAACATTCTGAAAAGAGTCCGGGGACACATCTGTAGCATGTTAGAGCTACTGATTCAATGTTACTTCTTAAAGGTTCTTCAATCGATTTAACCTTCAACATGTAAGGCGGTGACCTTGGAGTTTCATAGCAGTGAACTGTTCATGGCGGTGTGTGTGATGTGCAGCACCACGTTGAACGGGTGTATAATCGTTACTGGGCCAATTATTTGGAGATACTCACAGTGTGGCATGGTGGTAATATGATCATATTCAGCTGCGCACTCTGCATCTGTACACTAAATAAACACCTAAAGGTGGTGCGAGGTTAAAGATGATGCGATAACGACATCAGAATGTTTTGCAAACAATGTTACAGGTACAATAAATAATCTGCTGAGAAGTCGACATCTACATGACAGCTTCCTCTCAGAGAGAAACATAAAAACAGGAAATAAATAAAAATAAAACAATGCCAAAAGCGTGAACGTAACATAAGGTTTGACGCCTGTGGCAGGAACAACAACAACAGGCTGTTTCATCAAGGGCCTGTTACGTGAAGTTGTATGAGCTGGTAATCACTGTCCTTACAATGTAAACTTCCTGATAAATTGATAGTGAACATCTGATTCAAGAGAAAAATCTTATTTTTCATTAATGCTAACTTTAAAGTCCTGTGACTGCCAGCTCTGGACACGTGGCCGCTGCCCAGTCTGTCTGCACACACCTCCGTACCACACCGCTGTGAAACTAGAAGCTCGTGCATGTTAACGCCATAAATCCTTTACACTGTACTGAAGCTCATGTGATACCTGTGTTAGTTTGTGTTAAGTGACAACAAAAGTGAACAGTAATAACTGTTATATACTAAAATAAATCTGTTAACTTATAACAAACCTTGCAGTATGTTAGAATATTTTTTATCTCAGCTCATGCTGTTTCTCATCACTTCTAAAGCTGCCTCCTTCTCTCTCAGAAGCTCCCTGAGTCTGTGAATCTGTTCGTGTCGTTTCAGTTCATCAGAGTCCATGGATGTTGTGGATGAACTGTCGCTGGCAGGAAACTCAGGAGTGGAACCGTTCTGCTTGTTCTTCGCCGTTATTCCATTTTTTCTCACAGCCTTTGTTTTTCCACCTTTTTTACTTGCCTGCTCTGTCGCCCATGCGAACTTCTCTAGTGCCCATGACTTTGCTGTGTACTTTGCCGCAGGATCTTGAGAACCAGGGATGCAACACGGACAGATTGTGCGCTTCCTCATTCTTCCCATCCTCCGTGTGCTTGAATTCAGATCCACACAAGTCGGAGTCTGTCTCTGGAAGTCTACGTCCTGTGACCTGGGGATGTCATTTTCATCTGTGCTGAGGAAATCCTCATCTATTGGTTCCACGTAGCCAATCACTGGCTCACTTTCCACATCATATGACGTTCCCATGCATGAACTATGACCTGAGATGCATTTCAAGGCAGGAAGAGGTTTTGTGTTCAGTTTGAGATGTGAACAAAGTGTTGGAGAGGCAGAGTCTGTTGACCCCTCCTGCTCAGCTAGTTCCTTCGCTTGTCTGACATCGACGAGACCACAACGGTCAGTCTCAGGATGGCTGACTGACGCGGGTGAGGCTTCATCGATCCTCCGCAGGCAAATTCTGACATCAGCTTTTATCTGAAACATCTGCCTCAGCAGATGGTCGGCGGCTGCACAGGATTTTGGTAACAGAGAAGACGTCAGCCTCGTCGCAGCACTCACGGAGCTCTGCAAGCAGAAAGAAGTAACACTCTGTCATCAAAACAACATGTCAACAAGTCTGCCAGTTATTAAGCCATGCTATTGACTCTGAAACAGTGGTGCTAACATGCTAACATACACATATCAACAATGTTAAGATACTGACGGCAGGTTATGTTAACCACAATCTTTGTTAATGAGATATTTATAAAGTAGGAGTCTTTCATTAGCAATGTGTAGCTGAGGCTGATGTCATATTCTACAATGCTTTCATAGTTTACTGACAAGGTCTATACTGTAAATAGGCTGAGCAGAAGGAGAAGGGCTGCAACAGGCCGCTTCTCATGATCAAATCTTTGTTAGAAGGATGTTTAATGTGACCAAACATTTGGTTTATGACACTGAAATGAAAACTGCACATGCACTGTACAGACTCAAAGCTCTTGCATGTTGACATGCACTGGAAACAAACTCTGCTCTACATTAACCGTGCAGTTAAATGCATCAGAATTATTTTCCATGCTTCTATCAAAAACACGTATACAATATATTATATAGATCAAACAAGAGTAGTGCCCTCACCTCTGTTCTGTTTGTTTCTTTTCCTGTTTGCGTGAATATTCCAGTGCTGCTGTCGGAGGTGCAGGCATCCACTGGTTTCCCTGTTTCTACATGCACTTCCATGCTCTCCAGCTGGTGGGTGGAGGTGCTCTGCTGACCGTTGATATTTGAGTCTTTACTGCCGTGCATGCTCATCACTGTTGAACCACAATCACGTGTGACATTTCTGACTGTGCTGACTAAAGTGCTCTGGTCAGCTGCACCATCCAGGCTCTTTGGTTCCGTCGCAGTGTTTGAGCTGCTGGTGACCATCTGGTCTGTTTCCCTCTCGGGTGCCATTTGTGTTTTTACCCTCACGTCTTGTGCGGACTGAGGCTCTGGCTTGGGTGGAATATACGACACAAAGATGACGTTGTCTTCATCCAGTTGAGTGACTGCTGACAAGTTTACTGATGCCGCTTGCTGGGATGAGTCATCCTCTGTGTCATCATCACAAAGGTCAATCACTTCATCTGACTCATCAAGACTGATAATTCTGAGGTCCTGCTTCATCTCAGGTGCAGCAGACTCACGTGGCTGCTTAGATGGAGGCACCGTGGTATTTTCCACTTCTTCACTTTTTGTTGCCGTGTTTGGTGAGTTGCCTTTTCCCATTTTACGCGGCAGGCTGCATTTTTTGGCAACAAAAAACACCTTCCCGTTGCACATGACCAAGGCGTTTTCCTGTCCTTGATCACTTTTGCCCGGACTCAGCTGAGAAACCGGTTTTGTGTTGGTGTCATGACGCTTGAAGGCATTTTCTCTCTCCGCCACAACTGAAAGAATCTCCGAGGTAACTGAAGGAGAATTCAGAGGATCAACAGTTGGCAGCCTTGAGCTGTCTTCTTCCTCAATCACCCACTTTATGGGGCTGTTGGGCCTCTGTGAAACCTTTGGAATGAGTTTTAAATGTGGTGTCGAAGCTTTCTGCATTGGCCCAGATGCAGGTCTATTTGACGTCTTGGAAAGCTTGAGCGAGTGAAGTGAAGGATCTCGTGGTGGAGTGACATCTTGATTCACCGTCGTGATAGGTGACACGTAGATTACACTGGGTAAGCTTGAACCTGGAGAAGAGCTGGCGGATGAAGTAAAAATCTGTTTTTTGATTCCTGCAGGTAGTTCAGATGCTTGGACTGTTCGGACTTGTGCATTATGTGGTATCTGTAGGTACTGTCCTCTAGGGAGTGCTGGAGATTTCACTGTCACCGGGAGCTGGCTTGGAAGTTTTGCTAATCTCTCACAGTTTGTCGCTTTTAACTTCTGTTCCTGTGGCGGACACTTGTTTAGTGAATTACAACGATCCAAACCTACTTGATTGTGCAACGTATTCGCGAGTGAAACAGGCTTCCTGACAGCTTGCTGGGTGGCAGAAGGACTCAAAGATGCCTTTTTAACCACTTGAACAGGTGCTGAGGGAATATTTACGGTTAGGGCTCTTTGTGGAGTAAAATCCGTTTTGGGTCTGCTTGTTCTCTGGAAAAACTGTCCATCGATCATTTGCACAGGAATCAGTTTCATGATGTTCTTTCCATCGGCTCCAACAGCAGGCATTGCCTGGTAGAAGACACCAGTTCCACTGCAGAAAACCAACAATACAGCACAGGAACATGTTAGTTGAGAACAGGAAGGTTGAAATGTAAAGCTGTTTTTACAATTCACATAGTTCACACAGTGTGAGAGTATAGTTCTTAAATGAATAGTTCAAACTTCTGGGAAATGAGATGTTTAAAACTACAGGCCTGTTTCACAGCATACAACGTAACATTCCACAGTGTGAAAACAACAGGCAAACATGACATTTATTTAGCAGGCGCTTGTATCCAAAGTGACTTAAAATAAGGACTTTGAACCATCTGGATCTGGAAAACTGCAAGAATCATGGACATGAAGTGCATTAAGAGGTATCAGCAGGTGTGCTAAACTGTGACAATTACTATCGGCTACAGCTGAATATTGCAACATTCTCTACATTTCAGTTCACTGAATTAGTAAAGCTATAAGAATGATTTATATACACCTTATTTCCATGGTATGATCAGTGACACAATGTGCAATGCAAATACGGTTTTGATATACTGGATTGGACATTTCAGTGTTAATAATTTTGACTCTCTCTTATGAGTCATCAATGAAATGTGATGTACACCTTAGAGTTCCCAGGAAGTACACAGCAAGTTGTAATTGCCAGCGTAGCTCCACCCATTTCTGCCTGTCAACAGGTGTATTGAGCCAGAGTCACTGAAAACACATGTGCATGCCCTTTAAGTCCCTGCATGTTTTTTCTGTGTGAACACAAAATACTGAAACACAGAAACAGCACATACTGAATTTACTATCATTAGCCTGGAACACTGTCAGATTCTAGCTTTGCCATCTGAAAAATGGTGAACCTGATGGCTGAGGTATTTTATCTCATTCCACCATTTAAGAGAAACGTTAGATAAGAATAATTTATTAAATATTTCACTTTTAACAATCACAATATCGCTTATATTGGCATTATACTTGATGTCAAAATCAATGATGGTGAATTATTCCTTTAAACGTATCCATTACAATGGGAAGCATTTTTGGCAACTGTTGGTATTATACTCATAACCAAATTAATACTGTTTTATAATGATCAATGATAATACCACTGATTAGTTGAATAATAACTATGTTTAATAGACTTAGTCATGGTGCTGACTCATGGTTAGAGCCACAGAATATAAACTAACGGAATCTGAACCATTAGAGAAATACTCCATAAACTCAAATATAAAGGGGACTGTGGATGGTCAAGTCTGTCAATTATCGGATTTCTTTATTGCTAAACTTAATTTTGGTCTATGATGTATCAGGTAAGTGTAACTGTACCTGTGCACCGCATCCATTCCTTTACTTGAGGGATACATCGCGCATGAACCCAAGCTGGTTTATAAAACCAGCGGCGTTAATGACCATCGGGGCAGGATAATCCCTGGATCATGCTAACACTAACTGTGTTTACATGGCAGCCATGGCCATAAAGAGTTAATGGTAACGCTACGCGGAAGTACGCTAGTTGTTTTCCTCGTTACTTTCGTACTTATAATAATATAAAGTGAGGTCGCTCCGTCACACACATGCTGAGTAAACCGCCGTGTTATTCGCGTTAACAACATTTTCCTGCTGGAGCTTCATCGCTCGGCTTCCATTAATGTACCGCGTTTGTTACAGCGAACTTCCGGTTTGTTACACGGGTTGTGTTCAAAGCAGCCAATCAGTTTTTCAGTTTGTGTTGGATGTATTTGTACTACGGAAGTGTTTGTTAAAAAGCAGAGCCGTAGTTTGGGTTAAATTTCGTTCTCTTGTTTCCTGACGTCCGTTTCCTGTTAACGCCGCGTGAAAGTAGAGCAGTAATGTTACCAAGCCCTGCTACCGTTGAACTATCTTTTCTACCAACGTCCGGTTAGACATTACAGGTTCCGGTTCCGCTCTGCCAACCAAGTCACGTTTGTTTGTTACACATCCATATTCACAGGGGCCGTTGAGACCACTGTGCAACTGCCAGCGCGCACTTTAAATGTTAAAATAGGTCTAAAGATAAAGCCAAAACATTTAGCTCATACACACCACGATTTTTCAAGCTGTAACGTTTAATACCACCCTGCACACCCTGTAATGACATTTCATATATATATATATATATAAAATCATTTAGTCTCTATATTCTACAGTCCCCCTCACTATGAGATAATGACATTACCTGTCAGAACTGACATCTATGATTCAAAACTCAGTTTAAGGTGTCTTTAAATTCCTAAATAGTCTAAGTGACCATTCCAACAATTAATTATTAGGCTGACTGAAGGCTATATCTGTTGGAGATATTCACCATTTAGCTACTCCCAGTCTAAATGAACATGTCGGATCCATCCAGTGATATTCTTCCTCCTCTCAAATTTCATCTCAGATATCCACCCTGATATCAGATATCATTCTTCCAAGGACAAATGATGCCACTTTGGCCAGTCATTAGTATTGGGATTGATATTTGAGATATTGCATTTTCAGATTAAATATTCTGTATATTCTACCATACACACTACTCCCAATTTTAATTTCCTATATCTATATCGATCTGTATCTATCTATATCTACATCAATCGATATAGAGATAGATATATAGATATATTGCACAATGATATTTTCAGCTCATTGCTTTGGTTTTATATCCAACAATTCTGCTGTTTTGGTTTCAACACATTTATTTCCTGCAGTAGAAGGTCTCTCCGGCAGCAGTGATTGAATGTCTAATTCCAAATGAATTCAATGACATTTGCATACTTTGCACTGCACATTTAATGATCAGCTGTAAAATGTCAATATACAATTAACTGACTGGCCGTTTACAAATGCCAAGCAGGTCACAAGCAAAAGGTTCTGCAGCTTTAATATAGTGCTAACATACATATTGATTCACCCGTATGTTGTAGAGTAGCAATTGATGTGTTTAAAATACATATAGCAGAGTTCCTTCACTGGTTGAATGAAGTGGAATGAATAGGAGGTAAAGATACACACTCTTTAAAACATCTGGGTCAGAGGTTCAGAGTGTATGTTAAAGGCACATTTGATGTAAAACATTACTTAGTGAATGTTTTAGTACAAGAGAAGAGGCGGGGACAGTGCCTCGGTGCCCCTCCAGTGATAGCATTTGGTTCAGCAAGCCAAGTGGTTTCAGTCCTTGTTAGACAGCAGATCATCGAGAATGCGCTCACACATGTACAGGCAGCGAGGCACATGGAAGAAGCCTGAAGAAGAGAGGAGAAGCAATCATCCCATCAACCAGGCAAAACTGCAAGCATAAATGGACTATCTGTTGTTAAACTGTATTGTATAATACAAAAATTAAGGTCATTTAACAAGTTTTTCTGTTATTTTACATCTCAATCACGCTCTCACCTTTAAAGGGACCTCCCTTAAAATCCAGTGCCACTTTCCCTTCTTGTGTCAAATAGCCGAACCACTCACCACTCTTTCCATCAGGAAACTGCACAAGAATCACACTATATCAGGTATGCAGTGCATTAAAATATACACATCTCAGAAAAGGCAACATATATATAGTTTTGCTGACATCACATATTCAGTGATGCGGCACAGTGTTACTCCTCCAGGATGTTTTTCATTCAGAATCACGACCCAGAATATAACCCCTCCTAAACACACACTTTTCAATTTTTTTATTTCTGGCCTTTGAGGTGTAGGTAGGTGTATTTAACTTTGGATGAGCTAGCTGTTTCCCTATACTTCCAGTCAATATGCTAAGCTAGGCTAAACATGCCCTGACTCCAGCTCTGGACAGACATGAGAATAATATCCGTCTGAACATCTCATTCTCAAAAAGGAGATCATGTGTATTTCCCAAAATGTTGAACTATCCCTTAAAAGAAAAAGAAGACTGTCTGCTTCGTTGGCACTGTAATGTAAACTCACATGGCTAAAGATGTATTCATAGACCTCAAAGAATTTCTCCAGCAGCTCCGGCCTCTTGGTTTGACTGTAGGCCATCAGGAAGGCAATGAGAGCCTCACAGTGAGGCCACCACAGCTTCATGCTCCACTCCAACTGTTTAAATACAGAGTGAGTGATCAACCAAATGCAAACAATGTCAGCCACTGGCCGAGTTGGCCGACACTGTCAACTGCCAAAAAAACCCCATAATGATGCATAAAGATGATTGATTCACCTGTGTGGGGCAGTGACCATCCACATCCAGGAAGTAGAAGAGACCGCCATGTTCTTTATCCCAGCCGTGCTGATAAGGGAGCTCTACAAACTTGTCAATAGCAGTCTTCTGGAGCTCCTCATGCCCCTGCTCTGCACTGAACTGAAGCAGGAACCAGCCTGCTTCCAGTGCATGGCCTGAGTCAGCACAGGTTAGCATGTGGGGAAACAGAATGGAAAATGTTGAGGCAGGCAACAAGGAACAGGAAACGAGCACAACCCAAGCTTCCCCATGCAGTCACTGTGCTGGCTCTTATCTGGCTTTCTGGTCAGGGTACCTGGGTTTTGCAGTCGTCCCTGGCACCCCGGTAGCTCTGCTCCCTCGAGTGACACATTTTCCAAAATAGCTTTGCCATCTCTCTGTCATCAAGTTAGAAAAGAAGAAACAGGAAGTTTTACATTGAGCATTTTAACAACTTGCCCCAACTGGACTGTGAAACTGGAACTTCTGGCTTCTGTGAAATCTCTTTTTTGAAAAGCACACTGACATAAGAAATGAGACTAAAATTACTAAAAATCAGTTTCTATAGCGTACCTGGATGTGTTGCAGAATCTGCTGAACACACCAGCTGCCCAGCTCTCTATACTTCTGAACTACCTCCTGCCCCCGGCCCTCAGTGAGCTGTTGCACCAGACACAACAGCATCATGGGAACTGCCATGCTGTTGGTGGTAATGTCCCCGGGAAGCTGGGGCCGACCCAGACCTGACGAGTCCTCCCGAACCCAGTAGATCAGCTGCTCCATCATCTGCTCGGCCTCCAGCTAGCAACACAACAGAGCAGAGGACAGTCTATCAGAGTGATGGGGTGACAATGTGGTCAAGCTTGTTCAGGCAGAAATCAAACTTCCAGTAAGCTGAATTACTGGTTTACGTCTAGGTAACATATATGTTATATGTGTATATAGAAATTTAGGCCTGTAAAGCCTGTAACTCCCTAATAAGTGACACTTTGTTTTAAAGCCATTAAACCTTTTTAAGTATGCCCCTCATTTCTCATGTACATAGCATTTCATGCTTTTTCGGACACAATGGTGGGGGGTAAAGGACTAAAAAGTTTTGTATCTCTTGATCATATTGTGAAACTACAATTTATGTCAAACAATTAGTTGCTTTATATCAAAATATGATCCTGTTTTCTTTCTGTAAAACAAAATTTAACCAACCAGTTTCAGCCAATGATATCATAACATCCATTAATCGGTCAACCACCTTTTGCATCAAAGAGCAAAGATTCATTAGTTAACAACTAGCAACATCATGGTACATCGGTCTGTCTTCAGGTGTTGGTCACTTTAAATCCTGTTGAGGCAGTAAACACCTAAACCTTGAGCTTATAATAACTCAGAATAACTGTAACTCTCCGTGTTTGTCACTCAATCAATCAACTGCATGAGCATTTGGTCTGGCTGATGTGGTTGGGTGGTCAGAAAGTGATCCTATCAAGATCTGCTGTACTAAATCAAATCCCTGTGCTTCTTTTTCTGATTTTGATGAATGCATTTCTGTCATAAATAATAAATGGCTCTGTAATAAAGGGGCAAAGTTTGATGGAGCTACTGGCATCTGGATGCAACACCAAACCCAATCCCAATGGTCAATATTGTACACATCTATGAGTACTACAGAAAAATCACCAAATTCAAAAAGCACATTGATATAAAAAGATTAGTTTGATATTGAATATCCACTGAAAATTTTATTGAATGGCAGTCATTAGGTTTCTCAGATCTTCTTTGGGATCTTTGTTTCACTCACAGTCCTGCTTTCTTGTGATAATGAAGACAATATAATTAGTTTAAGTTAAATTAGTGTGTTTTTTCCCAATAAGAGAAAAGCTGACTGTCCATACATAACTGGTACAACAAGTCTTGAGTCACTTGAACAGCACATACAACTTGACAACAATTTTGGTTGTGCGACTGGTTCTTGAATGAGTCCAACTCCCAGAAATGCAGAAGGCCAGAAGACGACTTCAACGTTTGATTGCCCTCTTTCTGGAGCACATTTCATTTTTAAGCTGTTTAAGGTGTTGATGTGACTGTCAAGAACAGTTTTACTGCAACATCTTGCCCAAGCCCATGTAGACATGATCTGCTGGTTAAACAGCCAGATAATACTATAGGCTCTCTAAATTTTATGGAAATCTAGCAACTCATTTTAAAGAGACTTTCTTAAGCAAAGTAGAATGTTTACCCTGATGGTGTAAGAGCAAAGATCAGCCACTTGAGACTTGAAATGTTAGCCGCAGTGTTTGGCTAACGATGCTTTCCAGAGGCCTCAAAACAATCAGGGCAAAAATCCATAACACTTATCCTGTGTTTGATGATACATTCTGGTTAAATTGTGTCTTTGTACCTGCATGTCCTTGTCACTGGTAACCCTGCTTAGTTCATCCATGGCCATGATGTAGAAACACTCGCTGAATATAGTCCTCTGAATTTTGACTGCTTTACCATCTCTTGTTAAGCAGAAGGCACACTTCCACTGGCCGTGGCTGCTGCCAGGGACACGACTGAACTTTCGCAGGAATGCTCCTCCTGAGATGCAGAGAGAACGACAGGAGTTTACTTTAGCTTCTGATTAGACACATCATATGGGCCATGAAACTTAAAAGCAGTAGTCAGACATACCCTTGCTTTATTAAGTACACCTGTTAAACTGCTCATTAACAGAAATATCTAATCAGGCAATCACAAGGCAAGTAGACACGGTCAAGAAGATCTACTAAATTTCAAACCAGCATCATAATGAGGAAGACAGGTTAATTTAGTGTCTTGAGGGTTGGGATTCACGGGTACTTCCATCACCATAATCAACAGAGAAAGGTCCAGAAAAGAGAAAACAACCAGTGAGCCGTAGGTCTCTGAGTGAAAACGCCTTGTTGATGAGAATGGCCAGACTGGGTTGGAGCAGATACAACAACTCGTTAAAACTCAGACATACAAAGGAGCATCTGTGGACATACAACGCAATGAACCTTGAAACAGATGGGCTACAGCAGCAGAGGACTGCACTAGATGCCAAACGAGGCTTCAGTGAGCACAGGCTTAGCAAACAGGGACAACAGAAGATTGGAAAAGTGTTGACAGGTCTGATGGGTCTCAATGTCTGCTGCAACTTTTGGAGAGTTGGATCAAAATTTGGAGTAAACAACATAATACCACAGATCACTCCTGCCGTATATCGTATTGTTGGTGGTGTAATGGTGACACATTCTGAGCATGTTTATGTCTTAATGACCATAGTCTACCCATTTTGTAACAGCGTCTTCCGCAAGGATAACATGTCTTGTCAGAAAGCACAATTCATTTTTCAGTTTTCTTGAAGATCACGGTGAGTTTAATGGACTCACACGGCCTCCACAGGCACCAGATTTCAATCCGACAGAGCACCTTTGGGTTGAGGTGGAACAAGAGACTCAAATCATGGATATGCAGTCACAATGCTACCATAGCTTTGCTGCAGGAGAACAGTGACATGTTGGTATGAGGGTAGAATAGTGTTCTGTCAGATCACAAGCTGTCTCTGTGATGGATTTGAATAAACATGTCACTGCTACAGTTCTGGACTTCTACTTAGTAGAAATCAGTAATTAGCCTTATGCTGTAAAACCCTTCAAAGCTTCCTAACTAACATCCCAATAAATGATGTTCCAGCTAAAAGCATGGATGTTTTCTTTCCATCCAAGGTTTCCACCCCACAGTGATGTCACCGCCTTGATGATTAGCACAAAGTACAGAGCAAACACGATCATGACAGTCATTAATCAACTAAGTCTACAAAAGAACACTGTGTGGCACCTGTTGCACAGATTTACCTCTGGGTGTGTGAAACACAAACATATGTGAAGCTGCAGCAACAGAAAAAACAGACTTATCGTGCCTTTTCCAAACAGCGGACTATCTGATCTGCTGTAAAATATAGTTTTACACTGCAATATATCATTTTCAATCACATGACCATTACTTCACCTCAGTGCACCATTGTTACAACAGTATTTGGATCAGTTCAACCAGGACAACATTTGACACCACCAGCTTTGCATTCATACACACCAGCTTTTGCTGCCTCAAGGATTTCAGGCCTATGGAAGCGATCCATGGTTCGGTACAGGCGACAATACATCCACACCTGTTATAGAAAGAAGCCAAGGTATTCACATAATGTCTCATGGCTGCATTTCATACAGTGGATCACTTGTTACGAGCATCCAGTATCACTACAGAGACTTACTTGTCTTCCCTGGAGCCAGACGTACTTCAGCTCATCATAAACATTCCCATCCCTCCCAAGGCAAGTGAAGAAGCCTCTGAAACAGGAAGCGGAGAGTCAGGCTCATGAGGAGAATACAGAAAGCACGAACACTACAGTTGGTATGGAAATGTCAGAAGCATTTAAGTTTAAGTACAGTACCCGTGTACAGTGTCATGGGAGTGTTTGAGCCAGAAGTCCACTACGTTGTCCAGTTCTGTTCGAATCCTCTCTCGACACTCCTCCAGCTTCACCACAGACATCGTTCCTTTCAAAAAGAAAACTATGATCAGTTTGTGATAAAACGTATGATAAATCACATCCCCTTGTTTCCCTTTGCCTTAAAAAGCAGATGAAATCAGACCGATGTATCTGTTGGCTGCTATTATCAGCCCATATTGTCTGTATGGGGACCACAGAATTTCATCTCTGCTTTTTGCGGATGATGTTGTCCTGTTGGCTCCCTCGGGTCAGGACCTTCAGCGTGCACTGGGGCAGTTTGCAGCCGAGTGTGAAGTGGCGGGGATGAGAATCAGCACCTCTAAGTCTGAGGCCATGGTCCTCGACTGGAAAAAGGTGGCCTGCCTTCTCCAGGTGGGAGGAAGGTTCCTGCCCCAAGTGGAGGAGTTTAAGTCTCGGGGGTCTTGTTCATGAGTGAGGGAAGGATGAAGCGTGAGATTGACAGATGGATCGGTGCAGTGGCTACAGTAATGTGGTTGATGTACCGTTCCGTTGTGGCGAAGAAGGACCTGAGCCGAGCTTTGGGTCATGACCGAAAGGACAAGATCACGGATACAAGCGGCCGAAATGGGTTTCCTCCGCAGGGTGGCAGGGCGCACCCTTCGTGATAGGGTGAGAAGCTCTGTCACCTGGAGGGAGCTCAAAGTAGAGCCGCTGCTCCTCCACATCGAGAGTAGCCAGCTGAGGTGGCTTGGGCATCTGTTTCGGATGCCTCCCAGACGCCTCCCTGGGGAGGTGCTCCGGGCATGTCCCACCGGGAGGAGGACCCGGGGAAGACCCAAGACACATTGGAGGGACTATGTCTCTCGACTGGCCTGGGAACGCCTCGGGATCCTCCCGGAAGAGCTGGAGGAGGTGTCTGGGGAGAGGGAAGTCTGGGCATCCCTGCTCAAGCTGCTGCCCCTGCGACCCGGCCCCGGATAAGCGGAAGAAGACAGATGGATGGATTGTCTGTGTCATATCAGTATATGTCAGTATGTAAACTATTTTTCTCATATAATAAAGAATAAGGAATATTTAACTGTAATCAGTGACTTTTCCTTCAAACAGCATCAATGGTCTCAAAAATCCCACATAAGTCAGACGCTCCTTACAAGGATACACCTTACTAAACACGGGTTGAGACTTTGAGTCAAGACTTCTTCTAAATCTGTTGTTATATCTCACAAAAACATTCAAATAGATGTCCTCGGCTGCATATTTTGGTGAGACAATATTATATTAAACAATATTAGAAGTTTTAAGTTAGACTTCTGCTCCATAAGGCTGTGCTTGGTCTACTGGCTGTATGCTGAACTTAAGACTGTTTCAGGGATGGTGGTCAACTATGTTCAAATCTGTATACTCTGTCAATATCCTATGTCAATAAATGCGGTACTTGTGTGTTTTGCTTTAACTGTTTGTATTTAATGTGTGTGTGTGTGTCTGCATGTGCGTGTGCATGGTTTTGAATCAGAATGTGTTTACCCAGGAGGCTTTTACAGCAGGAAGCAGACAGTCCCCAGGAGCACATTAACCATACACATCCATCCACACAATAGATTTTAATTTAGTCTCATTTTGTGTGCTGTATAATTAACTCAGACTACTTTTCATACACCTTTTTACAAATTTAAATGCAGAAACAAAGCAGTTGATTTTAGAGTGCTGCAATGTTCCTCTGTGCATTTCAAATTCAGATCCTTGGCTTGCTTTCTGTTTTTTTAAATCAGGAAAATGAATTTGCAAACCTTGGCTAAGTACTATCCTTATCATAACCCTGAAACATAGGCCTCTATCATAGTGTAAATAAAAGCCTAGTAATATTTCATTCCTGTGGACCTGTGTGTGATGATGTTAGTTTTATTCTCTGACAACAAACGGTGAAAGTCCTTTCACTCCTGATTATTAAAAATCCCAAACCTGCTCAATTCAAACCTGCATGACCATGCAGTACTAACCAGCAGTTTCCATTTTATGCCTTTTTATACATTTCCTTGACCACATTTCAATGCAAAAGTAGTACTTCCTCCAATACACTGAGTCAGCAAATACACTTAGGCCACTGTGGACTAACACATAAATACACAAACACAACACCACGTGATCAGGTTTTAATATTACACAAAGCAACAGGGTATTAAAGAGTAGCTTACACCTCAAACACAGCAACTTATTGTTAATTGTAGTAATGCACAATTATTAACAGCTGATTGCACAGCTTTTTGTTGTACTAGAATAGAATAGAATAGAATAGTACTTTATAAATCCTTTGCAGGAAATTCTGGTGTTACATCAGCCATAAATAAGAAGTGCAAATGACTTTAAAAGAGAAAAGATAATTTAGGCTAAAGGAAGTATAACTGAATCTGTACAAGGCCTTTTTTTTTTTAATGGCAAGGGAAAAAACAAATATATAAATAAATAAAAAATGTAAAAAATGTAACATATTTAAAAACAATCAGTGCAAGATCAGTGAATATTGTGCAATGTGGAGCTTATAAAGTGCAATGTGCAACCCTTAATTATTATTGCTGTGTGTTATGGAGTCTAATGGCAGCTTGCAGGAAAGATTTCCTGCTATTTTCTGTCTTGCACCTTGGCAGTATCAGTCTGTGACTGAAGGTGCTCTGCCGAAACACCTCCAGCTCAGCCCCGATGGTGAAGCTCGCTCTCTTAATCAGTTTGTTGAGTCTGTTACAGTCCATAGAGCGAGGCCCCTCCCCCCAGCACACAACACCATAGAACAGTGCACTGGCCACTGCAGTCTGGTAGAAGGTACACAGAAAGGGTCTGCAGATGTTGAAGGATTTAAGCCTCCTCAGGAAATACAGTCTGCTTTGACCCTTCTTGTACGCTGTCTCCATGTGTCTGGACCAGTCCAGCTTGTCATCCAGGTGCACTCCCAGGTACTTGTAACTGGGGACAACCTCCACCTCCATGCCGTGGATGGTGACTGGGGCCGGGGAGGGCCTCCTCCTCTGGAAGTCAATCACCATTTCCTTAGTTTTGGAGATGTTCAGCTGGAGGTGACTGAGGTTGCACCAGTCCACAAAGTCCGCAATCATGCCCCTGTACTCCTCTTCCTGACCTCCACCAGGAAGATCGCTGAGTCATCAGAAAACTTCAGAAGAAAGCAAGCGTCAGTGTTGTACTGGAAGTCTGATGTGTAGATTGTGAAGAGGAAAGGGGACAAGACAGTTGCTTGTGGGGCCCCTGTGCTGCTCAGGAGTGTACTGGAGACACAGTTCTTCAGTCGCACAAACTGTGACCTGCGAGTCAGGTAGTCCGTCGTCCAGTCCACCAGTGCTGGCTCCACTTGTAGCATCCTCATCTTCTCACTCAGCCGTCCTGGCTGAATTGTGTTGAAGGCACTTGAGAAGTCGAAGAACATGATCCTTACAGTCGCATCAGAGGAGTCTAGGTGGCCATTGGTCCTCTGCAGCAAGTAGATGAGGGCATCATTCACACCGATGTTGGGCTGGTATGTGAACTGTAGTGGATCCATTTGTGTCCTCACCCTGGGTCTTAAGTAGGAGAGGACCAACCTCTCAAGTGTCTTCATAATGTGAGAAGTAAGGGCTACAGGCCTGTAGTCACTGGCATCAACAAGGAGGCTCTTTTTGGGAACTGGAACGATGCAGGATGTTTTCCATAGTGTGGGAACCTTTTGTAGTTCCAGGTGTGAGGATATTGCACAGCTGACTGGGGCAGGTCCTAAGAAGTCTAGGGCTGATACCATCAGGACCAGCTGCTTTTCCTTTTTTAAGTCTGTCCAGTTCTATCTTCACCTGAAATGGCTGGAGTGTTATGGGTGAGTGTGTTGGGGGTGGAGACTGAGCTGGTGGGTGGATGGGAGATGGAGGGGGTTGGCTGGGAGGAAGGTTTTGGACTGTGAGGGGGTGTAGCAAGGGGACAGGCAGTTGATGAAAGGAGGAGGCAGAGTTGTCGTATCTGTTAAAGTAGGCATTCATGCCTTCAGGCTGGTCCTGATCTTCGACAGGCAGGGGTCCTCCCTTCCCCCCCAGGCCTGTGATCTTCCTCATACCAGACCAGACCTGTTTCACACCGTCCTGCTGTAACTGATGTTCCAGTTTCTGCCTATTTAAGCTGCATTTAGCTGGTTATACTTCTGTACTTTTACACCTGATACAAGTCACTGTTTTCCCTAATGAAAAGGAAAAGAATGCAAACGCTGGAGGCTGAACGAAATTATTATACTGTCCTCTAGCATCGCGCATCTTTCGCCATCAAATCCAGTTCAATAGTCAAGTCAGCAGGCATGCCATAGTTTGGTTTTTAAACTCTAAGGCAACAAGAGGTGTGTGACTTCTTGTGTTTCAGTCCCGTTAAAAAGCGAAAGAAGCGATCTGATCCGCCGTCGGTGCTCACCGCGCAGCGGCAGTTTCTAATCTTACAACGTTACAGTGTCTTAACACCAGTAAAAACACAGAAGTGTGCAAATAAAAGTGTGCCTCTTACCTTCGGGCCAGTGGAGAGACAGGGTGTTTGTGCAGCGGCGTTGCCTCAGCGAGTCTGTGCGCCTGTCAGCTACGCTCGTGTGTGTGTTGATCAGCTGTCACATGACCCGCTGCAGCAGCACCGTGCAGTGGAAGAGGAAGTGGAGGCGGATCACACCAAGGTGATCCGGCTGGAGTAAACGCACTAGCAGAAGTCTGGAATGTGCACATGAAGCATAAAATGGACATGACGGTACTGTTTTGAAGATTTTGTAGGATGTGTTCAGGAAGTAACGTGGAATCAAGTGGGTGAAAAGTTGTGCAATAATGTTAATATAAGAGAGAACAAATTCTTATTCACACTTTAGAAAGTTAATAAAAGAGTTTAAAGCAAATACAAATAGACAACAAGCGGAATACTTAAGATACCCAATATACAGATACACTCTCACTCCCTCCCAAGTGAGCATAAGATCTTTTAATTATAGACTGATTTATTTCAGAAAAGACTAACTGAAGTCAATCAACTGAAAACTGCATGTTTTCCAAACCAGGGCTGCATGCACAACAGTATTTTTAACCTAGTATTTGCCCTGGATAGACTGTATAACTATGGGGATATAGCAAAGCTAATTACAAATGTGTAGACAAATCTGTAAATACGTACAACGATGTGTAAATGCGTGTGCAGATCTGCAAATAGGTGTGCAGACCTGCAAACTTGTGTGGAAGAATTGTCTTTTGGGCCTCAGTAGCCACACAGCTGACATACCATTGGGCGGTGGCAGCACCCAGTGATTCTAAGCACAACATTGCTGTGCTGGGTAGGGTTGAGGTCACATAATTAATAGTGTATCTATGCAATGATACAAAATAAGTGTATATAACATAAAGCTGAACCTATATTTTCAACTGAGTTATGATTGTGTCAGATCTCCCCATGCATTCGGAGGTCTCCACACGCATTTGCAGATCTCAAGTGTAGGAAAGTGTTTGTCAGTCTTAAAGGAAAGCACTGCCATTAATCAAAATCTGCCAATCATTCATTATGTCTGCATTTACATATTTATCAACACATTTACAGATCTATGTCTGCATTTGGGGATTTGTCTACACATTTACAGGTTTGGCTACATCATTGTATATAGTTTGGTACAATTATAGCCCCATATTTAACAAACTAACCATCTACTGTCCATGAACTCAGTGTTAAGCTGCAACTCAGTGTTAGCTCCTCGCTTCTGCAGCTCTCAGTGCCTCCCCAGTAATTCAACATTTAAATAAATGCTGTTAATTATTTTTGCACAAAGCATGTACCACCCCAGCTATGCTGTCACTTGCAGATGATTTAAAGATTGTTTTGAATTTAAATTTATCTTTCAGGAAACACTTAAATACTTTTGCTGGGGCAAAAGCTATTGAAGCTTTTGGTCCGGCGACCAAGAAGCACAGGCAGAACAAATCATTTATCGCCCTTGTACCTGAGAAGTATGCAGTATCTAGATGAGGTACAGCCTGTCCAGCCCCAATTATGACAAAGCACTTTGGGAAACTGGTTCTCCAGCACAAAGAAATCCCAAAGCCAGCTTGGACCATCACCAGTTTGCATTCACAACCAGCATATCCACAAAAGACACCGTATCCACTGCCTTCCGCACAGTCTGAACACATCTTTATAATGTAATATGTAATATATATTACAATATTTACATGACTGATATTTGCTAATAAGTCTGTCATTGACACCACTATCATCATTATATTTGAAACAACAATCACAATTCATATTGGAAAGGAACGAACAGTCTTGCAGAGTGGCGCATACAGAATAATTTGCTGCTCAATGTCAACAAAACCAAGCAGCTGATTGTTGATTTATACAGGAGCGATAGAAAACATTGTGACTGGAAAAACTACAACTACTACTGACGTGAGCTGTGCACTGTATAGGACAGGGGAGCCCTATAGTAGGTGGTTAAAACTGTCCTATAAATCAGTGGTGCCATCCACTGAGCATTAATGACCAATGTCTTGCCTGTACAAAGCCCAAAAGACACATATCAGTATATTACTATGTGCACAATAATGCTATGTGCTCATGATAGCAAAATTAGAAAATCCCCTTCATTTTCCCTTGTGGCAAAAACAAAAGTTTTGTTTATAGGCGCGTGATTCAAGGAGGTACAGTTTCAATGTGATTATGATGACCATGCTGTGTGGTAAAAATATAAAATCATACAAGAAGCTTTATGAGTGTATATCTAGTAATTGTTTGTTGTTATTGTTATCCTTAATTTTCCCTCAGATAAGAGACTGTGGTTTCATATTGATTTGTTGAGAAACCAGCAGATGGTAGCAAAGACTGCGCCACTGCAGCATTCACCTGCTCTCAAGCTTCTCTACTACCTGTTAATGGAAAACGATACAACAGAATCATATAAAACCATAAAAATGCATCTAAAAACTAAATATTTCTGACCAAGGGTGTCACCAGAGATTTATCTGCTCACATCCAAATAATACCACGTGGTTTTTGCATGTTGGGGCTGACACTAATGTACACTGACACACACACACCGCTCACTGTATGACACAGTGCATGTAGCACAGCACCACCCTTCCTGTCTTGCCTCTGGGTAACTACTTGTGTTGCATAGGCACTAATCAGATCATCTGCTGGCTCCAGTAACAATGCTGACTCAGTTAAAGCTGTAATAAGAAAAAGGCGGCCCGACACCTTCTTGTCAGGCACTGTTGCAAGGCACTCTGGGAGTAGATATGTCCCTTGAGGTGCTTTTCAAAATCAGACTGTTGTCATCCTGACTTTTACTACATCACGTTGAACCTCTTATTCTTAACATAGTTCCCTTCCTGCCCAACTGTCGATTGGCAGTGAAGCTCTGAGGGGATGAAAATGTTCGTTCATCTGATTCTCATTCAACTTTACGAGCAGCAGAAAGTGGTATCATTAGAGGTTTACAGTCATTACAGTATTTGTCCTGGATTTCAGCCCCACAGCTACTTACAGGCTTCCCCACTGTGGGATTGGACACAGCCTGAAGCAGACACCAGTCAGGGCTGGAAAAAGAGCCTTTTCCATCTTTGTGTAGTGGCAGCTGTTTTTTCAGTTAAAAATTCATTTAATCTTCAATTTTTGGTTAATATTTCCCTCAAAAATGCCAGAATTGAGCACATTATCTGTCTGGTATTTATTAAGGAAGCTGTTGGAGACCAAAACAGGCTAAAACGGAGAGTGAATATGATTCAAATGTCTAAATCTTATTGTGGCTCCCATTCCTATCCATTTACAACACCCAGTAATATAAACGTCAGCTGCAGAAGTTGATATACACTCAGCATCTGTAGTGAAAAATATCTCTGAAGTTGTGTATCTCCTAAAATAAAGTGTGTTGGTCTGGAGTGTATTTTCAGCAGCACCAACGGGTTGTAGATTTAACTAGTACAAACCTCTGTCAGGTAAGTGATCAATTAAATAACCCCTATGAACCTGAAATCTGTTACGGGGGGGTGGCAGATAGTATTGCACTAATACTGTCTTATTGACTCAACAGAGGAAATTCCTTGCTTAAATGTTTCCTCCTGAGGTGTCTCTCCAGTGACACACTGAGGAGTTGAGACATGTTGACTTGGCCAACAACACAAACTGACACTCATTTATACGAACAGACCCGGTAGAAGCCAGACAGTAAGTCTTTTGCCTTTCCTTGATGAAACTCAACTCTTCATTTGATCTTGTAAACACGTATTTTAATCAATCAGCCAATTGGACTATCTGGAAAGTGTCCCACAGTGTCAGTCTGTTTACCTCTGGTGGTGGAGTGTCCATTTCTCTTTTAGAGTTGGTGACTGGAGCCTGTCATCTATCAGAATGGCGGGGAACTTCCCGGGGAACTGTTTATCTAACCTGTTTACTGCAAGTGTGTTTATCGCAGGTAAGTTATAAACTATGCAAAGAATAACAACAAGGTCATTTAAGTAACAATCAATTTGACCATTGTCTGTAACCTTCTTTAGGATGCTCCATTCTCCTTTTAGCAGCGTTCCCAATTGCCCAGATCACAATAGGTAAGTGATCCTAATTTCATAATTCTATCATTTTAAAAACCTTAAAGCTTATAGGTACTTTTAACAGTATTAATGTAGTAATTATTAAGTATGCATGTTTGAAAAATCCTTTTCCTGCTCTACATGTTTTAACACAATTGTCTTCAAATCTCCAACAATATCATATCCTGCCGGGAAAATAGAATACCACCTGTTGGGAATATTGTTTTTCACTTAATTCGTGGGATGAAATATGTTGTACTGGCATGTAGATACCTTGCGTTCAAAACAGAAAACTACTTTATTTCCTATTGTTTGGCAAAGTTCATTGAAACTGAACAGAGCTGAGCCAAACTATTCAACACATAAAAATATGAATTCCCAGTGGAACCGAATGTAAACTCAAAATGCTTCACCTTCAGGAGACACGGGTGGGCACAGCTTTGTTTTGGTCCAGTCTCTACTCTAGGGCTGCCCAAAGGGGGCCTGATAAATGTTACCAGCAGATAGAGAAATGAATGAATCAACAACAACAAAAAAGATTATTAGTCACTGTTAATGCTATTTTCTCTTCTGTGAAGTAAAAATAATATATAGTCAGACCTAGTTTTAAATGTCTACACTACCCTGTAGTAACTGCAGAATCAGAGCGGCCCAGTTCTCTAAATGTCTTTCTTGTGTGCAAACAGGTGCAGTGTACATGTACGAATGCCCAGCAGCACCAACTATTCCAGTGTATGTGATGGTGTGTGGGATACTGGCCCTGCAGATTACCGGCCTGTTTGCATTCCCAAAGCTCTGTCCCGCAACAACATCCAACAAGATCTGGACCGTGTGGACCATCAGCCTGATCCTGTTCGTCTTCGCCTGGTTCATATATGGTAAAAAGATGCGTGTTCTTGTGCATCATATCATTTCAATTAAACACAATTAAGCCTTCTGGTCATTGTGCCTCCTTAAAAGTAGATACTTAATCTTCAGTTCCAGTTCCATATAATGATCTGGCGGAGTCTTTAAACATCTGCTGAACTTACAGATGGTTACTGTAATTTATTTATTTATTCTTTTGTCTTTTCATCTTCAGGTAGTTACCAGATTTATTCAATATACCTCCCCAACTACACCAAGACCACCACCAACCCAATCAGCCACAACAACAGTTTGTATTCCCCCACTGCAGCAGATAACAACCAGACTTTGAGGAACATCAGCAGTGAGACGAACGGAGACCACCTCAGCACTCCAGCAGCAGGTCGTGTCACGGCTGCGGTTGCTTACTGTGACAGAACCGTGTACCTGTTTGCCTTCTGGACCACCACGCTGGTCTATGTGTTCGCCGGAAATGCCCTGGTGATAATCATCTGCCTTTATGGTTGCATGAAAGCTACAGATATACTTACAAGTTATTTCATTACCTGAACGGAACTAAGTATGACTCCATTTCAGAGACTTTTAATCATCACATTAAAGCCTTTTAAAAGATCAGCTGGAAGCATCTTCTTCTGGCTTAGTCAAGCTGAAAACACTGTGAGTAAATGTAAGACTTGAATGTTCCTCTAAGTTACAACACTGCATGCTTCCTTGAGAAATAAAGAAAAATCAAAGATTCAAACCCTTCCTGTTGGGAAACAGAGGTCCTGTGTTGCGACAGCACGTCTTAGTGCAAGTGAGTTCTCTATGCAGTCAACACACTACCAGTATTAGTTTTGACATTACAGCTCTAAAACATTGCAGTCAGAGCACTATAATAAAGGGAACTTTGAGTTAATTGCCTGAGCTACAGGAAGGATTCTTGCATTCTTGCAAGGTGAGAAAAAACATTCTCTATTTACCAAACAGATGGAGAACCAAACAGATGAGATCCAGCCTTGAGCAATGTTCCGCCACTGAGGATCTGTTCTCTCAGTGTGAACACAACGCAGCTTATTTTGGAGTGATGCACTAAATTTGATGTCCTTTAAAATTAACAATGCTCACTCGTGGGTATACCATAATGATTTTAGAAAAATACACCGCGTTCCACATTATTATGCAAATTGTGTTTAAAGGTCATAAAGGTCATTTTTTTGTCTGTCAGTTTAAACACATGGATGGGAATGTGTGTCAGGGCTCTTCCAATCACTCCAATCAATCTCAGACACCTGTGCCAATTAGTTTGCAGGTGAGTCCAAATAAAGGGAAAACTACTTAAGAATGGATGTTCCACATTATTAAGCAGACCACCATTTTCCAGCAATATGGGGAAGAAGAAGGATCTCTCTGCTGCTGAAAAGCGAGAAATAGTTCAATGCCTAGGAGAAGGTATGACAACTTTAGATATTTCAAAACAACTTCACCGTGATCATCGTACAATAGAAAGATTTGTAGCCGATTCAGAACACACACAGGTTTGAGCAGATAAAGGCACAATGAGGAAGATTTCTGCCAGACAAATGCGTCGGGTTAAGAGAGCAGCTGCTAAAATGCCACTGCAAAGCAGCAAACAGGTATTCAAAGCTGCTGGTGTCTCTGGAGTGCCAAGAACATCAAGGTGTAGGATCCTCAAGAGGGTTGCAGTTATGCATAAACCTGTCATTCAGCCACCCTTAACCAGCTCAGAAGCAGAAACGCCTGCAGTGGGCCTACACGTACATGAAGACTAATTTCCAAACAGTGTTGTTCACTGATGAGTGCCGTGCAACCCTGGATGGTCCAGATGGATGGAGTCGTGGATGGTTGGTGAACGGCCACCATGTCCCGACAAGGCTGCGGCGTCAGCAAGGAGGTGGTGGCGTCATGTTTTGGGCTGGAATCATGGGGACAGGGCTGGTCGGCCCCTTCAAGGTCCCTGAAGGTGTAAAAATGACCTCTGTGAAATATGTGGAGTTTCTGACTGACCACTTTCTTCCGCGGTACAAAAAAAAAGAACTGTGCCTTTCGCAGCAAGATCATCTTTATGCATGACAATGCACCATCCCATCCTGCAAGGAATACCTGTGCATCATTGACTGCTATGGGCATAAAACAAGAGAACCTCATGGTGTGGCCCCCATCCTCCCCTGATCTCAACCCTATTGAGAACCTTTGGAGCATCATGAAGCAAAAGATCTATGAGGGTGGGAGGCAATTCACATCAAAACAGCATCTCTGGGAGGCTGTGCTGACATCCTGCAAAGAAATTCCAGCAGAAACCATCCAAACACTGACAACTTCCATGGATGCAAGAATTGTGAAGCTCCTATCCAATAAGGGGTCCTATGTCAAAATGTAATTTGGCCAGTTAAGATATTTTTGATTGAAAGAGCTTTTGATTTCAGCAAATATAACCTGCAAATGCTTGCAGTTTAACTAATGACCATTTTCAGTTGTTTACAACAATAAAATGTTTTGAAACTCTATTGTGTGTAATGTGGAACAGTGCATTTTAAGATTTTGGGTTTTTTTTTTTAAAAATGATTTGGAGGTTCGTTCAAAAACAGTCGAGTTATACTCTAATGCTTGATGACTTGAAAATTATGGGAACTATCATTTTTATAGATTATTTAGGGAAAAGAGAGAAAAATTACATTTGCATAATAATGTGGAACGCAGTGTAATATAAGTACCCACTTGCTAAATGAATGGCTGCTTTGGTATGGTGCGCCTAACCGAAGGGGTTTAGAGCTTTGCTTTTTATTTGGGGACTCACCACCAGAAAGAGGTTTAAAGTCATACTCAAGCACACTTACACATGTAGAGACTTGGGGTTTGAACCCCCAGTGCAACAGTGATTGGAAACTGCTGATGAGCTGCTCCTTTTTGATTAATTTAATAATAAAATTGAAAAAAAAAATATATTTAAGATAAGATAAACCTTACTGCCCATGTTAGGCCTATTCACTTAAACTACCATTTGTTAATATTAAGATTACAATGTACCAAATAATCCCCCGCACAAGTAGAAAGCTTTGTGACTTAAAACTGGAGGGGAGCTACACAGTGGAATGTCAGTGAGGTCATCATTTGTCTCCATCTCCCCACTGCATGTCTATTAATGTAGTTTTACATCGCCAGCTGTGTTTATAGATGCTGTCGCGTACACACATCTCTATGCACCTGCACACCTGTGGACCCCTGCTGCTGACTGCCATTTATTCCATTGTGTGTAAGACTGCGCTTTGGGTCTGTTTACTCTGGTGAATTTTAAGGAAATAATGTTGGGGTTTTTTTGTTTTTTAGCAATACAATACAAACATTTCTTAAGTAGTTCAATAGCGTCTGCATTTTAGCCTGAATTCACCGTCTGCCTACTAAGTGGAGCTCAATCTGCAGCCAACAAACACCCCTCTGTCGCCTCTCTCAGGACTCTTGCAAAAGGAAAGAGAGAACAGTTTCATATTTTCAAATTAATGCTCTTTCCAGGGTGTAATTAAACATATTACTGAGCCAACTGCATGGCTGTTAATGATCAGGAGAGAGAGAGAAGGAACAGCAGCAGACACCCATCATCTAAATGTAATAGTGCAACAGCTCAGGGATCAGTGGTAGCCCGGCACCGTCTGCTTCCACTGTCAGCCCTGCTCTCCACGGGAGGGAAAACCGGATTATCCAAAGTGACAGCAGTGTAAATGAACTGGCTGGTTGTCAACAGGAGGGAGAATATGCCACCAGAGTGGGTTGGGACTGAGTATTTGGATGTAAACACTTTTGAGTGCTGGCAGGTGGTGTGGGCCATGAGAAAACTCCGGAAAGTCATTAATAAGTTGAATTATGCTTCTAATGCTCCTTTAAAGAGCATCTGCTCAGTTTCAGCAGAGCCTGCAGGGTGTGATGGCTACACTTTAACATTCTCACAGTTTCAGTCAGTCTGCTTTCCTACTTCTACTTCTGATGTCCTCTGTCTTCTCCTAAAGACTTTTCTGTGGTCTTAATAGAAAAAGTCTGACTGTTGTCATGGTTTAGAGAACCTGCCTCCTTAAAAGAAAAATGAGTAAGGTCTTTCAGCTTCCAGCTTCCTCTTGCGATCTGGCACCTGGTTCTTACATTTTCCCGCCCTCACATCCTGCGTGCTGTTCTTGGCTGGGGGGCAACACACCCACTCCCCAAGGGCTGACGCCAAGAAACATCCTGAACACAGCAAATGGTGGATTAGGTCTTTACAAGTCCATGCATTCTGCCTTTAAGGTTGGTAAAACCTGGGATCCCTTTTGAAATGCCTGCAGCCCAATGTCTCAATCTCCAGATATGTCCTCCAGCTTCTCTACAAGGGTTCCGAAATGTTTAAAGGCCAGCAGGGATATGTAATCCCTCAAGTGTGTTGCAGTCTGCCCTGGGGTAAACTCCCACTTAAACTTCTAAAGAAAGGTCTCAGAGAAACATTGAAATGGCCTAAACTGACTGCTTTAAGCGCAAAGAAGGGGTACGGTAGTTATACTCGGTTCTGTCTGGATCTCCACACCAGCTCCACACATCGTGCAGAGGAAGCCAACAGTTAATGTAGCATAAATGTATTGAGTTACTTTCCACCACTGGTGAGAGCATCAAACATTGACTATTGGTTGGATGAAAATGAGAAATCAATCTAAAGTATAAGCATTAAAGGTGCTCAGATCAGCAGCACTTTCTAATCACAGGCATCTGTTTGTATGAATGAAGTTCTGCACCTAAACAAGCCTCACACTTGACTTTTCACGCAGACACGACTTTTCTGTCGATCACTTGTCATCCACAGGCTGGAGCATGTCCGCTCACTTTCCATTCTTTCCATTCCCTATAACACACTTCCTGCGGCAGTGCTTCAGAGCTGTGCCAAGACAAAGACAGCAGCCTATTGTTAAGCTGCTGTATTATGAGGAGTTTAAAAGCCTATGATTATAGACGCTTGTGTTCACTTGACATCACTATGTATCACCAGAGAGCAGCATCAACAAATAGCTGTTGTAAAGTGGGTGCTGTGCCAGCCCAGTTTGTGTATTTCTCAGTACGTTTGTTAAGTAGGAGACAGGATGGGATGCATACCACGCTCTCTTCTTTGCTAACATGACGTCCACATCATCCTCCGCCTTTGTTTTCAGAGACTAATGTCGTTATTCAGAGGGCCACAAAAGGTTGCCTGAAAGACAAATGCAAACCCTAGCTTCAGGTGTTCTAACAATGGACCAGTGCTGTTGTTAGAACAGTTTAGACTGACTGGGATGTACTCCAGAGCAAAAGAACTTCAACTTCCTGATTTACACCCCAATGAAGATGCTGAGCAATCTGTAGATGTTGGGCAATCTGTAGGGGACAAAAGTTGGTACAACCTCTTTAACCAGCAATTAATCCTAACCAGGACATATCCCAAACATATCCCGAATGTGCATTTTCCATAACTGCCATGTTTCCCTGACCCTAACCCATTGTTGCCACGCACAGATGTTAAAGAAAGCAAGAATTTTAAATGGTGACAGATCACAACGGACTGTGCTGGGCTTGTTCATGACCCACTCAGAATGACTTCTAAAGATTTTTGAAGTCTCATCGGCACTTACCAAACATCGCCAGGACAAAAGGCATGACCAGAAATCTGCAAAGGTTTGGCCAGATTGCCCTCAAACGGTGCTCATTATATTCTCAGTGCCCAGAGGAAACAACCTACATCTGTTCAAAACACAAGAAAAGATCAAACATAAGAAATATATGAAATCTAAAGATAGCATGCTCACCAATGAAAACTGCTGCAACCTGGACCCTCAATTAACTTTCCTCTGGCCAGCTTTGACAGAAAGCTAACATTGGTGATGCCATGCTGCTCTGAGGGGCTCCTTAGAGGTCGAGTCCTCCGTTGGCGTCAAACAAAATCTTTGTCAAATTGTCTAACACATTCCTTTCAAACTTCAAAATGTCAGGCACGGACGATATAATCACATACGTGTTCTGCACACAGGGGCTTTGTAGACAGCTGCATTTGTAGTTCCAAATAATAATGCGTATGTCATCTGAATCAGGGCTTTCAGCCAACTCCCCAGGGCTCGTCATCTGGCGCTACAGGCATGAGAATACAGTAACGAGTCGTACACACATGGGATATTGTTTAAGATTACAGATTTATGGCAGCTGCAACTCAGCCCAACTCCGCTGCTGCGTCACACCCAGAGGCTCAGCCCGAGTCCTTCATCAAGGAAGAAATATTAACCACAGAGTGACAGAGACTGAAACACTTCACGGTGGACTGAAGGAAAGCCTGTGACTTCATGTCTGATTAGACCGTGTTTGGTCTGTGTGCTAACAGTAACAGGGCCAGAAAATACATAAAACTCCACATTTTCTGCACTGTTTGAATGGTTTGGTGTGTGATACACAACAAATCTGTCATCAGTTTGGCTCAAAAACAAGTCTGGACCACCACCCGGGCAAAGCAGACCACTGACCAGAGCTTATTTTACATCACATGACCCAGGTGTACTGATGAACATCTGAACTCAAAGATGCAATAACCAGCATTCAGCCTTAACAGATGTCAGCAAACAACTTCATACTACTTAGAGACAGAGCAAACTGATGGCGACTGCAGCAGAGAATGAGCTCACGCTCCCTTGGTTTGTGTATGTGTGTTGTGCACGTGAATCCCTAAACCCAAAACAGATCAATGTTTAGACATTCTCTGTATTTTATTAGGATCAGTTAAAGTCTGAATTAAATTCAAAAATAATATTTACATGTTTTGACTGATACAATCCAAAATGTAATCCTCAATCAACAACAGAGGCAATTCAATTAAAAAATAAACAGAGCATGGAAGTTGTGTTTGTGCCTGGAGGAGCTACATGTGCTGGCACAAGGTTCTGTGTGATAGCTGCAAAACACAGCTAATGTCTTCACATGCTCCTGAGGGGCAGTGTACCTGCACAGGTATTAAAAAGTATAACAGTCCACCACGGAGTGTGTGTGGGTGTGTGTGGCATCAGGCTTCTAGCTGTAGTTCCTCAGGTACACCAGTCTGTGAGGCTGGAACTTCTCCCGACACAGAGGGCACTCGGCCTGTGAGAGACAGTGTTACATTAGCAAACATGCAGACGACTGTGCACACGTTCAAGTCAACGTTCAGGGCAGCTGCAGCTGCAGGGAGGTAGAGAAGGCGAGGCAGAAACACAGGCTCCTGAAAGCTTTACTGTGACTTAACAGGAAGTGCTCCGACTCCTCAGGGCTTTGACTCATGAAGGTGTGGTCAGGTGACATGGGTCCTGTTTATTTACAGTACAGGTTTTGGAAGAGATTACTTAGTTTATGGATAACGGCACAAAACTGAAATGATGAGGGTCTAAAAAACAGATTTTGACTCAGAGACCATGTTCAACATGTGGACTTCTGGGGCTCAGACTGGGTTCAGTGGCTTTTATTGAAATCCATGACTCACCTGAATCCTCTCCAATCCCTGAAAGAACAGGTTCATCTTTAATCCTGAAGGTTTCAAAATGCAGCTGAAGATCTATCCATCTTTTATGAGCTCACATGAAATGAACATCAAATAATATGAAATATTGATTAAACGGGTCAGACCAAGGTGAGAGCTCACTGACTGGCTGACACTGCTTATCGTTCATGAGCTGCTTGAACTCTTACTGCAGGTTTCTGATGTAAAACTGTTTTGTTGATGAACTTTAATTATTGATGTGACAAGTGCTGAACTTTTACTGGGAGATTCTCCTGAAATCGATGTGATCAGCCGGACGGTTTCCTGAGATGAGAGCCGCAAATCTGTTGCCCTTCAAGTGCAAAGACATGCTGTCAGCTTGTAGTAGTGCAGTGCTGTTACAGAGTGATGTAACCCTTCATTCTGTAACACCAGCTGAACATAAACACCAGCTAACAGAGAGCACATTCACCATGTCAGTGCAGTGCAACCCACTGCTGTGTGATTTAAAATGAACTATAACATCTATTTAATATTAATCTAACAATAAGGGACAGAAATCCCTGTGCAAATGAACTACAATAAATATTGTTTGGGGAAATATGAAGCATCAGTTGAACATTGTTTTAACTCTCAGTTAATTACGTACTGCAGTGTTACATATACAGATGACAGCTGACTCATGAATGGAGTTAGTCATGACACAGGCCTGACCTTTGTGTTGCACCACTCTGTGATGCACTCCCAGCAGAAGAGGTGTCCACAGGGAGTGGACGTAGAGTTTCTTCTCTCCTCTAGGCAGAGGATGCAGCGGGCAACTCTGGGGCCTGAGCTCCATGTGCACTGAGGACTGGAGACACAAACAGTCAGGCACTGAACACAGCATGGATTTCATAGAAGGCTGCCTGATTCCACCGGCATCAGGTTCCAGTTGCAATGCCCATGTTTGTGATGCCAAGTGATCCTGCAGACAAAATGGTCTGATGTGCTCCTGGTGAGGTGTGAAGCCGTGCGAAGAATGGAACGAAACAAGAGTTGCAGCTGGAACGTAATGTAGCCGTGCACAGTGGAACAAAGCAGCTACAGCGCACCTGTGCTCAGTGCTAGCAGCCTGAAAAGAAATGATCTGACCACAGTAACTTAAATTATCTTTTGCCAGGTTCGTGCTGCAAGCCAAGGGTAAGACACGTCAACAAGGACAGGCCAGGTTTCACTCACATGCTTAACGAGGCTGCACGTCAAGCAGAATGAATCTTAGGGGCTTTTGCTTAGTACTGTGCACTGAAGTATTGAACTGCAGGATAAGGATTAGCTGTTTTAAACTACAAATCTGTTCTTCCAGCAAGACTAGGCGCAGGTGTGTGTGAAGTACCTGAGGTTCCTGTAGAGCTTCCACTCCTGCCGGACTCTCTGTCTCTGTCTGAAGTTGTTGAACTGCAGACAAACGGTGATGAGCAGCTGAAAGAGGGACACGGCCCCCAGCAGCCTGTAGCTGCTTCTGATGGTCCCGTCATCGCCGTTCAGCCCCACCATACGAATCTACACACACACCCAAAATGACACATTTGGAAAATTTAAAAATATGAAATGTATTCAAACAGCCTTAACTCAAGAATCCGTAAGATGTAAAACACTTAAAAATTGGACTTTTCTAAAATTAAATAATAATAAAAAAAACAAAACAGAACACCTACAAAGCTGATCCCAGCCGCCCTCTTGGACAGATGATAGAAAGAGCCGCTGATGTAGAAAAGAGCCACGTGGAGTCGGTGCAGGAAGGTCAGACCCTGATGGAGGATAAACACGGCCAACAGGCAGGTCCTCCTCTGGGGCTCAGACAGCAGCCCCACCGCCCTCTGTGCCCAGCTCCTCAGCCAGGACTCCAGGCTCCACATCCCAGATGCTGCTCGCCTTCGACTGAGACCACTGCTCTCCTGCCCACCTTCCAGCTCATTCTCCAGGCACACCAGCACCTTGTCAAGGAGGTAAGGAAAGAAGGCATGGCAGAAGACGAAGAGGCCCCGTCTGGCTGAAGAGGGGATTCGGCGTTTAGTGGGATCCACCTGGACGATGTTGACATACTCTTCGCCCAGGGTTTGATAACCTGAGGAGGAGAGAGATACCAACAAAATGAAGATGAGAGGCACATGTAGTCAGCTCTGATTTCACACTGCTTTGACCAGTAACTACCAGAGAATGTTGTTAATCCATAGTAGGCGATGTCTGACAGCAGCTCTATCTCTCTCCTCCAGTTCAGCCACCTCTTGGATCCTGTAGAAAGAGAGCGAGAGAGGTTCAACTAGCTTTAATACCGAGTGCTAAAGTTTACTGATACTCCTTCTCTTGATGATTTTCCTTTGATAGCAACCTGCTCATCTATGATGATGAATGGCTGAACAATGGCGAGTGACCACTGAATTGAAAAGTAGTGTCAGACTCAGCAGAGAGTAAGGTAGGCAGAGGGAGTTTGGTTTATTTTGGACTAACTAACATCAAATATCTGCAACTTTGATTTTACCCTGCTTAACCTGATATTAATGTACAAACTTTCCTTTTTAATTGATTACTTATACTTATAATCAAAGCAGCATTTAGGTCAGTATAAGTTGAGTTTTTCAATACTGTTGAGCCGTTATGCCCACTGCCCAGCACAACACAGGTTGGACTTAAGGATCGTGAACCAAGTGTCCATCACCACGGTGAAGTTGGTTTCAGTTAGTTTTTTCCAACGTGAAACTAACTTCACTAACTTGTGTCCATCTTTACTAAGTTACTGATTTGCAGTCAGTGACTTAGCAAAGAGCGTTATGGAGATTAGAAATACAAGCTGCACCTACTCAGGTTTATATGTACATTAAATTAATTACATGACGTTAGATGTTTAAGTCAAGCAAACTAGCTCCATAAGACAAATTATACGTTTCCAGTGTGTAAGGTTTGAGCTAACTTACCTGCAAGTAGTTGAAAAGCTTCATTAGCGTTGTTTCGCAGGCACGTTTGGTAGTATTCGTCCTTCTGACTGGACCGAATCAGCTGGGACTGATTAGCAGGCGCGAGCGGCATCGCGAACTAACACCAGAGAGCCACGCTGAGATGCTAACGTTACCAAACCGGGTTAACGACGCCTCATTCCCGCCCGACGAAGTTTTACTCAGGTAGAGAAACTTTCCCGGCAGAGTCAGGCTTCTTCTGCCATGCTGTCCCGCTAGGCTGTCAGTCCAATAGACGCTCACGTTAGCATGTAGCTGACAGCCTGACTAGCAAACATTCAAAATGCCACCGAACTGCAGAGAAAGAGAGAACACGAAGCAGCGACAGGCTAAGCTAACTTGAGTGCCAGGTATCTTTAATGCCTGTAGTGTCAAACTCTGTGTCTTTATTCTGCGTACTCAAAATATGCACTATTATCCCGTTATTACCATTGTATGTACTAATGTTGTCTTCTTCTTCTTCTTCGTCTTCTTCTACTTCTTCTACTACTACTTCTTCTGCTTAAACGGCGGTTTGCAACAGGTTTACCGCCACCTACTGCACCGGAGTATATAGCATAGTAAAATAATGTTTCTCAACTTGTTCATGTCTTTATATTCTAATAATTACATGAAAAATTGTAAAACAAACAAAAAAAAGATAAATATACTCTACGATATAATCCTATCTACTCAAATACTGCGCAGCTCTTTTCTGTGTACCCTGTTATTCCTGGAGGTCCCATTCACTATACTTTCTGAGTTCACGAACATATTTTCTATAATTTCCGTGACTTTACGTTCAAGGCACTCATCTGATATATTTCCCAAACTGAAACAGTGTTTTATTTATGCCCGTGTGTTTGAAACTATCTCCTGCCTGTAGTTTCCTCTAAACGCACCTTGGTTATTTATTTAATATCCAGTAATATTTTCTATAGCTGTCATCTCTGATCCATCTGTCCTGCCACTTCTACACTATTTCTGTCTTCGGCATCACCTTAGCATCTCCTTTGCCAGGCATGGCCTCTTTCATCCTGTTTGCTTTGTTACCTCTGTTCCTTTTAATTCCTACACCAGCTGAACGAATAATGAAATCTATTACATTACTAAATCAAAAACTGATTTTTAATTCATAAAGTTCTGCCGTTTTGTCCGAAACAGTGAATGATGTCAGAGTTTGCTGGACTCGGTGAGCAAAACCACCCATTTATTTCATAGTATGTCTTTATATAATATCATATATTATATTTTAGTAATGCACAAGCTCCCCCAACACCACCCTGTTATATTTTTCATATTCTATTCAATAATTTATGTTGTGTATGTTGTGATTTTGCTTCCTCTGGATCTAAATGCTGTTTCAGTTTCCAACCTCAGACAGATATCTCCTAAATATAGGGTCTGATCAAGATATACTGAGGGATGATCTCAAGTATCTTAATTAATTTGTCTGTACCGACATTTCTTGGTCCTTGGCTGCCATACACTGATATATCTGTGATAGATTAATATTGGCTGATATATTGGCCTGGACTGACAGTTAATACACCAATACAACCTGATAAATATCTAAACATTAGAGCAATATCATGGAATAATTGTATTTTAGTTAATGCATTTTGTTGCAGTGTTGTGACTGCTGCTGTTTTAACACAGCAGCTATAATGTGACCTATTGTACAAGTTGCTACAAGGCAGGTACTGTCCTCGTGTGAGGAGGTTAAACACATTCATTCATTTTCTCACTCAGTGCCCCGGCAGCTCTGCTGTGATCTGACTGCAAAGTTGCAGAACCAGTTTCTTTGTCTTCTCGCTGCTGCGCCCTGTGCCAGCCAGGTCTATTATAACTACTTTGGAGAACATCCCATTATGAGCCCACTCCTATCCTTTTACGCCGACTTTTCTCAGTGCTTTGCATCAACCCTTGGACAGTCTGTCTCACCATCCTGCATACCAGGAAGTTGAACTTTGCTCTCAGCGAGGGGAGGAGCTGGGTTTTTCCTTTCCCTCCTCCCATTAACTCAGGACTTGTTACTTGTTGCAGAAAGTGGATGGTGTGGGAAGCACTTGGCTGTTCGGACTAAACCACTAACAAGAACGGAGGGAGAGTCTGGGATCCAGACAGGTAAGCGCAGACTTCACTCCATGCACGCACCTTGTCTTCTTTTACCTGCAGGTTTCAGACGATAAACATCAAAATGCAGGATTTCTTGGCTGAGCTGGTTTCAAGGCATCAGCCTGGACATGATCTGAAGGACTGATAGTAACACTTTAGTGATCATCACGGCCACACGTTGGCCATTGTGTCTAGAGTGGACCTTCTGTTGTGCTTATAAAGATCAGAGTCTTGAGGAAACCCCGCTGAGGTCAATTCTGATTAATCAAGAGATAAAACACAGGTCATACACAGCTCAGGTTAGGGGTTTTCCGTGGCTATAATACAATACGTGCAATATATTCACTCTAGTCATTCAGCTGAATGACAGAGATCTAATTATCAGATCCCAACAGATGATAATCTCTGGTATGATACTATGCATTCAATCATACAAGAAATCACAGTTTCAACTTTTGGCTCAAAATCGATGTGTATCATTTCAGTCTTCTAAAATATCTATAATCTATACCTGTAACCTATATGCTGATATTTACACTTTCAGTTGGACTGTTATTCTGCAGGTTGTGAAGCATTTGGTAGAAAGCTAAAACTCTCCACTGATAATTATAGTGAAGAAATAATTAAATTATAGTACTGAATAAAAAAGTCATTATTTTGACACGTGAATATTAAATCTCATGGAGAATAAATGACATGTCTCTGTTCATATGATGTGTGTGTGTGTGTGTGTGTGTGTGTATATATATATATATATATATATATATATATATATATAAATACACAAGCACACACATATGAAACTGTGGTTTTTAATTTTCACATGTGAAATTTCAGAAAACCACATTGGCATATGTCCTATTATTATGTCCTGTGGTGTTTCACATGTGAGATACTACAGGTTGAGTCAGTTGTGACAGTTCTAACGATCACATGAGCCTAAGATATGTTATTTAAGCCAGAGGATGCTTCATGTGTTACTTCACCTACAACATTTCTAAAAATCCTACACACATAGAAAATTTTAATTTATCACAAGTGTATTATCTGAAAACATGTGACAACACAAAGATTATTTGTTGTTGCTTTAACATAAGATTGAAATCAGAAATTAATGCATGTTAGTGATGCTGAGCTGTCCTCACACACCTTTGTTTATCCATGTAATACATGTAATGCAGCGCAAGTCACACCAAACTGTTTTACATGTACAGTAAAATACAGGAGCTATTGTAGAGCGTGTGTGGGCAGCAGGTTGTTTGTTAAGGGACATCCTTAAAGGACCCCTGCAGAAGCATGCTTACAGGAAAACACACACACACACACACACACACACAAATTTGTAAGGAAACGGAACTGAGGCGACACCTGCTGAGGAGACACAGAGGAAGTTACCTCAGACAACATCTGTTTCAGCTGTAGTGTCAAATATGTGTCATGTCTGAGACTCACACTAAAGCACACACACACACACACACACACACACACACACACAGAAAGAACAAGTGATATCCTGCATGTTGGCTGTAGATACATTCAGGGTCTGTGAGGACTCAGGAGGTTCCCTGAGGTGTTTCAGGAGTCTTTAACAGAGACAGAGTCCTTGAACTGCTTTTTCAGGCACTTCTTGTCCTTGAGTGGGTTCATATGAGTTTCATGGGCTTTAAGTGGAACTTGTAGTGTAGCTGTACTTTTGTTTCATCAAAAACAATTTCAGAGAGACTCTCTAAAACAGACAGTCTCCCCTTCGGACAAGGACTGACCAGATTTCTCTTTTGTTTTCTCTGTTCCTGCACTCAAATTCTTTGTGTATGTAGGTAGATACAGACCATCACATAACCAAATACTCACTATAATACCAAATCACAGGGCACAGACAGAGGGGAAGGTCAGTTGTTGGAATGGAGGTAGAGAGGCAAACAATGGTGCTGGATGGCAGAGTTGGGCCAGGCTTGAAGGACAGATGATGGTGAGTGGTGCGGGCAGGCTGGAGTTACCTTCAGGGTTAGCAGGCAGGTTGACAAGCAGCGAGGCAGGCATGAGATGAGAGATGATCCTGAGGCGCAAGGGAAAGACGACAGGCGAGGAATAAACACGAACAGTAACCCTGAAAACGAGAGAGGCCCTGAAGTGTGTGTGCGCCACTGTAGCTGAGACAATGACCTGGCCATGAGTGGGACAGGAGCTGGGGCTGATCTAGAGGGGATAGAGCTGATGGATGGCAAGTCTGTGGCTTTAACAGGGGCCAGAATCCATGAGAGTGAGTGGCAGGAACGACACACTGCTGCTGAACCAGACTGCGGTGCAGCCAGTTCACCAGGGCTTCCATACTGGGAGAACAGCCTCTGAAGTGCTTTCTTGAGGGTGCAGTCAGTCCTCTCATCACTGTCACCTATCAGTCCATTCACAGTGGTGTTGTAAGCAAAGTTTATGGTATCATAGTTGGTCATGTGTAAATAGGCTGCACAGTGTACAGGAGGGAACAGCAGCAGCCTCTTCAGCCCCTGTTACTGCAGATGAGTATGTTTTGCCTACTGTCACAGACTGATGATACAAATAGCCAGCTGCACCCGGACTTGCATAGACTAACACCTGTGAGTTTCTACACCAGCACGACTGTATTAAAAGCAGAGCCACAATCAATAAATGCTGATAATCACTTAAACGTGACGCCGTGAGGAAGCACGTACATGTTCATTCAAGTAGCAGTGAGCAACGTGTCCGGCTGACTTGAAAGCATGAGAGGAGCGCCGCCATGTCCTCCACGCTGCCTACGTGTTGTACCATATGAATTTTTTATGAGGCCATAAGGTAAAACAAACAGGGGTTTGTTTGGTGCTGATATGACTGTGCACACCCAAAGTGACTGTATGAACTGTGAGACACATGGTCAGAAAGTGTCCTGCGTTCACACCAGTGTGATCTTCCAGAATAGTAAATACACCTACTCACATGTTATGAATGATGTCATTAAAGCAGCGTCTTACACACTTTAGATGTCAAAGTCAGTTCCCTGACTGTATGAGCATGAGGCATCCTTGTAAAAGCAGAGGCACACATTCTGAACAACATGAACCTTTATTACAAACTGGAGATGTGCTGTTTGAAAGATGTAAATGTGCACTAAGGATTGAGGGTCTGTTGAGTTGCATTGTGAGAAATCAGTGGATTTTGGAGGTTGGCCTATTCTGGGTGCCATAAAAACCGTACAGCTCACCCTCTGCTGCTCAGGTTTGGTTCCAAGTTAAAATAATATTGTTTAATCAATAACCAATATTGTTTTAATATATAACCGGTCACTCTTGTTTTATCAAATGTTACTTAAACAGTGGGTCATAATGCATTTGTTGCACTGCATTTTAAGCAGAGGACTAGTACACATTTTAATGTTTTAGTGGGCACCAGGATGGTGTGTGTGTGTTTGTGAGTGTGTAATTGTCAGCCTGTGCAACAGTGGGGCTCATTAATGTGTTTTTACTAGTTTTTGGACAGCAGTGGAGTGCTGTGGCACAGAGGAAGAATATCTATCAGGCTGCGATGCACATGCAACACTTGTTAGGAGACACGTTCATTGTCGGTTTGGGTTTCTGACAGAACTCGTTGACAATAAGAAAGTTCCATCACCAGTTTGAGCAAAGGAGGCTTATGCACAGCGTGCACTCGAGCTTCATTTCATTTCATTTATTGGAAGTATATGTCATATTTACTACTTTATAAAATATGGTTTTCTTCATTTTTTTTGTCATACATGATGCAAGCTCTACAAACCTTTGACAATTATTTGGCACCCAGACTGTTTTTTGCTCGATGGTTGACAATATTTTATGTTGTATCATTAACTAATATCAAAATTGATTGATGAACATTTAAGCAAATACACAATTTAAATTTTTTTCCTAAGAGCGTGATGTTCAGATGGATCTCAGTCTCCTGGCTGTGTGTGACAGAGCTGGTGTCAGGACGTGGTTAGTCTGGAATGGATGCTGGAACTATTTCTTGATAAACTAGGGCATGTTCAGGAGGGTGGCCTGGGTGGCCTGACTGGCCACCCCATGTGACACCTATCTATCTGATTCTATGATTGGCTGTCTGCCCAGTGTGAGGCCGGTGTTTCTTTCTTTTCTGAGGACCTAAATAGTTGAATAGTTGTATATTCTTTTTGTGTGGTGTGTCTCTGTTGTGTTGTGATACTTCATATTTTAAATCAAAACACAGAAACATCAAGAGACAAGAGATCGGAAATTCTGTAATGTCAGCAGTTAAAGCAAATATGAGAAAAGGTGGATTAATGCTATTCAGAAGTGTGTGTGTGTGTGTGTGTGTGTGTGTGTTGGATTATGCGTGCATATACATGTCTGTCATACCTGCCCCTGCAAAAAAAAAAGCCTGGACACACCCCTGCAGGTGAGTACTTCTGGACCAGGTTTCTGGCTACGATTTCAAATCCAAATCCAAATACATAACAACAACATCAGAAATAAGATGGTTCGCTGTTTAATACACATTTAGTTTATTTAATCAGTGCATGTTTGTCAAGAAATGTAACATTACTTCCCACTAAAACCGCAAACTGTCACTTTGGGTTTGTGTGCAGATTCAACAGGATACAACACGTTCATCGATGAGCTCATTGATGAGGCTTTGATGCACAAGATGTTTGGGTTAAATGTTGTTTCCTGTGTGCTTGCAGTTAGCCAGGCCAACCACTCTTCTACTACTATGGTACATAGTTCTAAGTGTGTGTGTGTGTGTGTGCGTGTGTGTGTGTGCGTGTGTGTGCTTTTCATTAATGTAACTAGATGGCTTGTTAGTTTGCAGACTCATTGGCAAACTGACAAGTGGCGGCATGCGTAAGTCTAATTACTGTGTAGTGAGCCCACCCAGCAGTCATTACATTAGAAAATCAAGCACAGCTTAAACTCTGAGCAGTGGAAACAGCAATTAATGCGACTGAAGTGCGTAATTTACCACTGCAGCACGGCTGTATGAAAGTGACAGCGAGTCCAAACAAGACAGAATTACATTTACATTTAGAGAGTCAGAGACCACACGTTGTGATTTTTCTTTGAATATATCTCGCAGGAAATATCATAAACCAATACCCCCACCCCCAAAAAACCCCACTGCAATCTCCCAGTGTAATGTCTCTCTGAGTTTGGAACACACCGCCTGACCTTTTCACAGAAAGAGTTTATTCCTTTTTCTCCACCAAATGATTTCCTACTTTTCATCTCATGCATATGGCTGCGAGTCTCTGTGACCTTTTCAGATATGTTGCCCGCTGTTCTGGACCGTCTGGTTGAGACTATATAGAAAAGAAAACCCCACATCTGACTTGGAAATGAGACGTCAGATAACTCGGCTTTTGACTGTCAAATGTCCGTCGGTGGAGTAAGGCCTGTGGTCGGTGGACCAGGGTTGTTTTTTATTGTTGTTTTTTGGCTTTTTAGAAACTTTCCTGAGTTATCTGTGTTTGTCGTGTTGATTTTGGCACCTGATTTCAAGTTATGGCCTTACTTCAGTTTGGCCCCCTATTTTACATTTAGTTGTTTTTAGATGAAAATGCTCATTAGTTTTGTCACGTTTCAGTTTCAAGGTCGATTGCTGATATTGTTACAGCAACATGTTTCTCTCCCGTTTCTCTTTTTTGGGATCCTAACTGGCTTCCAGCCCGCTAACTGCCCAGTGACACTGTGCTTCATTAACATTAGGACGTATCCTGGCTTTAGTAACAGGGTGATGTTTCTTTAAATGCCCCTGCTTGGGTGGGTTGTTTTATTCCTACCTAATTCGTCTCTGTATTACATCACTGCAGTTCACTTCAATTGTATTTGTATAGCTTCAAATCACAACAACAGTTATCTCAGGGCACTTTACATATAGAGAAGATTTAGACTAAACTCATTATTATTAATTACACCCAAAGGTTCCACCATGAGCAGACACTTGGCGACAGTGGCAAGGAAAAACTTCCTTTTAACAGGCAGAAACCTTGGGCAGATCCTGGCTCTAGGTGGACGGCCATCTGCCCTGACTGCGACAGTGCTTTGTGTTTTCTTTTCTGCTGCGTTGTGCAGTTTGCCCAGAGATGTATTCTGAATGTCTGACCAACCCTTTTGAATCTGCAGGTCAGTCAATGGCCGGGATGTATTTTTGATATAAAGACAGACTGGGAGTAGAGTTCTGTGCATGTTCTGATTGTCAAGTCCCACTTATGGATCATTCAGGAAAACAAAACATACATCTCATCATATCTTTTCACATCAAAGACCTGCTTTTAGCTCGTCAGCGTCTCAGCGTAGTCACAAAAAGTTTCATATTAGTTTTCATTAATGAAATTAACACAGATTTCCATTTGGACTCCTGAGCGTTCTCAGGCTACAGTCGCGTTTGTCTTTGACCTGATCACAAATGTTGAGTTAGCTTGCTTATTAAAAACTCTGTTGGTCTACATGTTTTCATGGTGTGTCCAGGATTTTTTCATCATTGCAACGGGTTAAGTGGCTCATAAATAAATGATTTATTTATATATATATATATATACACACACACACACACACACACATTTGTCTCATAGTGGAAACACGGCATACCTCACACTCATACACACAAATGGGGAACTCTCCTGAATATCAAAAACACATGGCTAATGGCTATGTTTCTGTTTCACTGTTCCTGAAACAGCTGACAGCTTTCTCTGGTAATCATTGTGTAACATGAGTCTTACCAGAGTCTGGATGTTAACGAGGCTGTGCTGATGAAACCATGCCCTCACTTCAGGGCACAGATTGTGCACATGCACATAAAACCCTAACCCCAGAAAAAAACAAAAGCTGAACTCAGCTCTCAGATTACTTACAACAGCCCAAGTCTGTGCTGTCCTCACATGTTCACACGTTTCACTGAGATATTAGGAGGAAACACCCGTTCACCTGAGATGTTCTGAGAATGTGTAACGCAAAACCAGATTGCAGAGGTATTTATGTCCATGATAAAAAAATAAGAGTATGTAAAAATCAGTTTCTAAATCACAGACATGAGATGGTCACCTGATCTGAGGATGGACATGTGCTTCACCTTTGGGTGTTGGTTTGGAGCAGGAGAGCCGAGGCCGATTTTGTCATAATATCAACTGTTGGACAAATTCAAACTTGATGATGCTGAACATTTTCCCCTACTGCAGAGAAGAACGGTCTGTGTTCAGGAGACCTTTGCTACTCCCAACACTGACTCTCTGCGCCGCTCAGGTTTGTCCCACCATTCAGTGATCTGGAGCAAATGGTGGAAGTTGGAGTGTGTGAAGAGATCACTGTCACACTTACTCAGTCTCTGTCAGGAAGCAGAGAACCTCATCACCCCTTGTTTGGCTTCATGACAGGGAACAGTGGGACTGGCACACATTCTGAAATGCTCTGACTTATTTTTATATTCTTCCTCATCCTGTGTTTTCTCGGCTCCACTTTACAAGGAGCACAATAACTGTGTGTGTGACTTCTTGACTTTCCTGCGATGAACACACCACACACACTCTGTGACGTGCTGTCGGCCAACTGTATCACCCGACCTTGGCAGTCATGAACGTGTGTGTGGTTGATGGGAAAAGCCGGTTTTCTGTCCCTTTGTGGAGGCTTGTTTTTCAGCAGGGTGTTGGTTTTCAGCCTCTTTCAGCTCAGTCACGGGGGATTTAACAGCACTGCAACCCAGCACCTCACCTGGGATAAAGACCTGAAAGATTCAAAACAATCCAACCCTTTTCCAGGGAAAGTGTGTTGCTGCTGGTGTTGCTGCTGTGTGTGGGTGGACATGCATTTATTCAAATAACAGAATAAAATGTTGCATGAAATCAAAGGTTGCTTTAGGTGTAGAATATGAAATTCTAATTATGTTTTGGCAAAAAATACAGATTAGGAATGAATGTTTTCATGTGAGGATGAAACCAAACACTATTTTGTGATATTAGATTAAAAAAAAAACCCAGATTAAAATCAGACTGTTTGATAAGAGCATGAATCTGCTCAGGATATAATGGAACAGAATATTTTGTATGCCAAAGTTTCGCGGATCGCGCACACGCACCAGCAACTGGGCACAAAAACGCACACAGGTAACACAGGTTCTGATGTTGTTCAGGCGAAGTAACCAGATACACTTTTTCACAACAAGTACTGCTCACACTGCTGCAACTGTTCATTGTGTGCTGCTCTTAGGCCAGGAACACCAGAGACGGTCTCATTTGGACAGCAGCTCCTAGCTCCTACAAGGGGATCACATTTGATTACACCAGGTCAGTCAGTTTAACTGAAGTACAGCCATTTCTTTCAGCATTATAAGTGTTTGATTTGATGTAAGGCACGGGGTAAACACAAATCCTCTGGAGACCACGAAAACCCATGTCAAATATCTCCTTAATCACACCTGGAGCTGCAGAGATATCCTGCCCTGAGCTGAAGTGTCAGACAGACAGAGAGGTGGATGGGAACGACTGATGCCTCCATCGCTTTCTCTCACTGCTACTCCTCAGAGCAGACATCAGTTTGTCAGCCTACAGATATTGTTCCCCCACCACTTACACCATGGTAGCTTTTGCAGACAACGTCAGTCAATGAGCTGCGTGCTACTGTTTTATTCCAAAGTGGGATTTTCAATGATTTGCATAAATGTGACAAAGCTTCTTGATCTGTCAAGTATTTAATTAGCCGATATCATCTGATGGCTCTGTGCTCCAGAGCACTCAGTGCCTTGTCACATGACCACCACAATGACTCGTAAATTGGAGTATTTACTAACAGTCAGTTATGTCATTTCTAGGAAGCTCGAAGCCGGTGATGAACCATCTTCTGGCACTGTCTTTGTCCGCAGCTTTGTCTTTTTCTTTGAAATGCACACTATCTGGGATGCCGCAGATTGCACACTTGCATGAAACCTCTCCATGCACTTAGGTGCGCTGACTGGATCCCATTGTGTGTGCATGTGCTGTGTGGAGGGAGCAGTCAGGTGGGGACTGTGAAGCCATTGTGTTAGTTTGCCTTTGACTGATGGCCTGTAACATCTAGCCAGTGGCACAGTAACAGTATGCACACATGCTGAAAACCATAAACAAATTAATCAGTGCACTCGCTTCTTACATGCACACGTACACGTGCACACACAGGTACACATGTACATACTCATCCATAGCTTTCATAACATGTATCAGCTCTTAAATGGAGTGCTAAAACCACTGCAGATCCATTGTGGATCTGAGTATGTACATGTTTCCCTCCCTTTCTCATTCTCACTCGCAGGCAGTTTAGGAAAGGAGACAGTTCTATGGAGTGTGTAACGAGCTAGTTACAGAAATGCCCAGCAGTCCAAACCACAAGCTGAAACACACTCTGCAGAGAGCTGAAGCGGGCTGACTCACTCTTTGACATCACTCTGAATGCATTATTCAAGCTGCCTTTGTGGCCATGTAGAGAGGTGTCCTAGAGTTTACACTTTAATGACTGTGATTGGAGAGATGTCACAGGCAGCACAGTACACATATGGTTGCGCTTCATTCATATGGCTCAGCGTGAAAGCGTCCGCTCTCTTTGTCACTCTCCGCCAGGCTTGGCTGTTGTGAAACGGAGGTGAAGTGCAGGACCGTGCTTGAGCTTGTCTCTAACTCGCTGTACTTAGCAACAAAAAGGGTGTTGACCTACAGTTTAATGTTACTGCCTCCAGGACCTCTTTTGTTCCATTTCACAGTCATTACCCTTCATAATAGCCTTGCTCAACATGTGCCGGTACATGTGAGAATCCACAGTGTAACATCTTCTGCTGAATGATGATGGAAAGTTTTGAAGTTTTCATTTAATGTAGGTGTGACTGGACCAACAACTAAAACATACAGCCAGCCATTTCCCTCGGGAGATGACCAAACCAGAGCTAAAAGGAGAGTGAATATTGGAGTTACATTAATAAAGTGGACACACATGACTCTGATACTAATGGTCTGTGTCTCCTCTATATGCTTTCCCCACAATCAGTTGATGGAGCCCTAAAGTTGGTTTTCAGTTTCTCCAATATCTGTGGATATTTGCTCATTCACTTCAATTGACGCTTGTTTAACAATTGAATTCAAGGAAGCAGCTGCAAAATCACTGTTTCATCTTTGCTAAACTTTGAGAAACACACAAATAGCTATGATCGACCAACAGAAAGAGAAGCTATCACACAATGAATGGCAGAGTTGCCCTCACACACTGGGCTCACTTTGACTGGTGTGCATTCATTAGGCACAGTGACATCTGTGACATCAGGCCCCGACGACTGCATATTTGGCACAAAACAGAAGCAAACTAACAAACAGCAACACACAACCAACCTATCAATAATTCAATCTCAGCATATATTGCGGCATGTTTCTCTCCACTACATGATACATGAGCACATTCACTGCTTTTGAAAATAATAATCACTTCTGATGCTGGGAAAGAAACCTCCACAGGTCTGTTCAGTCTGCAGCTGCTTGTTGATTAGTGAAGCATCATGCTGCTCCCAGTCTCTGCTCTCCATCTGTTTAGGTCTACTGGAATTGTCTCTAGGTGTTTGTCAGATGAGAGGCCTTTGTAAATGTAATAATGCAAACTGGGTTCATGTAGGTTTTCCACAGGTAAAGTTAAGAATATTAGAGGCTGCAGTTACTTGGTGGAGGATGGATATCACAATCTGAGGCATCACCCATTGCTAATTGAATGACTCATTAAACCATCACTCATTCCTGCAGTCACTCTGCACAAATGCACAACTGCAAACTGACATAATGCAAATTGAGCTGTGCAATACCACACATAAATAATATCTAAAAATGAAAAAAACAAACAGAGGTATGCACATCCAGGGCTCTGATGTTTGTTGGCAGCTCTTTATAGTAGCAGGCATCTGTTTTTATGGATTGTACTGAAATAGACACATGACCTTGCATTATTTTATAATATATATTTTTAAAATTTTGGTCCTGATCTTTGTTTTTTTCATATGGCTGTTTGACTGTTCACTGTGGTCAGGAGTGTGATTTTTGTTGTTGCAGAGATAACAAGACTGAGACTGAGAGCACTGGCAATGAGAATTATTCATTGTGTAACTGTAGCTCTAAGAGATTATCCATAAGCAAACGACCATTGTGAAATAAACAGGTTCTGTTGACAGGTTTGTGACAACCGCAACAATACCAATCAATCCCATGATCAAGAGAACTCAGAAGTGGACTCATTAGAGTAGCCCTGCAGTGGATAGTAATCTCTTCAGCTATGCTCTTGTTGACTGCCATCCATTTTGGATGTTGCGATCATGGATAAGATGTGCTGAGATCCCTAACAACGCGGTATCAACACGCAGCAGGAAAGTGTCCATTCAAGACTGCGACATTTGATCATGCGCGATGACTGTAGGTGTCTGATGCCGTCATTACAAGGCTGGACGAACAGAGGGGTGTAGCTTCTGCAGGAAAAGTCACTGTGCGTGCATGTCATGACAAGTCAATGATAGGTGGACAGACTAGATGGTTATCTCACGTTTCCACTCTGGCTTTCAATGACACATCTTTGTGTTTTGATGGTTTCAGCTCCTCCTGCACTTAGAAAATGAGTCATGTCCAACATTCTTGTATCCACTCACTCCCTTTGGTGAGCAAACCCTGGTGGTTAGCTGGAAGTGTGGGTATGGGTTAGAGGTTAGCCCAAAGGGTCACAGATATATCTCTGCATTGCCTCCCCCTCACACTACCAGCAGCAAAGTTAGCAATATGCTAATGTCCATTTACTTGTCCTTTTGGCTCTATTTTTGATCTCCACCAGCTCCTAAAGTAAATAACTGGCCTTTTAGCTGCCAAATGTTCCACTACAATGAGCTGCTGGTTGTTAACTTACTAGGAAAGATTACCAACTTTCCTAGTGACTAACACATATGCCTTCTGTTGCCACTCAACAATGATGTGGGCCTTAGTTAAAACTCATGGAGTTTAACAAGCTTTCTGCAGTCACTCTAGTCAATCAGCTCATTCAGGTGAACAAATGGATGCAGCTAGGAATAAAAGCAAAATATAAGGTTTTCATTCATTGCACATCATAGTAATCATCCAATCAGACCAAAACTATCTATATTGTGCCTTTTGTTCAAAATTGCAATGCATGGTACATAACAACCGCATATTAAGGAAACAGCAGACTGTGCAGAAGAGAGAGGCTGGTGTAGCACAGGAGAAGATGGTAGATTAAAGACTAGGATTTCCTTTAAAGATGTTAACAGATTTTGATCTGGTCAGCTTAATTGACCAGAAAGAGGAGCATTGCTGTAATCATGCCTGCAAGGGAAAAAAATATGACGTAAGTTTATCAGTATCTGCCTGGAAAAGAAGTGGTTGCACTTCAACAATGGTTCTAAAGGTGAATAAAGGCTGTAAATAACACAAAAGGTAATTTGGTGAGGAACAGCCATAGGTGTGGGGTGTGCGGTGTGCGGCTGATTTCCCATCCCTCTCTTTGAATGCACTCGGTTGCTTTGAGCTCTGAAAATGTAGCAATACCTTTTTATTTTACAAAATCAGCACAGGCTGATCATCTTGTTTTTTGAATCAGCTAACTCTGAAATGATGAAAAGATGCTCTCCATGATCCATAAATGTCTGTTTGGAACGTGGTGATATTACTGAAAAGCTACAGCCTTTCACTGCTTCTATAGGTGCAACATTGTCCAAACAGGAGCAAACATATTTAAACAACTGCGTCAGAATGTGGTGCAACAATAAACAAAGTGACAGACCTCGCCAGAATTTCATATTATTTCAAAATCCTTGCGGTGGAGATGAATGAATGAATGAATGAATGGGCATTACTTCCGACAGCGTGCTGGTGTTGGAATTACCTCTTCACATTCCAGTAACAGTCACACACATAAGCCCAACACACCTAGATGTGCTCACACACACGTGTTTATGTGTGTTCGATGGTAACAGGAACGTGCCCAGGCCTGCCGCTGACCGCCAACAGTTCCCAACACATCCTCCAGCCGGCCCACTGTGTCTAGCTAGCCCCGGCTGACTCCCACACCACACATCGCATGCACATTGTTCAGCACTTAGCAAGCTGGTGGATCACACACAACTGTAGAGCTTCTAACTTTAAAAGCTGATGTAAAGGAGCCGTTCAAACTGAGAAGTAAGTGCGCCTTTGTTTATCTAATCTCTCTGTGGGTGGGGCTTTGTGGGTGATGTGTGGCAGGCGGTGGAAGGGTGGGTAAACAAAAGAAGTTTAGGTAGGAGAGGTGAGGTGAGCCTGAGGTGTGGTGTAACATGTTGGCAGCTGTCATGCTACATGGTACATAGACTGAAGTAGAACAGATGGACAAATGAATGTCTTGAAATCCTTTTTTTAATAATATTTTAAAGCCTCGTATATCTCACCTCAGTCTGTCTGAACTGTGTCCTGTCTCATGTTTACACAGCAGAGTGAATCATTTAATATGTGACATCTAAATATAGGAGCACCCTTCATGGAAACTAAGGTCAGCTGAAGTTTGAACAAGGCCACACGGATGGCGTGACCCTCAGTGACCCCTGACAGTCTGGTCCTGCATATTTATGCACGCTGAGAGAGACACAAGCAGCTTATGTGCTGTTTGTAAGCAAATACATGGTTCTGTTAAAGGCTTTTTGTTAATTCTGTGTCTGTGATTCATCCACCTGTCGTGATGTTTTACTGATCACACATTATAATGTAGAATGTGTGTATAGTAGGTTTCTGTCGCAGTGTATGACCTCATAGGCAGACTCCACCAATTTAAAACTTGCTCTGTGTTTAAAAAAAGTTGTGTGGTTGCATTTACTCAGTCGGTCAGCGTCAGACGGGTCTAAAGACCACAAGTTTGAAAACTTTTTTAAAAATCTGTGGGTGTAAAAGAAGCTTCTCACCTCTGCCTGCTCCTCATCTCTGCTGGAGGCCAGCTGTGCTGCATCACTTCTGATGTATTTTATTAGCTGTCCAACCATGTTAGAGGAGCGCTTGATAAATCAGTGGACTGCTGCTTTAAAGCTGCACTAATACATTCCTGTTTGCCTCCTGGGGCAGGCAGAACACACTAAATCCAACCTTTTAAATGCAATTTCTTTTTAAACCTATATTTATTCACCACACTCTTTGTTTTTTCTTATCTATGCAAATTGTTTCTATGCCCCTGTAAAGCGCTTTGAATTGTGCTGTCTGAATGTTGCTATATAACTAAATTTGCTTTGCCTTAAGTAAATCACCTTAAAATGTGTACTGCTAACATGTTAGCATACAGTTGCGTTTAAACCCATCCAGAAGACACAGTTTAAATGGAAAAGCCTGTAACACCCCTATGGCATATCTCTCCAATGCTGCTCAAAAGGCAGCAGTCTGCTTTTTAACAGCCAATATAAGAAGCTAATTGTGTCGCTCATTGATGCAAAGCCTGTGCGCAGAAGAAGCATAACCTGTGGGAAAATAATGTGTTTAAGCCTTTTTATTTGAAATTTTCAAGTTTAATTTGTTTTGATTGGTGATTCTATACATGCTGTTTTTTTTAGTTTTAACTCTCCCAGTACTTTCAGTGACACATTAAATAGTTTTGATCATCAGCATCATAGTCTTATTGGAAAGGTCAGTTGCCATACAAACACACAGTGTTTTGTAAGGTCTTCTCATGCTCTTATCATTAAGTTGACAGTAGGGAGCCATGAGGGCAGAGAGAGCTGGAGAATGAAGCAGGGTTGTTGCACCAACACGTCACTGGGGCGCATTTGCAGTCCAGTGGTTCTGTGTTGGAGGGTTTGGAGGATGATAGTTGATTCTTAACAATCAAACCAAATGCCTGGAATTGGATTTTAATGCCACACACTACACAAGGATATAAATGCACACAACCACCCAAGAGTGTGTATATAGGAGACACTGGTAGTACTTCTGTTACCCATCTAACTGTATTAGGATCTAATGTTTTGCATTGTTGCACTCAGTTGGTCAAATAGCATCCACCACTAGGGAGAGAACTCACTGTTCAGCTGTTTTAAGTTGCAGTTTCTCCAACAGCCACTAGATGCTGACACTATGCAAACTAGATGAGTTCCCAGTGTCTGTAATGCAATACTGCTCCAGGTTAAAACCAGGGTCAGGCTATATCCTGGGGAAACATAATCCCACAAGTAAAAAATAATGAAACTCTTCTGTTTTGTTCAGAATATAATGTTAACCACAACACTCTGATCTTCACATACTGAATTACAAGGAAAACTATCAAGCTTGAAGTACATATATGTGAAAATTGACATGGGTCGGTGTTACGTATACCCACTGCATACAGTGTATTCTAAGCAGTGATTTCATGTGTTGGTTGTTCTTATAGCTGTGTGAAGTCTCATGTATACTCCCGCCCCCTCTCTCTGTCCATCTCTTGTCTGTCTCCCCAGCTGTAGGTGACTGAGGCAGCTCGGCCTGTGATTACAGTTTGATCCAGGCAGACCTGAAGTTTTGCCGGTTGATGGCCTCCGACAGATGTCCTTCATCATAATCTGCTCTTCACAGAGGAAAAACCCAATGTCTCCCTGCTGCGTTGCAATGCAAAAAAAATGTATTTCTTGAGGATCCTGTCAGGCACTTTTCCTGGAATGTGTCTGAGAGTTTTCACTGAAGATGTCTGTCTGTGACTTGAGTTACTTTTGAATATTGGATTGGATTGTCGTTTCTAAATCTGCTGCTGCTGTGCCACTGTTTGACATGGGATTGGTCTGACAGCTTGACAGCACCAGACAGCAGTTATTCTTTGCGATCCAGCGTTTCACTACTACCGCACCATCACTGGCAGGCATGGACTCTGTGGCAGCTAGAATGGCCATGGTGACCGACTCCCCCAACCCGTCGCTGAGGTCGAGGACAACCGTGACGACCGATGGCGACTCTTTCGTGAGCACTGCCAGCCTACCCTGCAGCCACTTCCTGTCCGCCAACATCATCAATGTTGGTGAGTCATTTCCTCAGTTACCTGTGTGAAGAACACGCTTGGCCCAAGTGCTTGTTTCATTGAGAGAGTGATAGTGTGCAGGCAGACTACACGGTGTTGTGGTGTTGTCTCTGCTCGCTTGGTGAACTTTATGATTATTGTTGACATTGAACACAGTTTTCCTGCCGTTCTTTAAATAAGAATGGTTGAAGTCTTGAAGAATGATGGAGATGTTACAGAGGATTATGTAGAGGTCGTGAGGTGGAGGCTGAAAGGTCAGTTATGTTTAAGAATGACAGACTGACTCACAGCCACTTCATGTGTATGTACTCATGTACACATGGCTGCTGAAGTGACACTGAAATCAGCTGCTGGTTCTCCTGTCGCATATCGAAACAGGAGGGAGTTTCTCCTTAATATTCAACACGCATGGACTACAAGAAAGCAGAATGTACTGATGTAGAGTTTATCTGACAACAGATCAGTTCACCCACTGAGTGGTGATAGTGGTATGAGTGAGTCAGTGCCAGTCAGAGTAAGAAGAGCAGTATATATTTGTGTTGACTGCCGAAAAGTTGTATTTTCAGGGAACAGTCAGATTTATGCGTATGAAGCATCTGCTACATGTTCACCAAACAAACTACAATGGGATCTGGCTACAGCTTGGCATTGAAAAACAGGGTCTAAATCTAAGCTGTTAATGTTGGAAATTCAAAGGGGAACTAGAATGGGGCATCGGTTGGAAAACCGATGCCCCATTCTAGTTCAATGGCATTGTTCTATAACATATAATTTTGTTTGAGCACTCAGGGTGTTGTGTGTAATGGGAGGATGCAAGTGGATTTAAAGCTGCTCTTTAAAAAAAATAGAATCATTATTCTCCCTCTTGTATAACTAAAAAAGGACATTGTAGCAGTGGAGGCCCAGATGAAAATACATTTTGCTTGTCACATCTATGAAAAAGGTGAAAACCCAGAACTTCCAAATTTGAAAGAGCTCTCTGTATTCATTAGCATGCACTTTTGAGATGCTAACTTCAGCTCCCCACTTCCTGTCTTCTGTCAAGTTGTGCTGGTTTTTTGTTTACTCTGACTGCAAAAAGTCTGAATTAAATGATTAGGCGACTGATGAGGGTACAGGCTGTGCCGCTTTAATATGATTTAGATCTATGGACATGTATTCATGAAGGAAAGTAGACTTCTTGACCATGTGTTTGGATCTAACTTTAGTTATGACTCTGAGAAGAAGTCTGATGTTGTGATGTTTGTGGTAAATGGTGGAAATTTGAAAACACACCCATTACACCAAGATGCTGAGGATGCTGCAGCACCCCCTGCTGGCCAAAGTGAAACACAGTGAAAATTTCACCGAACAAAGAATCTCTGCTCAATCAAACAAAACTATATTTTTATGCCACCCGAATCCCTCATAAATGAAATAACAGCAAAGGTCAAGGGGGCAGCAGCAGCAGTGTCTCTTTTCCCGAACAGACTGATTTTCTTGCTCTGTGGACCCAGAGAGCTGCTGGGGTGGCTCGCCTTTATTTCTCTGCATGGCTGAAAAGGACACAGACATCATTCAGCAGCAGAGAGTCTGGTGCAAAGTCCTCCTGCAGGAACACGGCACAGACAGGAGATAACCTTTACGATTGCATCTTTCAGGTTGTACTTTTGGGGATGAAGACACACAGGACATATCAGTGATATACAGCACATTCTACACACTGACACAGTTGCTGTGTTTAAACTTCCAGGGACCAAAATGCATCACCGTGTCTCTGGCAGAGCTTTAATATTTTGCAGTTTATACAAATAACAAATAAGTTTGGTCCCATATGGGCTGCAGAGCTCTCATCTTGAGTCTGTGTATTTTCTGAATAGTCTCATAAACAGAGATGCACAGAAATCAAACGATCACTTTGGGTTTTGTTTCCAACCCAACAGGAGACTTTTGCAAAGTTATGATTTCAGGTCTCATATACAAATTCTGCAGAGAACAGAGCTTCAAAATGAGTGACTGAGATAAGGAAATTGTACGGCAAAATGTTTAGTTTATTCATTCATAATGTTAAACAGTGTTAAACTGCTGAACAGTGCGTTAAACAATAGTAAGATACATATATAAATAGAAAAAAGACAATAAAGAGCACAGGACGTTACACATTCAATTAAAAACTGAGAAAATGAATCAAACAAAATGAAAATGATACAGAAATACACATTCTCTGCTCTAACTGCCCACTCATCATACACATTCTGAATATATGTATTTATCCCTTATTTCCTGTGACACCTTCAGGCCCCTGTAGATGTGGAAGTTTGCAGTTGTTGTGAGCACTGAGGGTCTGACAGTGGATGCTGTGTTTAAGCCTTGAGTGTTGTTGTCACAGATGGGCAGGAGAGCCCTGGGGTCAAACTGATCAATAATAATCAGTCAGATATTTGTTTTCCTGCAGTGTTAAACACAATTACCTCCAACTGGTATTGATGGGGACTGATGCACACCAGTAGAGCAGAGACTGATGGAATCCTGAAGAGATTTACAAGTCTCCACTAAGCTTTGCATGTTGGACGACATCCTGAGTCTTTACTCAAACTACTCAATTCATGTTCACAAAGGAATTAGTGATCTCAGTGTAAAGCTGAACAAATTAGGATGCACAAACATTATACACTCTCAAATGGCTGCACCTGAAGACAGGAAGTATTTCTGATTTCAAATGAATTGAATTGTGTGTGTCTTAAATGACTTAATTTATACTCACAAATTACACATTTTGGCTCTAAAAATGTGATTGGCTGCAGGCTAGCAGCTACGTTTTGGTTTGCAAATGTTAACCTCATCCTTTCATATCAAAATGAATATAATATGATTACCTTACTCAACACTGTTGTGCTTCGCATAGGCATCATTTGTTGTGCCTTATAGGAGTAGGTTATTAGCAAAAATTAATAATTATCTATGATAATTATTAACTATAATATATAAATACTATATAAATAATTATCTATGATAATTATTAACTGAAAAGAATATTATTATTAATAAATTAATAATTACGGGGCACCACCCTGAGTATCAGGACCAATAACCAACTTCGAAAATCAGTCTCACAAGCGTTAGAAGCACAGATATCAGTACCTGGGAATGCTGATATACAAAACGAACAATGAAGGTGTGAATCCGAGGCACTATTTCTTAACCAGGCCTTTACAACACTTGTACAAACAATGCAGACAACTTCTCTTTAAAACATAACAGAATTTATTAAAATCAATGACATCTCAATTAATGTCGATAACACCTAAATCAACATCCATCACATATACCTATTCGGCAATTATACAAGTGTGTGTGTCTGTGTGTGTGTGTGTGTGTAAAAGAAGGAGGGTGAGTTGGACGTGAGGAGGAGAGAGTGTGCGTCGCGCAAGAGTTCGGTCAGAAATGACGAGAGTTTTGAAAAAGACAATGGGTAGTGGCGTCTATGAGCTTAGCCCGTGTGTCTCTAACAAAGGGGTTTAACCAGTGTATACCCGGTGTGTATATGTAAACTGTTGTCAGTTGGAAGAAAGGGAAAACACAGCACATAAAGAAAAATTCTTCGGGCTCCGGTCGTTGAACCGTAGTTGTCATGAATTCAGCCTCCTGCTCCTAGTAGTCCCTCCCAGCTGCTGTTGTTCCTCTCACCCCTGCTTTCCTCCAATAAGGATCATAAGTCTTCCCGCCCAAGGAGCTGCCTCCGCCCATGGACAATCCCCTCGCTCTTCTCTCAGCCTATCAGCAACCAGTCTGCCCAGTTCAACCACCACCTGTTGGCCGTTCCCAATTAACTCTGGGTACCCATACTAGTCTATGTGCCTCCTGTTCCCTGCCAGATCGTTGTTTTGGCCACTTGCCAACAGTATCCCGCCTGTTTGATCGTTTACCTGATTCTGGATTTTTGACCTCTGCCTGTTTCCGGTTTGTGATTTGCCTGACGTTTTCTGTACCTTTACCTGACGGACTGAGTGTGTCGGTTTTTTGGATTTTGACCTCTGCCTGTTGTTTCGACTGCGCCCTGGAATATCCCTTTAAAATAAATATCTGAGTTTGGTTGACTACAGCCTCCTCTTCCTGACTCTGCGTTTGGGTCCTTTTGACTTGTGACAGTAGTACACCCGATCAAAGGAATTAAATAAACAAATGTGGCTTGGTCCATTAATTCATAGTCTTGAGGACTTGTAGTCCGTCCAACTTGTGGTTTACTTCCTTTTTAAATGCGTGACCAGCTGGGATCGTGTAGGCCTGCTGTATCAGACTGGAAGCGATTAGAAGAGGTGTTTCACTTCCTTTTCGTCATGACTAGCGGGGCTGGACTGGGCAGCTGGAAGGCGATTCAGTGGTTTTACTTTCTTTTAGAGTAGTGCCTAGCTGGGATCGGGTGGAAACACGATAGAAACAGACTAGGCTTGATGGTTTTACTTCCTTTTTAAATGGAGTGCCTAGCTGGGATTCATGTGGAAGCCACTAGACACAGACTGGAAGCAAAGTTGTGAGGGTTGTGCAGGTAATATACCTGCAAACATCTGGCCGCACAGCAGGAGTTGCTGGCGGCTATTGTCCAATAAGTCCGCGCACCGGGGGCGACAGAGGGTGGGGCGGAATAGCCTGTGCTCCTTCCTGGTCTGGCCCACAGTCTGAGACAAATGGGCCGGGGTGCTGGTGGTTCCTGTGCCATATAGAGATCAGCTCACCAGGGGGAAGCTGACCCGAGAGCAGGTATGGGGTGGAGGTGTCCCACACTCCTGTGTGCACTGGCCCATAGGTCTAAGGTAAGGAGCAGCCAGGATGCTAACAGCTCCATCCAGTTGGGGGCTGCACCCAGCAGGGGGCAGCAAAGTGAAGTGGGGATGGGGCTTCCTGCATTGACCTGGCTCCCAGGTCTTAGACAAAGAGAGCAGCCATTTGGTTGGTCTGCAATCTTTGATCTGTATCAGACCTCAGGTCGTAAACCTTGTCGGGGGCCTGTTGTCTGTATGAGGCCCAACAACACATTTGTCTAGATCCGCCTCCACACGCTGAAACGTTGTCTCAGGAGCACTGACCTGCTTTGGCTGCTATCACTCAAGTGTCCGTACACCCATGTGTAACATGGTGCCATGCAAACTGAACTAAACTAAGCTGGCTGAGTTAAACGCAGCTTTATATTATTTCAGTGGGAGATTTGTGGAAAACACAAACACATAGTATCGTGTCAGATAGCCAGAATGCAACACAGCTTCAAGCAGAGTTGAGTTTTCAGTTGGATGTGTCACAGTCATGCCCCCAGTGTTCACAGCCTACTAAATTTATATCACAACACTTCCCTGAAAAAGAGAAATTCTGGGAAATGTAAGAAGTGTGTGTGCATATGTGTGTGGGTGTGCGTGCGCATCATTGCCAGCTAACTTGACAGCCAAACCACAGAGGACTGACAGGGCCAGCTCCTTGGCTCACTGTACATCCCCAGAGGGTCGACTGTACACTACATGTCCCTGCTTAGCTGGTGACCCATTTCCACGGAACTGCCAGGGTCAGCTGCTGCGCGAAGACAAGCCGCTCTGCAGAGGGATTGAGGATTCATCAGGTTCTCTGCTTGCAGCTTTCATCAGCAGCATGTTTACTTTTCCAGGTTGAGGTCTTTGCATCTTCAACCTTAAAGTCTTCACACTAAACCAAAACTCTAATGTCAGACTGGGAAGAATTTGCATGCATTCATTTTGCACAAATAGGCGTCTAAGAAACCACAGTGATCTGACTCATAGCTGGGAAAAGGGGTTTGGCGTATCCGCTGATGGGCTGATGGGAAAATGAAGTGCAGGTGAGGGGAATGAGGTGATCGCAGGGTGGGTGGGGGTGGCAGCATCTGCAGGAAAAGAAAGTTAGAGACAGGAAGTGTTTATAGCATACAGTTTGGGAGAAGGTTTGGGAATGTGGCTGGAGGGAGGGACAGGGAGGCAGGTTGTGACACTTTCACTCAGTACAGCGCTTGAATGTATCCTGCATTGGCATGGAGGACTGGAGCTGCTGCTCTGAGGTATAGCGTTGGTCTCTTAAATTGCATCCATGTTTCCTCAGTTGCATCCTTTCCTTGAGTAGTAGTCCCTCCCCATGCAGAGAAATGCAATTTCAGAAGAAGCAAGGATGAGCAATGTGTTGCCTTTCCTCTGAGTTGTCACGTGATGCAACGTCTGTGTTTGATGACAGCAGCAGCTGTTAACAGCTGGATCAGCAACGGTCTGTCTTCGTAGCCTGTTAGCTGTTTAACAAACACCTACACCGTGTCCTGCTCAGAGGTACAGTTTGTTTATGTCAACATCAAATCTGAATCCTATATTCTTATTGTGAAGTGATTATTGAATAAGCCAGAATATGTCTATTCTGTATGACTGATCAGCCTCACATGTGACTGCATGGTAAATGATGTGAAGAGTGCTTCTGTAGTCTGAACCCAGCTGGAGAGTCCTCCAGCTCTCTCTGACTTTAATTGGATCCATAATAAAAGTTAATGTGAGGGAAAAAAAATATCTCTAATAATTAAAGAGAGCTGTTTGTGGTCCTTCTATTGTTCAGACCTACAATTAACACAGATTTGTAACTAGATGCTGAATCAGAGAATAAATAAAATAGGCAATAAAACTAAAACGATACACGAGTTTCATCTTTCCTCTTGCTCCACTGCAGTGCAAAACTCCAGTGATGATGGATCAGGTCGGTCCAATCAGCTCATGTGTAAGCCATGGAACAACAAAAATCGCACCATTTGTTGACTGTTCTTTTTGTCACTCTCCCTCCATTTCCTCTCTGTTGGTACAGTCTGAACCCATGTAGACAGGCTGAAGTCCTGGATGTCTTAACCATGTCTCCGTGTAACACAAAACGCTAATCTCACAACACAGTCTCTGACTCTTTGCTCGGGCTGCTAACTCGTCTTGTTAGCCAGTGATCACATACTGCGTCTCCTCTTCTTCTCCCAGTCTCTCACTCCCTCCCTGAACCCCCCTTACTTCATCATCGACTCCTCTGGGATTTCAGGTCTCTCTCTCAGCCAGCACACTCGGTAAAAGTGACAGGAGTAAACTCCTGTTGTTAACTATGTAACAATAGTGTCCCTATGACGAAGAACACAGTAAAAACAGACCAAACTAACTAAACTATCTAACTAACCTGACCCAGGGACATTTTTTTGGGTTTTTCACTGGTGTTGTGTGCTTTGGGCTTCCTAATCCAGCTACAGAACAGCTGTTATTCAAGGAGGTAGTCATATTTAAGTGTAGACAATGTTAACAGCTCATAAAATGATGGAAAGCACTTATTTCATTTAATTTCCATTCCTTAGCTCATCGTTCTCCGCCTGCAGGTGATTTGTTTTAGCATCCTGGATGTTCTGAAAGGTTGCAAAATTGAAAAGCGTGTTTCTGTCTCTTTCCCACAACAGTAATAATACAAACAGCCACGCAAGCAGAGTCAAGCTCAGCCTCCAGCCCTCCAGTAGCAGTTCTGCACGCATCACCGCATGTCAAAACCTCAGCACTCGCTATTCCATCAAAGTTCCAAACCTGAGAAAAATCCTCTGAGAAACGTGAAGCAACCAGTAAGCAGGCAGACGGAGGGAATGAATGTGTGTGAATGATGGATGGAGAGGAGGCTGCAGGTGTTTGAAGTGGGCTGGAACAGTTGCTGTGTTTACCCAAAGCCCGAACCCTCCAATTTAGTTGCAGCTGTAGACTGATGCTGCCTTCAGATGCAATTACAAACCATCTGCTAAGTCCCAGGGTGGATAGAGAGCTGTCACTCACAGTGCTGTGAAAGTGTGTATTTGTTTGTGTGTGTGTGTTTGTGTGTGTGCATTTGGAGGCTGATACTAACAGAGTACTGCAGTAACTGTGTGATTATGATAATGATAATGAGCAAATGTGAAGACTTTTAGTTTTTTAAGCATTAATACAGGAAGCATGAGGGTACATGTGTAGTTTTAAAGAAGCAGCATAATTATACAGATCTAAGACATTAATAATATTGTATAAAATATAAGGCAGTAGTAATTGCACTCAACTTGAAGTTTGGAGGAATAATCAATATTTATTATAAATAACAGACATGAACCTAATTGAAAATCATCTTATACCTACATCCTTAAAAAAGAAAAGACTAATTCACGAATTTAGTCTGGAGGACACCAGTAACATCATGGGACTTAATAACAGAATGTAAAACTTGGTCTAAATGGACAAGAAAAAGGGACAAAGACCAGAACCATGAGGGATCCCAGTGTAAAAGATTGAGTTCTCTCCAAGTTACCCTGTAAAACACAAGTAATTGTGAAAAAGTTGTAAGAAGAGCAAAGAGCTGTAGATCTTAACATCAGAAAGGTCAAGTGTGGAGGAGCAGTTAGTCTAGATGCTTTTTGAGTTCTCAAAGAGGTATGGATGAGGCAAGTTAGCAGAGGACAGAGGTCAGGAGCTACTGGCTGAAGAACATGAGAGGAGATAGGGCAGGTGGTTGGATGGGGATAACAAAAGTTTGTGCCTTGATGGCAAAGAAGGGTGGAAAGAAGTAGCTACAAAGTCACTAGTAGCAGCGAGGTGGTGGAGTGGGGGCATCGAGAACTGTTTGGAATACAGAATAGAGTTTTTTTGGGAGGGTTGGAGAATGAAGACAGGAGTTTGGATTGATAGAAAGAGCTTTTAGCCACAGATACAGAGGCAGAGAGAGAGGACAGGGGAGATAATAGGTCCTCAGAGCACTTGGATCTCCACTGCTTTCTTTCAGCTGCCCACAGGATGCTTCTGCCATTGTGCAATGAGTCAGACAGTCACAGAGCTGGAGGGCTGAACCTGCTGAGAGGTGAGAGGACAGAGAGAGTCTAGAGAGAGGGCAGAGCAGAGAGGAGAGCGTCTGTGGCGCAGTCACCAGGCATGAGCGATATTACAATATTTACTTGACTGTGTTCACATTAGTGATGATCGCTAACTGGAACCCAGAAAACTGTCTTTCATTTCTAATCGCATGGCTAGATGTAAACACGGAGCTTCAGCATGAAGGCTTCATTTGCGCTGTTGTCTGTTTTGAAGCTCATTGCAGCTAATTAACATAGTAAACATGATTTAATCACCAGGAGCTGGAATTCTTAATAATGATCTGCATTTTTTGCTTTCTGTTGGTTATTCATGGACGAAAAGTTCGTGCTCTGCCCATGAAACAGCAGCTCTGGTGCTTGATGTGCTCAGTTCAGACCTCCAGGGGGCACGTCGGAGAAGCGCTCTGGGAGTAGCCGCAGCAGCTTTTCCCGGAGCTGTTTGCAGAAAAAAGTTCAGGGTATATTTTCTGTCAGAGTTGTTCCACTTTCACCTGCTGGACCACTGCAGAGGACCAGTGCTGGGACTGCAGGACAGTTTTCATTCATGTTGGAGTGTTGCAATCGCAGCCAGGTGATTTCTTCATTTTGAGTCAGCTGAGAGTTAGAGTTAAATCTGTTTTTTACATAGTCTTTTTACTCAGATGGTGGTGTCATGTCAGTAGATACATTCATGCAGTGGTCTGGGTAGATACTTTGTCCTAATTGGCCAGAACTGCCAGAGCAGTTAATAGACAATATCATAGAAATGATCGGCAGTTAGATATTGTCCAACACCTGTCAACCAACCAACCCAACCCCCAAGACACCATGTTAATGTATGATCATTAAAAATAAGCCTCACAGTTATACATCCATGTACATTTTGAACCAACCAGAAACAACAGAGGCCTCAATAAAAAAGGTTTTTCAAAGATTGTGAATCACCGCAACAACAGGAGGAGTGTATACAGCCATAAATGTAAATACATAAATACATATTAGACAGATGGGTTCAGCTGGTGATGCACACTCAGGGAACCAAACACATGACTTCTTTCAGATTTAAGTTTTATATCTTGATACAAATCACATATACTTCTTATCTTTTAATAAATTCAAATTTCCTACTATTCAGGACATCTTCCACTTTAAACAAATCCACTCATCAGCCTTCACTGGTGGACAAATTATGACACTCCTCCTAAAATGAACTCAAACCTAGATTAGCATTATTTGCACAGATTCTGATTAATACGTATCTGCACTAACCAAACACTGCATGATATTTAATTTGGCTAAATTATTAGCTTGGCTCCAGGCGTAAGCCACTTTGGTTTCTTCAGGACTTCACATTCAAGACAGGCGCCTGTCTCCTGTACTTTGATCATTTCACTTTGATTTACTTATGATTGCAGTGCTCAGTTTAATACTGACCTCCTCATTTGGGCTGTATTACCTAATAACTTTGAGAAAGTGCATTATTTTCATTAGGATTCCAGTGCTGCATTATAACAAGTCAGTAGATGAAGTTTGTCATGTAGTTTCTTCACTCTTACAGCGCCTACAAACAGAAGGGGGCAGTGCAGATCCCTCCCTCTTAAACCAAGTTTCTCAGCCAGACAATCTGCTTTATTCAGACCCATTCAACATAATTTCCCACAAAAGACAGATGAAGCCTTAATTAAGTCATTATTGTCTTGGCATCGGAACCCACATAATGGAAAGCTGATATCTTGAGGGTTGTCTTCCATCCATCTCTTTGTGTTTCTCTCTCTGTTTAGTCAGTGAAGAGGCTGAGGGTTAATGATCTCATTTCCTGCTTGACCTGTGCTGCGAGGGCCAGAGGCTTCCTGGAAACCATTGTATCTCTAGTAGTGGCAGATTTGGTGATACCATATGGAAGTCATTGCAACTTATGGTTACATAACACCTTCTCTATGTCTCTGCCCACTGACTGCCTGTCAGTTGGTCTGTACATTTTTCTGCAGATATCTTCCTGAATTCATATATTTTACCACGCAGTAAACCTGGGACCAGAGAGCATTATGGGATAGAAAAGCTGTACACATGTACAGGGAGGGGGAGGGCTGGTGTGTTGGGGGGTCCAGCAGCTAATTGTTTGCTCACTATGTAAATCTGGCCATGTCAGCAGACAACTTTGCCTCATTTTAAGAGATAACAAGCTAATCAGATTGGGAAGCACTGGTGTGGAAGATAGATGAATCACTGGCAGAATTAAATGATTCTAAATGATATAAATATTATATCCACACTATCAATTTGCACACCAGTGCTTTAAATGAACCTCCCGGTGTGCTTGTAGCATCATAACGTTAATCAGTTCTGACTTTTCCAACTTCATGAAGACAGTCTGTGCCCTTTCACGGGGCAGATGTTTGTGCTAATGTATGATTTCTCTGAATCCATGTTTGTAATGGATCAGTAGTCAGCTTGCATGGCTACATCAAAATATTCCCTTGTATCTTTCCATGCGTGTGTGTGTGTGTGTGTGTGTGTGTGTGTGTGTGTTTGTGTGTGCGTGGACCTACACTTAAATACACCCCCATTCCCAAAGGATGGCTCTCCTTACATTGACTCTCATTATCTATCCAAAGCAATTAGCACCAATAGCACCTCTGGCTTGCTCGTTGCCATTTGCCAACTACCACACGCTAGGCTAATGAATAATATAGCACACTGTAATGGCAAAATATCCTTATGTGCATAATGTGGAGCTGGTAGTGAGGTGTGAGCTGATAGTGAGGCAATGAGTGGGGGATAATGAAAACGATAACATGCAATATTGAGGAGCGAGTTCAGTGAGGGAGAGGGGTGAATGCGGTCTAACCTACATACAACATCAAAGGCTCCAGGGAAGTTTTACCAGAGCAGCATGTTTCTTTGTGTATTATGCGTCAGTGTGCCTGTTAAATGTTGGAACATGTAAAGCAATAATTGTCAGGATTCAGTTAGGATTAGGGCAACCAAAGGCTTTTATTTCTTAAATCCAAAGGGGAACACCACTGATTACACACATCAGGGTCAGTGCGCTCACCATGGAGAAAACAATCGCGATGATGTCATTAAACCAAAAAATAGGAAAACTCTCTGTGGAATATTACATAAGGGATGTTCTAAGAAACCATTTGATTCTTCTTATAAGTCAATTTTATGCTTTTACATCTGCATGTCCAATAAAGAAATAGGTGATTCAGCGCTGATCTGATAAAATCCAAAGTAAAAACAAACTTTTTTTATTTCAGCTTTAGTGGCACTCAAGTCCCTTCAGTGTATAGTAGTGCCTCTTTCATGTGGACAGACTCTCTGTATTTTCTTGTCCAGTTCATGACAAAAACACCAGTAGTTTGTGTTTGATGGGAGGCAATTCAGACCGACATCACAGACCAGTGACATCATTTTATATGTTTTTGCAGCTCATTTAAACAGCAGCGTTTAAGGATAAGTAAAATATTCCTTTTTATCATAGTTGGCATTGACGATTTGACATGCTGGGTTTATTAAAATCCCAAGTATTAGCAAACCAGTAATTATAGTAATCCATGTTATCCAGTTATAGTACTCCATGTGCAGTGGCATCTCAAATTTACCTGTGCGGCCAGTGTTGGTTAACACTGGTAAAAATGCTAAGCTAACATCAACCACATAATGAAAAAAACTCCCAACTACCTTAAATAGCAACTTATTCGACCTCCCATTTAATGAATGAAGATGACAGTGAGGTTGTTGATGCCTCATTTAAAGTTTCGACATCCATTGAAGGTTCAATCTCTTTCGCGCTTGCTGTAGGCGTGCTAACAGGAGCTGCGGCTCCTGGGAATGACTTGGCCTTCAGGCTACCAAAACACTGTGCTACATTTGACCAGGCGTTGGACGTGATGCCCTGGCCAGGGTTTTGAATTTTACATCGCAGATATTGCAGCAAACATTTCTCTGTATTGAACTTTTAAAAGTGCAAACGCACTTCAGCCTGAAATCGCCCTGAACCTAAAAAATCTGTGGGCCGATGTAGACTTACTCTCTTTTTCTTAACTATACTATAGGTTTCTTACTCAGGTGCACTCTCAGGTACCAAAATTTGGCTCTGATTAATTCACAGATGTCACTCGGTACCTAAAAGTACCAAGTACATCATCCTTTTTCCACTTCAGTGTAATCCACAGTGGACCGGATCTGTAGCACCAGTATCTGCTCATATTTGCCTTCAAAATCCTCTGTCGATGAAACTCCGTATGTGTCCCACTGCACTCTGCTGTTCCTTCAATTTCAGCCCACCCCCCCGGGGCCATGATTGTCACGTTATTAAAAATGTGAAACCATTTTTATGCTAAAACCTTGAGTCACTTAACCAAACTCATTACAATCTTAAATTGAGAGCAGAATATCAAACAATGGCTTACCCAGCATTAATGTCGCTATAAATGACAAATGGAAGAGGGAGCTAAGTGGATTGGCCGAACACACACTTACACACTCACCCACACACACACATACACATACGGACATACACTCGTATACACAGTGTAGTCCCATTTCAAAATGTCACAGGACATAAATCATGTCTTAGAAAAACAAAATGAAGCCCCGTGGGTCTCAGCCTGCTTTACTTACATATATGACTTAAACGTTTACCACATACATTTTAATGATATGACCATTATCTGCTTTAGCTACATCAGAATACATTAAGGCTGTAGTTCAGGACTTCTACAGATGAAAGAACATCCATTACATGCCAGCCAAACTACTTTTCCCAATGCTGAGTACAGTTACAGCATGGCGGAGTTTATGGAAGGAGTGTATCGGCAAAAGCTCACTAAACCGACTCTGATGCACTGGTTCTGTCCATTACCAGGGAATATTCACTGGATACCTTATTTTCTCTTGTCCACATCACATTCATAATAGTAGGGGTCTTCACTTTGATCCACACTGTTCCTGTGAACTGAGGGACGAAAGTCAGTTGAGGTCCAAACTGTAATCAGTAAAATTTGGTCAAGACTTGGTGCCTCTTCACTCATCCAGCTGAGCAGAGTAGCATGGATTTGGACATGTGTTTGTGTCCATCTGATGAATATAAGTCCAATAATCATTCTCCCTTAAGCTCTCTGTTGGTCTGTGAACTCCTGAGTGATAGCTTTGGTTCTTTGTCAGCTGTGAGCTCCACTTTGTTCTCCAACTGTTGTCTGTGTTGATTGTTGTTGACCAGGTTGTGTACAGTTGTTTTTTAGAGCTTTTTCAGCAGAAGAGCAACCTGATGCTGCTATAAACCAGGCTGATAAAAGTAGTGTGGCTGACTCAACCTTAAAGCCAACACAAGAGCTCAAAGTGTAGAGGCTCTGTGGAGCTGAGGAGAACAGCAGGGTTAGTGATGATTCTGGCTGCATCATCGTCGCTATGAGTCCTTTAATTACACATTTCATCCATTGTTACTATAAAATAGTGGACTTTTAAAGTCACCAGTTAGTTTGATTGATGTTCTGTCTCAGTCATACAGTACATTTCAGGTTTATCCAAGCTTATAGGTATGCATGACATGTTCAGCACTCTCATCCTTTGTGGCTGCACTTCAAGTTGTTTTCTTTAAGCTCCTGGCAACACCACAGTAGAGGCTTTGACTTAGAATAATTGAAAAAGTGGACAGTTACTTTTCAAAGAATGTCTAAGGTCAGAAACCGAGTCAATTTCCTCAGAGCTGTTTTCCAAACAGCCGTGACAGATGTATCCTACATGTTTGACAATGGGTTGCTTGGCAAGAGTTTCTCCTCAGACAGCTGTGGTCCTCGCATATCCCTTATGTTAGTTTTACTCTCCGCTCAGTCATTTCCAACAACCAGCTGTGACAGCTGAAACTCCCACACATGTGCTCGGGCTAAGTTTTGCAGAACTTTGGCAATCTTTGGCAAACTAAGTCATATTCAGTGGAGCGTCTGATTGTTTTTGTGGCACAACAACAGCTCCAATATATAACAGAGACGGGAGGAGAAAGAAGGCATCACAGGGTACACTGACACTTCGCATCTACTGCTTTTGTTTTCTATTGTTCGAATGTTCATCATTGTTAATAATCATTGTTCCTATGTATTTGTATCAAATTTACATACACTTACCACCATGATTCGTAGTGTTGGAGCTTGGCTGTATTTGGTCAACCTTCCGGTGTCCAAACTCAAAATGAATTTTCACATTCACACGCCAATTTTCAATCTTATTTACAATGAAAATGTATTCAGAAGCAGTGAGGTTTAGCAGACAGATCTCTATACAATTATTGTCACCTTGTTCTGTGAAAATGCTCCAGGATCACAAAGTGGTTTAAAATCCCCAAGGGGATGCTGATGGCAAATATATATAGCAATAAGTGGCTGGTGGTTAATCAGAACAGATTAAAAATACAATTTAATAAGGAAATAAAAACTAATCCCAAGGGGCAAAGAAACAATGAGAATGACAAACCCCAAAGGAAAGGAAGAGAACACACCACGAGAGTGCTTGTAAGCAGGACAGTTAGAGAGAGGTGGAGAGAGAGCTGTCTGCAGTGTTCTCTGTAGGGCTGGAGGGGATGTGCAGCATCTGTAACTGGAGCAGAGAAAAGAGGTTTGTCCTCGGCTGCACCATCGCCTTTATGAGTCCACAGATACTGAATGGGACAACAAGCCTTTGGATGGGTTCCTATCCCTCCAAATGAGTCTGCGCATGAATATGAACACACTGCGCACAAGGAGTACATTACATGTGCTTGCAGCGTGATGTTATTTGGAAGAGGGTGTTCTGTAGAAATGGAGAGGGTAGAACAGGGGAGAGTCTCAGTGTACTACATCTCATTTCACTACAACATTATCATTCTGAGGATTCAGCACATTACACAAACAAATTAGGCCACTGCTGAGAGGACTGGATGCGTCCGCTGGCTTTATCACAGTGGTTTAAATAATGTTCCATTGGGAAATATGTCAAAAATCAAAACGAGGGTTGAGTTTGTGCAGTGCAGTGCAGAGTGGCAGCTGAAATAAGAAGAAAGAGTTCATTCTAACCTCTGTTTACTCAACTATAGATGAACTTTAATGCAAAATACAGTTGGTAAGTTGGAGGAGCCACTGTCTCTGGTATTTTCCCCCAGAAATGTTATTTTTATAGTATCCTTATATTTGACATTGATAAATAACTTCAGACTAATTCAAAATGACAGTTTTTTTTAATATTAAAGTCGAGTGTTAGTTCACCATTAGCAAATTGCACCTGTGGCGTTTCTGATTGCAATGCTCCCCGGGAGTCGTACTTGATTTGTTTGCACTAATTGATGTTTATGTTTACTCATTTTCACTTATCAAATCTGTACATCTGTATTGTCTAAGAGAATTACCAGCAGCTCTATGGCTCCTCTCAGCTCTTTGGTGTATTTTAGCATATTTCAGCTAATTGTTTTCAGTTTTCTGGGCCCCAACTCTGCTCTCATTAACCTCATTTCCAGCAACAGCATGCCACTGTTTTCACTGGAAAAGATCTTATGAAACCCCTACCTGCTCAGCTGAGCAGCAGATGGGCACAGTTTGAGACCAGCTGGGGAACGTAGTGGAGCATTTAGCAGCTAAAGAGACAAATATCTTTCCCAAGGGTTGAAAGGTGCCAAAAATAGAGCAAAAAAGCCCTCAATCTTGGACTTACATTTTGCAGGTGGGTACAAACACAACTACGTATGGATGCTATTGTTGCTATGAGAAGCTTGGAGCTTGATCCATTGCCCTGAAGCGCCAAAAAACAAGCAAACAAAAATAACAATTTTGCAGAAAATGAATAAATGTCTTCAGTCTTGCCTGTCTATCCTGGGGGACTCTACATACCCAGGTTGATGGGCTGCATAAAATTCTAATCTTTGCTCATCCAAAGTTTGATAAAAAACATGTTGCGAAGGTAAAAATGGAGAAAAATACTGAGTAACAGGTTCAAAAACTGAAAATAATACTACACCATGATCTCATCTACAGGCGAAGCAAACCCGAGAAAATGAAAAAGAAGCCAGAGTGAAAACATGAGCGAAGATGAATAAAACTGCATGATAACTGAAGAAATTAGATTGAAACTTGATAGCCTCTGATGAGTGGAGCTAAAAATTAGTTTGCAGCCTCAGAAGGTGTGCGTGTCTGGGCTCATGCCAGAAAAGCCTCTTAACCACTTGAATGAATAAATCAATGCCTTACTGCTGTTCTCCTCCCTCCTCTCTCAGGTTACATCTGGCTGCTCAATCAGAGCTGGAGCTAACTAAGAACTAATCTATGCCCCCCCTGGACCACTGAGCTGCATCAAAGCTAATTTAGGTGATACATGAAGGGCAGCTCGAAGAAAGCCGGTGAAAACAAGACTAAGTTGATCGCATCAAAACCCCACACAAATAGAAAGAAGAAGCATCCGCCATGATCCTATGTAAATTTGTTGATTATAAGAAAGAGATGAATGAGAACACAGTGCAACAAAATGCTCTCATAGGAGACGCTGCCCTACATACAGAAATACCTCTGTGATCGAAAGTGGCTCTCTGCATTCACGCAACAGGGACGAGGAATTAAAAGGTTGCATCCGTCTGAGTCGCCTCTGTTCCTGTGTGCTGAAGATGAGTGATTTGAATCATTTCGTTGGATCTACCAAGCGTATTCACTGATGGTCAGCGCCAGAGTTCCTGTTCCTTAACTCCCTGTGATGTTGTACCAAATGGTGCCACCTTAGCTGCACCTTGTTGCTAGCGGTAGGTTGCTATGCTTCAGAGACTCAAACTTCTGCAGGAGACTTGACAACTGTATGCATCCTCATACTTACCTGTTTTCCTGCTCTTACAGCATACATCCACTCTGGCATCACCGCCTTTTGATTTGCGACCTTCAGCACCTTCACAGGACACATTTGTCCCCTCTGCCCATTGGCTGCAGACATCCATTAAATGCTCACTTGTATGTGCTGGTATCAACATGGATCCAGCGGACATCTATCAGTCAGTCTGCCCAGATGCCGCTTGAAGGTTAAGCGTTATTGGCTGAAAACAGTGGTGGCTCATTGACTTCTCAATAACCCATGAGGTGTACAGACTGGCTTCATTAGCCCCCACCTGAGGGTTTCCACTGCTCAAGTGAAGAGTTTCTCATCCGGGCAGACCTCACACACAGAAATAAGACTGAGACTCCATACTGCTATGCCTTTTTGAAATGCAGTTCAAACTTGATGCAAAAATCTCAGATTTCATCCACCCACATGACGATCTCACCCAGCAGACCAGTTGAATTCCGTGGGCAAGTCCTTCAAAGGATTGGCAGAGGGAGCTACTGGTACTTAACTGTGTATCATCGATGGCCAAGAAACTCTCCAGAAGCCGTTAAATAAATTAGCATAACTTTAACCAGACAGACAGAGATTAATTAGTGAAATGAGCTGCTGGTGTGGTGATATCAGTGCATACCAGTCCAAACTAATTGAAGACTCACTAACTTTTACCCTGTCTTTTTGAGAAGTGTTCCTGCAGAGTGGAGGGCACCTCACCCGTGAACATAAGGGTTCAAACATTATCGGATTCATTCTAATAAAGAGAATTATTGTTTAGTACTTGGTATCTACTGATTACGACATTGATGATTTAAAAATATATCATGCTAAAAAGACATTTCTTTAACGTGTTTGTGTTTTATTAAACTGCAGTGTGTTGAACTTCCACGCCACAGTCATGACTGACAGCATGGACGGTGTTTATTGACTGAAAGAGATTGTAAGAGTGATGTAACAGCAGTGAAATTTGGCAAATAATAGATAATTAATATGCTGGATGTAGTGGTTCATTCAAACAAAAAACACAATTCAGAAAATTGTTTTTGTTGCCCAGTTGTGCACAGCTGTTAAGTTGTGCTTCAGTCTGCCGTGATGCTCATCTCTCACTACCCAAGGGACGTATGATGCCCGGTCCAGGGCTTCAAGCCTTCTGTCAACGTAGGGCAGCTCCACTGCCCAGGCTGTTGGTGGATATCCAAGTGATGTTGACCGGCTTATTCCTCTGTTTGATACGCGCTCACCATGCTTCTTGGAAGCTGGGTTGGTATTTGTTCCCTGATAGTGGGCTGCAGGTATGACTGTTACTATGCGATGCCTGGACTGGATAAAACACTCCCTCTTACTGTCCTCCCCTGACCTCAGTTTTGGGGCTCTGCCCCCTGCGTTGGATTGGTTTGGTTGCTTTCCTTGGTTTGCCACAATATGTACCCAAGTATAGCCTCGGGTACAAAAGTATGTTCTTATTATTATGGCATTGCTCAGGCGCAGTGTTATATGTGGTGTCTGTAAATGAGATTAAACTATGCACCATTTCAATCATTGCCCATCAGTTAGAAGTGAACATGATGGTGTCATTGCTCTGTGGTTTCACATCCATAACCCTAACCATATGGGTTCTGTTTAGAAAAGCAGTTTGAAAGCATCTTAATCGTCTTTTCATCAGAAAGGAGCCATTGAGGCCTGATTCAGCCTGACAGCTCAATGCTGCACCAATCAATGAATAAGGGGAGTTTTTATGATGATATAACGCAGCATCTCTCCAAACTGCAAACCTTAATTTAACTACTTGTGGGGATTACATGGAGCTTGATTCTGTTTTCCAATCACATCAAAATGTCTTCAACTTTGGCACCAAAGTGCCACACAGGGAACAGTAAAACACAAGGGGAGAACTGACAGTTGAAATGTTTCAGTGATGGAGACTGTAAAATCCAAACATGTGATGAAACACAAGGAACAGTGGGAAAGAGCATAACATTTGCTACTGGGCTACAAACTAAAGGGACTGGTCGGACATGTTCTTTTCAGGGATCTTTCAAAATTAATCAGCAAAGGTGAAGCTCAGCGGCACTTGACTGTAACTTCTGTGATGCTTAACTTCAGAAGAGTCTGATATTTATGTCAGTTAGGAACGTTTTGTTGTAACGATTCGCTTGATCAACAGGAATATCTGAGGACAATCCAGTGAACCAATGATCCGTCTATGGCTACTTTTTAACGTATGTGTTAGTTTTTACACACAGCTGGTGTGCATGGCAACCAAGGCTGCTGGAGAGAAAGAGAGAGCGTGAGAAAGCTTGAAACAAAGAGCAAGGCAGAGTGGGGTAAGGTGAAGAAGACTCATTAAAGGGATGGATGGGAAATGAGAAAGGGCAGAAAAAGAGGGAAATTAGGTTAACAGCATCATGGCGGAGAAACATCCACACAGACAGAGGAGAAGAACAGAGAGAGAGAGAGAGAGAGAGGTAGAGAGAGCTTGGCAGCGCAGTCCTCCCTGCTCTCTGTCTCTTTGGTGTCAGTTGCTTTAGCGACTCAGCAGCAAGCAGCATGGAGCTGGAGCCACAGAGATTCAGTACGTAACCCATTACCCATTACTCCTCTTTTACTACTACTGCCTTTTGTTCTGCTGCTGGTTCCTTTTTATTCCACATCAAAGTGTCATGTGTTATTTTCATTTCATTCGGAGTTAGTTGGATTAGAAGGGCTTTAGGGTTTTATTGGTTTTGTTGCAGAGATTGTGTGTTTGGTTAAAAGTTGGATTATCACTGGGCTCCAGCTGTGGCGTGATGAACACGGTGTTTAATTATCAGAGATCTTGACATTGTTCAATGGGCTGATTCTGATGAGGCTTTGATTAGTTGCATGTTCTCGTTCATTCATTAATTTTTATGTTCATTCATGTTCTCGTTAATATCAGTTGAAAGTTTCAGTGTCTTAAGGTCTTAATTCATCTTTCCTCTGTATAAATTATTTAAATCTGACAAAACACTTGTGGGATCAAATATGGGCAAATTGAAAGATGTTGAAATTCCAGATTTTGTTACCTGTCAGTGAAAAAACCCACATTATTACTAGTATTATTTAAAAAAAATCACTGAATACTAATTAAAATACCTGTTGAATCAAAAGCCTCCTCACCGTCATCTACCACAGCTTCATATCTGTCTCCATGTCTTTCCTGCATTGTTTATTACAGCATGAGGATGCTTCCAATCTGCTCATCAGTTTGGGTGTGTGTCAGTCTGCTGGTTGCTATGAATGTTGCTGTTTCCCTCCTTGAATGGCAAATTGCGTCTGAGTTGTATTGGAGCAATAGAGTCATTTTAAATGTTTACAAATTGAAAGAAAGAATGACAGGTAGTGGATTAGAAACAGGAAAATAAAGTTATTATCAGGGATGAATGTATCAGGAAGACAAAGAAGGTTCGGTGCACGTCAGTCCAATACATAATATATACATTTGTCATGAGGAATCTAAAGCACCAATAATACAAACCTGTGTTATGACATGAAGGTCAAACACGCACGAGTGATGCAACGCATCACAAATTCAAAACACGTGGAACAATATGTATGAATAATAAATATAAGAACAAGGAAAGGGTGCATTACACACACAGCAGTCATCAGGCAGCACCTACATCCATCTTGATACACATTTACAAGGTGTAACGGGGATACGCAACGTTCTCCATCACATGATCGTCTTTGATGTCCCCTCATCTTCGCAATTACTCGTCCTCTTTATCCTGAAATAGGGAGTTTTAGAAACAGGATCAGAACATCTGATAGAGCGTTTAAGTCGACTGATCTGTTTTAAACTGCGGTTTTATGCACACACACCACACAGTTTTTGCTCAGTGTTTACTCTGTACCGTTTCATCCACTCTACAGTGACGTGGATTAAACAGTTTCAGTCTTTACACCACTTTGAGCGTGCCATTCAGAAAACGTGTATGGATTGCCATGAAATGTAGTCCTGATATGAGTGTCTCCTCAAAACAAATTGTAATAATGATGATGCTCCTATTTTCCCCGTTCGTTCCAATTAGTTCAGCTTTTGGTTTAATAGAAACTTCGGTTTGGATTTTATGTAATTATTTACATTTATCATCAGGTTATCATCAAATCAACTGTTATTTATTTATTTATTTGGGTTCCGAACGATGGTCCCGTCATTCTGTACATGGTTATGTTTAAAGTACAGTTCAGGAAAAATGCTAGCATGCTAAACTAAAAAACTAAACTAAACATTATGCATGTCAACATTATGAGCCAGTTAGCATGCTATTAATAGCATTTGCCTAAAGTGACAATGTGCATAATGCTATATACTTGCAAAGCAGGATGGGAACGAAGCCCGGTCTGTAATATTTGGCTACTTTGCAGCTGTTTCACCATCTGTGTGCTTTCATTTCTTTCCCCCAGTGACAATATCAGCAGAGTGGCATCATTAAGCCAGCTAACCGCAATCCCACCTCACTGTAGTGTGGATGAAACAGTGCAGAGTAAAGTGCTAGCTGCAAGCTAACTAAATGAACTTACCAGCTGCTGAGCCTCTGACTGGTCTCAGAAGTGGGGAAACAGAAACTCCAGTTCTTTCTGTAATGCTGATCCAGGCTAAAAGCTTTTGGACACAAAAGATACAAAGTGAATTCATTAAACCCAGGAATTAATTATTAATTTTTTTTACATTTTTTTTTTTTAGTTCCACAGTTCGTGAGTTGTGGTTACTTACATCTTTCCATTGACTTTCAGGCATTTGCCCCGCCTCTAAAATTTGCACAATGTTTTCTCAGATAAGCATAACACACACAACAGAATATAGAAATATATTTTGTTAAGCATTGCCTCAAATACCCACAATGCAATGCTGTCCCACTATGGATGTATACATACTAAATCAGCATCTGAATAATGATGCAAACTGATGCTGATGATTCATAATGGTACTGCAGTTGGGTGCTTAGCAGGCAGTGTACAGTGTACGTTTAGACGAGCTCTCTGCTCTGATTGGAAGCCAGGGTGATGAGAGCCTTGAGACTGAACCATATGAATCATCCAATGAATTGAAAGGTGCTAAAAAGCTCAGAAGAGGTGAGGGGGAATGCAGAGTTGCTGATAATATCCCGTGGCGTTGTCATCACCAGGAACTCCTATATCTTTACGTTTAGTTGTATGAAATGAAAAACATTGATGAGTTCAGCTTGAACAAACTTGCATCAAATGTCCCTAAAAGAAAACCCAATGTACCTTCCACAAACCCAAATCAGGCCAGCTTTAGCTGGCACCAATCTCCACTGAAATTGCATTGTGGTTTTCAAAATTGTTCTTGCTTAGCAACATTAAAAAACATTGGATTATGTGCCCGTGTGAGATTAGAGGAAATCATCGCCATTCAGATTAGTATTTTCTGTTGTGATGATGCTTGAATGTGTTTCTAAAACAAGCAGCCCAGCATTTAAAGACCAATTAGTTAAAGAAAGGAACATGGGGCACATTATGTCTCACAACAACACTGAATTACTACTGGACACTCTTTGGAAAGCCTTCTCTCTTTTCCAAGTGGCTCTGATGGAGTTGCGTGTGGCCGTTTCACTTCTGTGCGAAGGCATAGAGGCAGAGAGGAAGATGAGCACAGCTGTGGAGAGTGAGTGGCAATGTTTGGCCTAACCGTAAAGCTTTATTGGATATCATATGAGAGCGCTTTGATATTGGACCACACTAAAGATCTCTGATGAGACGATGAGAGGAACAGAGTGAGGGAGAAATGGACAGAAGGTCAGTCTGTATAGATTGAACAAGCAGAAAGAAATCCAAATAATGGATTGATGAAGGGATAAGTGGGCAAATGAAAAAATGACTCCATTAACGGCCGAATAACTGCATGAATTCTAGAAAAGATCGAGGAGAAGGACGGTGCTGAGGGATTAAAGTCCAAATTAACGCTGGGATATTGAGCAATCACTGCATTAAAGACGCCGCCATCAGAGGCGGGGGTTGGGGAATGGCAGCACCCATTGTCATGGCAGTGATTTATCACACTTCTGTAGGCTGGAGAAAGAAAGAGCAGTGAACCTAACTTTAGTGCGGAATTTGTGAAATGCAGCAGCCGGCTTGTCACCCCCCCGTGATAGCAGCGCTAACGGCGGATGTTAAAAGGAGGCATCCTGAAAGAAAAAGAAAAAAACAAAAGCTGCGAGACATTTTCTGTGGGAATCCGGCTAAATCTGCTCTTCCACACTTTCTACAGCACATCTCTGTTTTTACACACAGACAGTCTGCAGAAAGAATACCCTAGCTGCCGGAGTCAATAGCTACCTAAATCATTTATGCACTCCAAAGTGATCCATCAAGGTTTCTGTGTGAGAGTGATGGCCTCCACAATCTGCACTGGATGTTCTAGAAAAACTTCAATTTCTGACCTGGGGCGACAGGGACTCAGAGGCGCAATGCAAAGAAACTGTGGATTTGGTCTGTTAGTTGTGGGATCAAAGACAACTAATAGCTGTTTTGTGAAGCAAGTTAGAGATGACTGGCTAATTACCTGCTCATGATTAACAGATTGACTGATTAGCAGTGCACCTCTGCGGCAGCGGACGCTCATTTCGAAATCCTGTATCTTTTGTGCAAACTGGTCACGCTTTACTCGTCTGGCTCTGATCAGTTTTTGTAACTGAACTCGAAACCTGTTGCTGCTTTAAGTCTATGGGGGTTTTTGTGCTGGGTCGCAGCTGGTGGTCAGCACCAGCCTATTACAGAACAGCGAGGTTGCTGCTTTATGCAAGAAACACTGAACACAGAGTGCAGAGCCGAATCAATTAAATGCTTTAATCTTGTATGAATAAGGGCTTATAGCATTATTAGTGCTGAATAGGTCACTTCATGAAAATGTTCCTCTACCTTCTGAAGTAGGTAAAAATCAAAATGGGGCTGCAAAACTATTTTAATATTAAGCTGCTCTATCAGTCATTTGATTTGAAAATATCCAAACAAATTGTCGTACTACTACATGCTTGTGCAGGTTAGTGTGACTCAGCATTGCCTGGGCATGTACAGTTTATGCACAGCACGTGTAAGCGAGCTGCTCCTCTGGATGTCAGTGTTTTAAATATAACAGTCGTGCCTCACAGGAAAAAGAGGTTGACCTTTAATGAGTGATGGATGAGGACTAATATTGATGCAACGCGAGCTGCTGATATTTTCTGAATATATTCGGTATCTTTTAGTGAAATATTATCAAATTCTTACATGTCAGCTATTCATAATGTGAAATCAGGTCCTGATTAGTTTTTAGAAATGTTTTAGACAGATTGTATGTAAATATTCAAATATTCAGGACAACATCCATGGACCTGCAGAAGGTCATTGTGGAATCAACCCCGTCAGAATGCGCCACATCCTTCATGTAAGCTGGTGACGCTGTGTCCGCTGAAACCCCACAGAACACCCACACTGGCTCCACGCATCGACTGAACCATATTTCAGTCCGAAGAGCCAAACAAGGTTTTCATGACGAGCGAGACAAATGCTGCGCGTCGTCGTTGTCTTTACTAACAAGATCTTTCTCTGCTGTTCTGGCAGCTCTGAGCTCTGGACCACGAGCCCACTTCTCTCTTCATTTAAAAGTCTTATTGGTGAAAGTCAAAGCAGTTTGTTAGTGGTGTGTTTGGTTGGTATTGCTGGATGGCACAAGCTTTACCATCCACTTACTGGATTGTATTACATCAGTCTGGCCTGGTTGCTCAGTCTGATGTTGGTTAACAGTATTTATCTACTTACCTGTTGCAGATATCAGCAACATACTTACTGGCATCTGCACGTTATTAGCATTTCTTTCCACACTGAAGCTAAGTAAACCAAAAGTGAATCAGATATATGCAAATGTACGATTACACTGTCATTTAAATTAGAAAATCTATCCTACATCAACCAGAAATGTTAATGATTTTACAGATTTACATTTCCTGAATAATTACCTAGAAACATCCAATAGATTTCCTAGAAAGAATAAATATTCCTTAACATTTTATTACTCATATATGTTCAAGTGCAAGCTTGCTGATGAATAAGTGTTAGGAAGCCAACTCCACACTTCAAATACAGTTAAGTGTGAGCTTGATCACAGCCACCAGCCCCACCCTTCAGAGCTCAGTACCCCCCCCCCCCCCCCCAACTATTCCCGTGCCGCAATCAGAACAAGGTCACAAAGAAGGATGTGCACGTCTCTTCTTAGCTATTTTCATCTTCTTTAAACACCATAAAAATCTAGTCGGAGACGGTTTCCAACAAGCACATCTCAAGAAACCGAGACATCCAGGTCCTCTGCTCTTTCTGAGTGGACAGTCTGATCCTCCCGCCGCATCACAAGTCAGAGTGCCCTTGCACAGTTTGTCAACAGATGATGTAACAGTGATTCAGCAATCTGCATATAACTTGTTCACAGATAGTGCTTACTCACGTTAAGCTGACCTTGTGCGCTCCGACCACACAACCTACAAGGTTACAGTTGGATGTAATTAATTTGGTGAAAGTGCACCAACTGAGCACAGTCTCTACTCGCTCTAATTAGCAGTGAGTTATAAAGGTTGCTCCGGGAAACTTACTCCGAACTACCAGACCTGTGAAATCTGCAAATGACCAAATGCGTGTTTACAGCAGCCGGTGCATGTTACTATGTTTTACTATGCTTGTTTGTTTTTATACTGCGTAGATGTAAAGTTTGTAACTTTTGGTGTGTGCGTACAGCGTCCCACTTTCCTCTGTGGCTTTATATTGGTCAGCAGAGTCTGACCTGTAAATCTCTGTGTGTGTGTGTTTGTGTGTGGAACAGCTGCCCATTGTCTCCAGTGAGATGAAGATACACTGAAGCATTTGTTGTTTAGAAGTACTGGCAATCTGGCTGCGCTCACTGAGATTTTGCTCGTTCTCAAAATCTAAATTGTACAAATTGTTTATTTTGACACATGATGGATCAAATCACCATATTTACAAATGTATTATATTTGTATCAGTCAGGTGTAACTGATTCTGATATTTATTCTGAAATCTCGGAATTATCCATTATTTAAAAAAAACAGAGAGAGACACACGCACACACATACACGCACACATACACACACGGCAGAATTACTGTTGGGGTTTCAGCACCAAAGTGAGTAAGTGGACAGCTCCTGAGTCTACTGCACTGCAGCTGGCACACATGCCCATATACACGCACACACATGCTCGCACCAGGATACGAACACAAATACACACAGGAATGCACCGACACATTGCATCCAGACCTTCACACAAAGAACACACAACCAGCAACAGTGAGCACACAGCTTTTGTCAGTGGCTCTCTGACCTGACCGACTGGAGTTTCAGACTGACGGGCTGTCGGGTCTCTCTTCTCCTTTTGTCTCCAGAGAATCGCTGCTCTGCTCCTTCCTGCTGGCTGGAGTCAGAGAGCCACATCCAGGACAATACTGGTTTGATCTGGTTTAATCAAAACAGCTTTACGTTAAGGTACACATGGTACCCAGACACACACACACCTGAAAGCAGCAGGGCTGGGAGGTGTCCAAATGTTTGACATTGTAGATTTTTCATTCATTTACATGTGACTAATTATTATATCATTACTTTGATTATGACTGCTGGTATAAAGGGATAAGTGGAAAATGGATGGTTGGATATGATGGATTATTCTCATTATTGGTTAATCTGCTGATTCATTTCCTTATTAACCAAATAATTATTTAGTTTGTCCATCACAGTTGCCCAGAGCTGAGAATGACAGTGTGACAAATTAAACAAATAAACAAATAGAATAAAAAAAAACCACATGATAATTACATGGAAACGCAGACACATTTGGGAAGCTGGGAGTATGAAATATTGAGCTTTTGACAAGAAAAACGCTGCATGAAATGAAAATGCTTCTAAGAACAGTATTTAAGTCAAGTCAGTAGCCCGCTAACATTAGCCAGCATTTGAAAACTAAATACTGGTGCCTTGCAAACCTGGCAACAGAACAAGGGTGTGACTCAGATCAAAAGAGCAAAAGTGGACCAAGCAACAAAGCCCCGAGGTCCTCAGAGTTTCACATCAGACCATTTCAGTGCAGTCTTACTGTGGCAAACACACTGTGCTCGTTCAGTGAGTAACACTTTAACCAGGTAAGAGCCAGGCCTGAGATGCCAAATTGGTTTATCCAGTTGGCCTCAGAGCCCACAGTGATCTCCAGTGTCAAAAAGGAACCCAGTAATAACAGCAGCAGAGAGCAGAAGATTCACCTCTATATTACTCTCAGTTGCAGAAGACTGACAGGTCCTGTTAGTGCGCTGGCCCAAAGTATGTTTGAAGAGAAAGAAAGAATCAGAAAGAGCTTTAACCACAGCTCTCAGCCAACATTAGTGGGGCAGAGCTGCTCATAAGTGACAAACTGACAGTATTCAGTATTGTAGCTTGTAATTGACAGTAATTGATAAAAATGTAACTCATATGATCTCAAACAGGTTGTATTAAAAGCCATGGTCTTAAAATTAAGTAGATTAACTGGGATGAGACGCAGCTAGAGATGAGGAACGTTTTGTATCTGATCTCATCTCATTTCTCTGTAAGCTGTAAAAGTGCGAGCTGCTAACAGATGGCTCTTTTGACGAAGTTTGGCCGCAGCGCCCAAAAGAAATCCAGGATTGTGTTCATTGTTAATGATTAAGTGAGAGAAATAGGCTGTTTTGGCAGTGAACAGAGCATGCTACACACACACACACACACACACACGCCATGATGGGTTGAAAACTTGTAATTGTGGTTTCGTGCCAGTTTTCAATTTGGAGTTCCAATCCCCTCCTTTCCTGTGCACACGTTTCATCAGTAAAACTGTGCTGATGTGTTGAACAAACTGGACATCAGAAACACTTTTAGACCCATGTCTGAACCAGTGCATCAACAGAAAACACAAATGGATATCCAACTGAGGTGGTTTTACAACAAGAACCTCAAATGAGCTGACTTCAAAACCAGATTTGGAGGTTAAATTGAGAGCAGACCTATAGTTGGAGGCAGTGCCCTCCCTTCGTTTAGCAGCCCAACCAGCAGTAGCATTGCCAGCTTCATTTACAGGAAGGAAAACATTTGGTCATGTCATATTTGTCATGATCCAATCGTAACCAGGAGCTGCTGTAGAATCCATTAAGGCCGCCGTAGATCTGATATCCATAAAATCTGGTAAAAGCCAGCCAACCTGCAGAGCTACCAGTGTATGACGGGTTAGTTTGAAGATTTTGCCGTTCTGTACACGAGGGTATGCAAATGTGACTACCTTAGATATTTTGTTTTGTAGGATGATAGTTAAACTTTTGTGACTGACATATTTCTAAAGAGGACTGATGAATATTCAGATGTGGAGGGAGGCCGTCTCAGAGTTGTAAACCAGGCTATCAGTCTGCACGGGGAAGGTTCCTGTGGTTTGCCAGATTAGCTAAGCTAATGGACGCCAAGGCTTTACAAGCGGCAGAACAGAGCTTTCTGCTTCCGTGTGCTATGATTGTGTCGAAAATAAGAAGTAGCAGAGGAGGAAAGAGTAAAATCGTGGAGGGAGAATGAGTAGACAGTGCCCCTAATGGAACGAAAAGCTTTGTACTTAAGTGAATGTCCTTAGTCATTTGCTTCTTCTGCCCCCTTTAATTCTGGTTGCTTGTGAAATATTATTTTGCAGGTTGTGGGTGGACCTGAGCGCGTGACCCAGGTTCTCCTAAAGGCCTGGCTGTGGCCCTGCCTCTGTACCTTTTGTTTTGTGCAAAGCCTTGCAGCTGCAAGAAACACTTCAGTGTTTCTTTATTGGCAGCCTGATGCTGCAGTGAGCTGCAAATGTTCCTGGTCAACATGACCTACTCATTTCCCATCTGTTAAAGGGATGACTTTGGGTCTTAGAAATAGCTCCCACTGCAGAAAAGAAGCTGTGCACGCTGTGGTTATGATGGGGAAAGCACTAATCTGCTGAATTTGGTTTGATTTGGCTCGGTGCAGTGTGTCTCTCTTGGTGGCAGTATCTGTTCCCGGCAGCCAGCTTTCACAGTGACTCCTGAGAGAAGTTAGTAAATAGAGACGGAGGTTGTGTATGTTGGCTGTGAGATAGAAAGACACTGTAAGCTTCTACTAAAAGTCAGGGATCTGACTGCTGACGGCGGCTCTGTTGACACACCAACAAAATTCTTGACAGGTGGCACACTGCAGCGCTTCTTCCAACAGACTCCCAGACAGCTCGCTCAGCCTCCACAAGCTTCTCAAGCATTTAAAAATCCTTAAATGAGAAATAAATTCTGTCACCAGCAGATGAAGACGAAGGGTTGCACAATATTGTGATGGATGGGAAACAAATGGCACCTCCGTCTAACAGCTAGAGGCCACGTGGGAGGAAGCTGCCACATGGTTTGAAAGCTGTGTGTTTCCTGTCAGTTTGTGACTGGAGGGATGGCTGCAGGGATGTTTATGAAGGCACAGTATGTGTGCGTCTTGGGGATAGAGGCAGAGTTAGTCCCGAGGTGCATCTGAGATTCATTTATACTGCAGTTTGGAGAGAAAAAAGAACGAAAGCATGCAACAGGGATGGAAGCCCCATGAAAGATTCACTCCATCGGTTTGGAGAGCTAACTGTGACGCTTCAGAGGTTCTCTAAAAGGCCACGGCTAAGACAGTAGAGGAAATGCTAAACTAGCCAACAGACGCAAAGCTCAGGCCCTCTCTTTTAGCATTTGTTAATGTGGAAACGTGGATTCTCCTGGTGCGGTCTACCCACATAAATCTACCTCGACAACTCTTTGTTCCTCCTCTTACATAATACAGGTGCTCCTATTGATGTCTTCTTTGCATCATGGAGCGATCTGGATGTACTGTGCAACACCTGTCATGTCTCGTTTTTACATTCTTTTTAATGTATTCATTTGTGCATCAGTTGTGTTATTCCTTTTACTTTCTGCTTTATTTTCACACGTCTTTTTGGCAGACACGAGTATTTCATCATTGCACCCACAGTGACGCACAAACAAGACAAGAGAACAAGGAAACAGGGTTGGAGTCATTTGGTTTGTTCCCGGGGCAGATTAAGTATGATCCTGTGATCTGACAGGTTTGTGTCGGAAACAGCACAAATCGCCTTGCTTCAGGTTTTAAGAAAATAAATATTTATTTATTTTCTCATTTGCTTTATTTACTGGTCATGCCAGATCAAGTAGGCCTGCAGCAGTGAAAGCACGACTCAACATAACCAACACAGACACTGAATTGGGTAAGAGTGTGATTTATGTTTATTGACACAGTCATACACTCTCACCTTTTGTAGCACCTGTTGTCACATCTGATCACTCCCAGGCTGTAGCTCTGGACCCGTATCAGTGGAGTTCTCTGGTTTATCAGACAGACAGAGCATTGGCTGACTCGTATGAACGGGTCCAACACGGGTTGAATCCTCATTGGTAGAGCTGCATCATATGTGTCCTGTGTATGAGATGCTTTTCTCCTCACCACGCTGCATCGACGGAAAACATGATCGATTTTACTGTGACAGCAAATCGTGCCATGGTAGCAGTGCAAACAGTGGACTGTATAGGCTATTATCCGGAGAGCTAATGGCTCTCCTGCTGTTCCCAATAATGATAAATAAAAGCCCCGTTCTCACACTGAGAACGGAACATCTCCCAGCTCCCATCAGGCTGCAGTCAACGCTGAGATTCCATCGCTGTGGGAGCCTTTGTTGTACTCGGCGTGTTGTGCAACGACATGTGGAAGACAAACAGAGATACAGTGAAAACTGTGAAGCGTGAGGGACAGTGACACAGCAGGGAGCGGATCTGGATTACAGGAGGCAAAAAGCAGTCCTTCGTGATCGCAACACATTTCAACAGGCTGCTGCTGCTGGCCATATGGCACCTCGTTCTGACCCATGATGCTCCTTTGTGACAGTTCAACAACAAGATGGATCATTCCCTCAATTTCCATCAAAATCCAGCTCAGTGGCGTCGACATCTTTAGATGAACAACGAGACAAATTTACCGATAACCAGCCACTCATATGGCTTTGTTGTTTAGCCAATTTTTGTTCAGTTTGTACGAGGAACCGAAACGCCAACACTGATATGATTATGACAGGAGAATGAGTATCAGCTGATCTCGTCACAGCCCGTCATTCTGATTAGGAATGTTTTAAACATGCTTGATGTCGGTAACTGGAAGTGGGAGCATCCACATCATAACGTGGGTGAAATGATTAAAGCTGTGTGTGAAAATGTCAGGGAGTGTTGGAGAAGTGACGTCTTCTGAATGAGAAGTGGTTGGATTTACCTCGCCCCCTGCAGCTCTCTCTGTTTACCCTCCTTCTTGTCCTCATCTCCGCATCCACCATCTCATCCAAATTTAGCATTTTCCCCCTTATCTCCCTTCCCCACTCACATTGAAATGCATGAATAGGCAAACCTATTTTTAAAGATCAAGCACGGGCCCCGTGCACAGCTATAAACTCATTGATCTGCAGAGGTGCTGAGCTGGAGCAGGAACAAAGTAGCAATATACTGTAGGTTATTCCACTGTGTGCCAGAGAGGTCTTCATTTTCTTTATCAGTCACATATAATTGCGCATCTGTAAGGAAACAAATCATTTTCCGTGCTAGCTTCCTCTGGTTCAGACGTGGGCCTTAAAGTTCCAGTTTTGGTGTGCGGCGCGCAAAAACTTGAATAGAACCTTTTAATGCACTCCACCCTGAACCCAGCATCCACCTCCAGCCCCACAGTCTACCTTCCCCTGGTGCTGGGAACTGATATAAATTAGTATTATTTACTACTATTATACAATACCCTCCACTCCCTGCTCATAGCCTTGACACCAAATATCATTGCTGTAAATATTCTTCTATGCATATTAGATATAAACAATGATGATGAGTCATCAGCGCCTGAATACTGGGGGTACTGGAAATCATTTTGAAGACAGTAATAGTCCACAGTTGACCTGTGAATGTTGGTGACAACAGTGTTTATGCGTTTGGGGTCTAGTTCCTGGATGTCTCATCAGGTCATAAGATGTGTTTCTAACGTGTACACTACACTGGTGATATGTACCCGTAAATTAATCTAGTTTCTTGTGTATTATCTCTTTTACTAGTTTCTACACATATTACATCACATTTCATGACATTACATAATGTAAAACACATGTACAACAGTTTCGTCAATGAAATTCAGAAAATGTTACAGCTTCAAACGTTACTTAGATAATATCAATATGACATTCTAGTGAAATCAAATGAGAAACAAAGGTTTAAATTCACAAGTCCACTGTAGCTTTTTTTCAAGCAAATGCCTTTAAATAAAGAACGCTGAAAAAATTTGAAGTTAGAAAAATGATCTGCCAGAGCAGTGGGATGATTTGGCTAAAAATATACTGTAATGAGCTTAATAAGCCTGGATACAAAACAAAAATCCCTCGCCAAGTCTGTTATCTTTTCACAGTGCTCTTTCTCTCTCCTCTCCTTAATTGCCAACTTGTGATATGTGACCTGCGGTATGCGCAATGACCCAAACATCACTGCAAATTGACGAGACAGAATTCATGGTGGGCTCGGTCCACACTCTGTGTCACAGCCTAATTGCTGGTGCCTCGGCAGTGCGGTGGGCCGCTAGAGTTTTATTAGTGAGCAGACAGCCCCCTCCGCCAACATCGCACCTCCCGCCCCACACCCCACCCCGTTCCCTCCTGTCATCCTCCGCCCTTCCACTGCCCTGAAGGACGCCTTGCTAAGGCCCAAAATTAATTCAGGCGCAGATCTGCTACTCAAAGAAGTCTGGCTCTCCCCAGGCGAGAAGGAGGAAGTCTTAATTGGGGAGCATGTCTGCTAGAGTCCAGGACGTTTAGCGTTGATTCTGTGCCAACAAACCAAAAGTTCCTGCACATAAGTGACCTCCACAAAGTTATATAACATCAGTACATTGTCTAACTACTTCCCTCTTCTGTAGCTGTGCACCATCAAAGTAGGGTACACCTTTGTGGCTGTAAGCCATCAAAGTACAATGAAAACTACAGAAAAAGTGACATGCCCCACAGTCTACACAAAGGAGGCTGCAATATGCATAATGTGGTGACAAAACAAGATGATGGCCAGACAAAACAAATCAACTGATGATTTTACCATCACTAATGCTGAAGAAAGCCCCAGTTCCTAGCTATTTCATTTCAATGCAGTTATTCGTTGGTTGTGGCACTCGATCAAATGGCAGATGGAAGGGTCGGAGCAACCAGCCGCCCCGTGGCACGTAAATGACTGATAATCAAATTACCGCATAACATTAGCAGACATTTGTCTAGACATGGTGAGTTGTTCGCTGTTATTAAGACATGTTGTCACTGCTGGTCATTATATGAGTGTTGCTGCTCAACACACTGGCTACTAAATGCGGAAACCAATGCCTTGAGCTGCATCTCCTCTAATGGCCTCTAAATGCCAGCTATAAACCAGTCTGTATTAAATTTGAGGTGCATAATTTAAGTTACTTAAGCTACTGGCAGAATAATTCCTTAGAACACTCTAATGGCTGACATGTTAGCAAACAGTTTACACACGCAGCAGACAAAGAACAACGACCTCATCTTATTGTCGTTGTGTCTGTGTCGTCCTGATGAATGCAAGTCCAAGATTCACTGTCCTTCTCTGTACTGTATCACCAGCTGGTCTGTAACAGTGTCCACCTGCTGTTTGCTGCTGTGTACAGTCAGTTCATTCCCTGTCAACACTGACTTCAGCCCTGCCTTCCCTCATTCTTACCCCAACCAATCCAAGCAACCAAACTCAGACATGGGACCATGCCACTTCCACCACCAGTACCCCATCTACATAATCACTTCTCTCCACCCTGCCTGGACTTCCTCTGCAGGGGGTGGGGTCCCCTCTCTCTCCTTTAGCCTTTGTAGGTGAGCTGACCCCCGTTACCCCCCCTGAACCTGGAAAAGGTCAGGACAGCGTTGGTGGTAGAAAATGTCACTATGTCCTTTGAGAACAGCTAAATGAAATCAAATCAGCCAGTGGTTCCAGTGATGTAGCCTGACCTTAGAGGGTGGCTCTGCACTTTATAGTTAAGTGGGAGAGACAGCCACATAACAGATAGTGATGTGTATGTAAGCAATACATAAATCAGTCACTGGGAGTATCCTGTGTGGAGTCTTTGACAGGACTTAAACTAAGGCCTGAACTGGACGAGGCCTCTAAGACCTGATTGGTTTCGCCAGATTTTGAACTCTGTGCAAATGTTTTGCTTTATTTTCCTTTTGAATTTCATTTAGCTGCTACAGTTTCAGGTTACCAGCATTGCACATGTTGGCTCACTGCAACACTGTCATGGTTTACTGGGAAACTAGAGCCATTGCTAATGTTAAATATAACACCTGTGCTTATCCTACAATAGCCTGTTAACATGTGGGATTTTAGAAAAGCCAAGCATTGAAAATTGACTCTCTGGGCTAAAACAAAGCGCTGATTACACTTAAGTGTCTTTGTAGTCTCAATGTATCCTAAAATAAATCATGCAAATAGGGACTGATGTGTAAACGAAACAAAAGAACCTCTGAGAGATGTTCAACCCCTTCCTAGATTCTTAGCACTTTTAGTTTTAGCTGATTATTAAAAAAAAAAAAAAAAAAAAGTATTTTATGTGCAAAGCCACCATAAGTGGGATTATGAATGCCACTAAATCAGAATCCCTTTAGAGGTTTACAGTCAAACGTAAAAACAAGCAAACAAAAAAAGAGCACAATAAGAAAACAATATCAGATGGATCAGATTTTATTCAAGGTCCCCAGAGGATGAATCCAAACCATTTCTGTGGCTCTAATGTATCATGAAAGTGCTAATAACCCCATAGCCTTTCCTTTATAGCCACCCCAAAAGCTGAACCTTTCATTTTTAATGCAGCCCCACTACTGGTGCAGCACTTTAGTAAAATTGTCTCTATCCCGTGTTTTACATTATTCACTTTAATGGTGTTGGGTTTAATGAGCAATGCAGCTTCTGGAGCCCCTGGAGACCCACAACATAATGGGGTGATTACATTTCTCATCTGAAGGATGTTGGTCAGAGTTTGCTGGTGAGTAATATGTTTTTTTTTATTTCAGACTTTATTGTCACATGCACATCAAGACAGTCAGTGATCAGGACATTAAAATAGACCTGCTTTGTGAGGTTTGGGAGTTTAGTTGTTGGTGGTGTGTTGCAAAATGAAACCAGTCTAGGAAGTTAAGCATGAGGCAATCAGCTTTGTAAAAGAGCAATTCTCTCCACCAGTTTAGTCCTCAATAAACTGATCAGTATGTTCATGTGAATGTGGGCAGTTGGCTGGAATGGAGGTTGGTTGACGCCCAGCAGCGCCACACTGTGCTTCAGCACACCTGACACTATCACCACCTCTTTTCACTTCCAATCTCAGCCAGTGCACTCTTGCCCACCCCCATGGAAACTACATCCCTTCCCCTCGCAAATCGTCATGCTTACCTCACATGATCCTCAGTTGACTCCAGTTGCTGTGATCAGACAGTGTCCCGTTTCCACCAGCACTTTATCTGTCAGCCTGCACAGCAGGGAGAGGATAACATGTGCTGTGGGAGTTGGAAAGGTGGTGTACCTGCCTCACACGATTACACTACATCAATGAAGGTGTCTCATTGCAAGGCAGTGTGGTGAAACAGTGTTATCGCACGCTTTGAACTAGATTATTGCTTACACTGGGTGGAGGAGTCCAAGTCAGCTTTGCAGTGTTGATGTTTGTAGGCTTCACACAAAAGGACATATTGCATGGTATGTGAATTTCCTGTTTCAATAGATCAAGATCTCTGTTTAAAGACAGAGATGCTTACAAGAGCTAACATTAACAAAATCATACTACATAATAGACTATACGTTTTATCGCACAGAGCATATTTAAGTCAAAGAGAATATAATAATAAAGCTTTTTCAGTCAGAGGTGTGAATGTGGTTAGTAATGGGAATAATGTGCAGTAACATTGGAAATTGTGTCCATTTTTAATCGTATACAAGTTTTCATCATTTTAATGAAGCTCATATATAAAAAAAGAATATCTAAAAGCATTAAATGTATTAAAAATGGTGTCATCTGCATAAAAATGTATATTTCTAAAAATGTATATTTCTATGCAGAGTAGGAGATTCTGAATAAAAATTTACCAAGAATAAAGATTTGTGGAACACTTACTTAATTAAGTTGAGTACAACTAGAAGTTATTTCACAGTTCTATTGATGCAACAGTCCCTAAAGCCATTTAGTTCAATATTCATTCAGATCAACAATACAAAATACCACAGATAGGTCTCAGTTCAAGGCATTAACAGTATTAAAACATCAACAAAAGTCCCAGGATGAGTCAAATCACATACGTCATGTGTCCTCAAAATCAGGTGGCAAGCCATTATAATAGATAAGGGATTGAATTGACTTTAAATTCCAGTCACTGCTTGCCTTGACCAGTTTTTTACAATTACACATGCTGTTTTAAGGAAAAAACCTTTCTAAAGACGGTGATATAGCGACTGGTCGGCAGTGATCAGCAGATGAAGTGGTTCCACATAGAGTAAGCAATAGTTGTCTAGTTACTGTTACCAATTCTGACATCATGTACTGTTTGTTATTTATATTCCAAAAGGTTCCTCACACATAAGCACAGAGGCTCTAAATCCTGAACTTTTGCTCTCCATTCAACACGCCCCTGGTGTACATTGGTCAAAGCTTTTCGTCTTGATCCTCTCCCAGAAAGGGCTGGAGAAGGGCTAAAAATAGAACTTGCTGCAGCTACTCTATAGCTGTTTTACTCTGTGCTGTCCTCTTATCTTTAATGTGAAAAGTTGCTCCCTGAAAGATGGAAGGACTAAATCTTTAATGCTCTGTGACACAGTCTTATCAATCTATACAAGTTGGTGCAAACTCATCAAGCCATTGCGGCGCCGTTATAGTTTCCTTCGTTCTCAAGAAATGTTATTTTAATGTGATTTCCTGACATTTACCAAGCACATGCAAGAGATGAATCCCTTTATTTTAATTACTCAGTGGCCTGTTAATCTAATTGAATTTCCATTTGGTTTAAATTTGTAATTCAGTCTGACTTGTGTTTGTTGTTGGATGTTTATCAGGGCCGGGATGGCTTGGCTTATTTTTTCCAATCATTAATCAGTTATCAGACATATCTGCATATTTGCAGCCTGCACTGCAAAAAAACTCTGGTGTTACAGAGCAGTCTCTTCCAGTTTTGTTTTTAAGTTTATATCAAACTCATTTTGTCTGGTGATGGTCATCAAAACCCATCAATTAGGAGTCCCAGTTCATGATATTTATACTGTTCCTCATCTACCCAAACCATATGCTTGAACGTATAGTGAAACTGGCTAATTCAAACAATTACAACCATCCTCTTGGCTTTAGAGCAATTTTTGATTTATGTGTTTTTGCTTTAATCCTCTAAGAAAAGAAATAATTAGTCCCTCTGCTCTGTGAACAAATGGCTGTGGCTTTTATAACAAGCAAAGACACTGAATACTCATTTACTTTTACTTTATAAGAGAGTCTATGCACAACTTTTTGCTGTAGAATACCTCTACATTTGTGTTTTGCATTAAAAAAAAAATCCATCCATGCTAAATCAATCTGGATCCACGTTGGACCTTTTACATGTATAGGAGGAAAACCATGCAATCCAGTTATACACTAAAGGCATTTTTCACATGGCTGACTGTGTCTACACTGTGAACATCTGCTGCAGATCCTTTGATGCCACTATGTTAATGACGAACACTCCAAATATAACCCAGTTAGAGTATAATTAAAGGCATACCACACACAAGGCATTGCTCTACATACCATACTCATTTATCACTGCTTGACACACATACTTTTCTAATCCAAGAACAGGATGCACAGACACTCCAACATCAGGTTTATTTACATGTTAGCAGTTTTCAACACTGACAAAAGGTCTGACAAATCTCACTGCTGCATTTATTTGATCAAAAAAATGAATTAAAGGGTTTGTGGTAGCTAGCAGCCTCAAGGGGGTACACTGTTCACTACACCTACATCTAAGTGAATAACCTAAAGCACAGCACCCAAACAACTTTTCTATGATGCTTTAGCGGAGCTACATTAACAATGGAAGGTTTAGCTTTAGCGGTGGCTGCAAAAGGAAGGCCAAGGAGTTATTAACATGAACTTTCATGGCAATGTGTCCAGTTAGAGTCACAGAAACTGTTCATCCTCTGGGGACCTGCATATTACAGTAATTGTCATGCAAATCCAGCGGATAATTTTCAGCTTACTGTGTCCAATGTTTTGGAGACGTTGTCAACGTCAAGTCAAGTTGAAATGACAGTATAGTGTTGCTCATGTGCAAGTGCCTAGGTTAAGGTCTAATGACAAATGATGGATGGAAGGAAACCAACTTGTCTAGGATAACTTCTCCCTCTGAAGCATTGCAGTGAGTCTAACTCTGCTTCTACTCTTGCTTTTGATAGACACCAGAACTTTGGGTTTAGTGTCTCAACCTTAACTTGCTAAAGGACGCTTTGGCATGTGGACACACAGCTGCAGCAGGAAATGATATCAGGATGCTGTTGTTTTTCTGGTGAACTGTCCTCCCTTGAATATGAATATTGAACTGTCTCCTCTGTTTCCTTTTGATTTGAGAGTTTTCATTTTAATCAAAAGGACATGCATGAGTCTCCGTCAGAGGTAAACTGCAGCGTGCTGTGTCTCCCAGGTTAATTTAGGAGGTAGCAGGTAACCACCGGTTTTCATCATTGGAATTATTAAAATAAAAATCCATGATTACAACAATGAATTGATACAGCTGATATACTGATACAGTGAAAAGGGGATATATAGTTTCAAATAAAAAGTAAACTATCAAATCTTTCTTCCAACATTTCCAGCCAAATTGTGGTAAAATGCAGTAGGTGTCACAATATGCAGTGTGTAGCACTAGTCACCCGGAGAATGTTCTTACTATATCTGTTTTAGCTGTTTTATAACATTTGTATCACTAAATTAGAATGATTTCTGTGTTTTTATTATCTGCTGGCTCTTTTCCAGTTGCTTATGGCAGAGATGCCCGGAGAAAGTAAGAAAGGAAAAAATGAAAAATGCAAAAGCATTGAGATGGAGAGAGGGAATCAGTTGGAGGAAGGAGATGATAATGTCTGGTTCCCCTTTAGGGAGAGGAGAAGGAAGTGGTTGGAAAAATGGAAAAGAGGTGGGAAGAAGACAGACGAAATCAGACCTGGTTTACCGTGGGATTCTTTACCCAATGGGCTGGCTCATCAAAATTTAATGAGGAACTGTCAGGAGGCACATTGGTGCCACTGTGTGTGTGTGCATGGTGGTGGGGATCACCATGAATAATACAATGACTGCTTGATCCAGCCGAGCTCTTCATTAGGTTACGGTGCATCATGAAGCGGAGTCCTCGGCTCAGGACGGCCTCGCCCTGCAGACAGTATGACTGATAACTGATAGACAGATAGACACAGGGAAAGAGACTGCATGAGATGAAAGAGGGAGAAAGTCACACAAAAGTGACTGAAAGTCAGAGAAGGAGGTCAGAGAAAGTTAGAGGTAGAGAAACATGATAGATCTGCAGCTCATGTGTGTGTATATATATATATACTCTCTCCCCATGGTCATCATATGCACTCTGTATCTTCTCCTTACACAGCTTCTTCCCCTTCCTCTCCCTCCAGAGCTGATAGAAACATGAAGCAAAAGCATTTCAAGCATTCTGGGTTTCCTGAATTTGATGTGTGGATAGTTTAATCTAGTTAATAAAAAATGGACTTGGTCAAGCCCAAAGGCTAAAATGGTGTGATGGTTGACCCAGACAAGCTAATGCACCTGCAGGACAAAGCCAAGTCAAAACATAGCTTCAACAGAAACAAGTCAGAGTCATATCATCCACCAGAGCAAGTCGAGTCAAGAGTCCACCATCAAAACTGTGGCATGTCTGAGCTCATCCACAGGACTGAGATGGGTTTAAGTTTGAATTACTATGAGTCTGAGACGAGTCTTAGTTGGACCACCCACAAAACTGAGACAAGGCTGCTTCAAAACAGACATAATATCAATATATCTGGATTAAAACACTTATAAGACAGTCAAACAGACAGCTCAATGTTCAAAACGGATGGCACACACGATACCAAGACAAGTCCATGTCAAGTGAGCACCGAGACAACTCTGAATCCAAACTCACTTCAGGCTGATACACATCCAAGTCTAAACATCCTTAAAGCCAAGGTAATAGAACCGAAACACAGGATGGGACAAGTCGGGATGGGACAAGTCAAGTGGAGTCAAAACACACTTGAGACCAAAACAAGTCTGAATCAAAACCCACTTAACATGGACACGGGTATGACTCAAAACACCCATTAAACTGAGGGAGGACCAAGTCAAAATACTAATGAGGTCTAGACGAGTACGAGTCAATCCACCCACAAAACACACTCAACACAGAGACAAGTCTGAATCAACGCTGGTGCTCTGCAGTTTGCAGACACTCTCCAGCTATCTCCGTAGCTCTGCCTGTTGTGGTGTAATGTGCTGTCTCAGCTGGCAACGTGCAGCCATGCCTCACATTTAAAAGCCTCGTGGGATATTACTTTCCATGCTCTTTCACATTATGAGCCGCTCAAATTGGCAAGCTGGCACTGATCTATCATAACAATGCTCTTCATTATAAACACCATAAATTATTTCTATGTGAACATTGTGTGCATTTTTGCATAGCCCCATGGACGGGAAGTACTTCAGATATTCTAAAATATATAAGTCAACCTTACAGCATTATATTTACAATAACAATCTTGTATATGATAGTGATAATGTTTTATGATAGAACTAATAAATCAAAGAACATCCTTGGACTACAAAATAAAGTGCATTAATATGCCAACATATAGATTTATGTGACAACATCTTGTCGTCCCCAGGTATGAAGTGCACCACAATGCCCTCAGGTCCAAAGCAACAAAACAGTTCCTTTATTACCAACGGACATTTATAACCTGTGCATACAACTGGTACTCACCCTGTGCAATGATGCACGGCTTCAGAGCTCCTGCCAGGCTTAGATCACTCCCTGGATGTCTTGTTAATTTACTTTGTGGAGCATCATCTGTGATGTCCTCTGGACCTCCTCCACTGGGTCAAAATAGAGACCATTCAGCTTGAGTTTCATTTTGGAGAAGAAGTCGCCGTCATTTAGCCAACAAGCACTGTTAGTGTGTTTGATCTGGGTCAACAGGTGGTGCATCAAATGAGTGATTAACACCTTTTACCTGAACCCCTTCAGTGTTCATCATTCAGGTTCAGGTCTTACTGGGAGCTGAATTCTCAGCTGATTCAAACCCATATAAGCAGTTTAATCTTTAAAATCAGTGTTGCGAGTCAAGCTGCTGCTAACACTTGCTCAGCTAGTTTCTCTGATAACTCAAGATCCAGATGTCCTGTGAGTTAAAACCTGCCTACAGGTTCAAATTAGAAACAACCAAGATCTAAAAACTTTGTCACAAAAATGTGGCTCAAAGCAGATAAAAAGCTACTTTATGACAGCTTCTGGAAGAAAACAACAGCACTGAGGCCATCGATGGGCAAAATGAAACTAAACTAACTACTGACCGTCATCTTGATTCAAATGACAGATTTCTCTGGGTTTGAAAAATCATTGGACACATCTACATGACTTAACTCAACTCAGCAACAGAGTTAACAAAGGTCTAGGTGTCTGTAGCCATTTTAAAGCAGAAATGTTACTTACTGCAAGTTTAAGTAAAGGTTTAAAAGCTAATTTTAAAGGTACTAAATAATAAACTGCAAGCACACACAGTTGACTTTGTTAAAGTAACAAATGTTAATGTAATTCGTTACTTCCTCTCCGTCATGGCTGAAACAGGAAAAATAGTTACATAATACAGCAAATGAGGGGTTATTAGTTTTTAAATTAAATCCCAAATCCAATTGAACAACAAATGATGTTGTAACATGGGCTGCGCCTCTGACAGTGGCATTGATTGAATCACGCTGCCACTGAAATGACTCTTCATTTCGCTGTTTCCTCTTAGTGATTTGTCTTGCTCAGCCTCCGAGGCTCCAGGCTTTGCTCAAAACAAACTCCAGGGACAGATTGCAGTCCATTAAGCTGGCAATGAAAAACAAGTGTCTCTGTGTTCGAGCCTGAGCTGTGTTTGACATCCTGTCATAACCCCTATCCTTCTGTACGCCATTTCCTCAGAGACCCTCATGGAAGATTCATGTTAAACGGGCAAGAAGTGAGATTTTGTTACCCTGTTAATCTGCACAAATCAATACTGAGAGGTATTGATTGGTCAGCCATTACCCTAGTGTTATCATAAATGACTTCTTTCATATTTTGCCTGTTTTTGCCCACAGTTGTCCAGCATGTAGCTTGTTAGCGAAGTTGACCACCAGCTGAAAAAGAGGCCCCTGCAGGAAAAGATGCTAACAGACTCATAAAAAGCCTAATCCCACTAAACCACAACCATCCACAGTTATGATTCAGTGTATCCAGTTGCATGTGCTCAGGTACTTCTATGGCTAAAATATCTGAGCGGACGTGACAAACAGCATGCATAATTAAATGAGAACCAGTAACTCTGATTGATCAGCAACCGGAGAATATATTTCTGTTTTCTCTTGTTTTGCCAACATCATTTCCCTGGGCTGTTATACTTAACACCTGCTTCTTTTGATTAAGTGTATGTTTTCTCATCAGCTTTCATTACATCTTCTGTTTTTTTTAAATTTGGAGACATCTAATGGCACAATAATGTCGTAGGCAGGGTTTGTTAGTGTCAGCGTTGCTGTGGTGTGAGGTGTTGTTAAATCCTTTTTTGCCTTCGATTTATAAAAAGGGCCGCTTTTGGAATTAGTCCGAGAAACAATCAAACAGTTCTTCTCAAGAGGCTGCAATTAATTGTTTCTTGTTACTCTGTGAGTTTTTGTATTTTTCGGACTCCTCTCTTGTTCCTCTGTAAAGTCATGAGCAGCCTTGTTAGCGCCCTACAGTGTTAATCAACTCCTGACAACATTCTCCTGCAGTAATTGGAACAAGGCCATAGCTGCGGGTACACTGCTATTAAATGCTCTCTTTATTGACCTGAATTGAATCCGGCGATTCCCGAAGTGGAGCATAAGGACATTTGTCGAAGTGAGCGCTGATTTGATTTCACCGGTTTACTGATACACTGTTTACTAAATGATCTGACTGAAGCAAAGCTAACAAAATTCTTCCGAGTAGCAGATGTAGTCTGGTGTGCCTGCATTCCTCATAGGCTTACGGGAACAACAGAATAACCTTAATGTGACATTTTCAATTGATTTGACGCTCATTCGACGTCACAGTCTGTTTTCTACTCATGGTACTAGTACAGCCTGTGTTCTGTGGCAGAAAAAGTGACTCATAAAGTGGCATCATAGTTACATCACACAGGTATCTCAGTACGGACGTGGCGAGGGCATACTCTAACCGAAAGCCTGTGTTATAAACTGGTGGCATGGAGATGTGAGTGGTTACCAGGCAGAAAATGGTCATTATCAGATTGCATCATGGGAGGAGATTCAGTTTTTTTTTCAGTTCTTAGCCTATACTAGGAACTTAAAAGATAGAGTTTTCTGGACTCTGCAGCATTGATTTGACAATTTCTGAAGTAATCCTAAGCAATGTAAATCCCTCAACCTTTGAAAAGTAACACAGGGAATGTCCCTTTAAGGTTAGGACAATGTGATTAAGGTCCCTAAGCCTCACATCAACAACATAATTAAAGAATAAATGGGATTATTCTATGGGAAACTTCACTTCCTCTTAGAATAGATGGAAGTTGTCTGATAATGAAATGGCTTATGGCTTATTAAAAACAAAGAAAAGGAATTGATTGGGAAAATATTGGGATAATTACCACTAAACAACCTCAGGCTAAATGTGGCGCTTTCCCATTCAAGTTAGAATAAGTCCTAAAAATGAGGATCATCTCAGTCCTAACTGAAGGACTCTAAGGGTCTGAGCGCCCCCTTCTCCCTTCCCTTAAAACACTCCGATCCAGCATATATTTGCTTCCAACCCAACAACTGAGAACCTCTAAAGAATTTTAAGGTGTGGACCTTTTGATTTGCAGTAGCGGCTAATGGTATTGGTTAGCGTCATACACTGGATATAAAAAGGTTGCACACCCTTTTGAAATGGAAAAACCAAAATAACCACAATGTAAACGTCAGCCTTGTTCCATATATAATATGAGCTTAGAACAAATAAAACTATAGTTATTAATTAGAAATGGAAAAGTACAACAATCCCTCAAAAATGTACACTATCATAAGGGCGTGCAGACTTATATCCACTGTAAATGTCCTGGACGATACCTGGTTCTAGTTAGAAATGAGTGCTCTCCTTAGTAAACCACTCTTTATTGTGAGACGGTTGACTCGCCATTGTTGTTAGTTGATAGCATGGCCGTTTGTTTGCTTTTGATGCTTCCAGCAGGAGCTGAATCTCAGCCGGCTGCTCTGTGATTATTAGCTCCATTACGGAGGATACCAAAGATCAGCGGTGAGTGTTTGGGAGCTAAACATCAGCGTGTGTACTTTCCACTGGGAGAAGCCGACTCCCACAGTGCACCAGCAGTGGAACCAGCTCTGCTGTCAGCCTTTAGGGTTTCAGCTTCACGTGTGAAATCTTCACTGTGCAGCTGGACTTCGATCTCATACATAATGTACCTGAATCAAGTGAGGTTGAATAAAGTCAATACTTACATATACTAGCCTTGAAAGCTGGATTAATAACATTTAATATTAGTAGTAATATCGTCTCTCTGAAGACTTGCAGAAAGCAGCTTTGGCTGGTCCTCGTCATCTTATTGGTTATCTTTGAGGGATTAATAATGTAAATCTTCAGCTTCTGCTGTCCCTTCTCACAGTTAGTGGTCTGGGTTTAATGACGCGCACCAGTGTCCCGCCATGTTTTTGACAATTTACTCCATCTCCCATATACTTTCCTCACAGTCAGCTTCCATAAGTGTGGCTGGCTTATTTCCTGTTCTCAGGTCATATTGGACTGATTTGACTTTAGTTTTGAGAACATGAAGCATTGTGTGTTTTCAGTAGATTTTACCTCATCATTGTGTCAGTGCAGCGGTGAACAGAGATAGAGATTGAGAGTTTTGAATTCAAGGACGCTCTGACATTCATATTTTAGAGTTGAATAATGAGTCAAAAATATTGTGAGCAAAAAGTAAGAAGGGATCATTTGAATGTGTTTTATTGGAATGTTGCTGCCTGGTAGCAGAGCCTGAAAAGCTTGAAAGGCAGCAGCAGGAAAAGGATTTCAGTGGTCTGTGCATCAAACATGACAAAAGAAAAATTAACATTTTCTTAATTGGTATGGTCACAATTAAAAGATGAAAACAGTTTTACAACTTATTAGTTATTAGTGAAATAATTCTGCGTGTGAAAAGAAAGACAACAATCACTTTAAACTTTACTGCACAAAATAACAAACCAGATCAGTCTTTTACATGTGTTTATTGGATTATATAGCAATATCTTAATTGTACACAAATTCCCTCTGCACTTCCATAACTGTATAGACGCAGGTTATAAACTGCACCATTATCAAAAACACACATTGCTGAAAGGTTTAGCAAAACAGATCTCATCCAAGCTGAACACATTTCATCATGTTCCATCCTGTCACCGTTCTGAAGGAGGGAACACAGACGCTGCCAAACCTCATGAAATCCTTAACGTTACATTGATTTGGTTTAAACCTCTGATGAGATCCTCCACTTTCTTTAAACTTGCTCTCAGTGTCTGAATCCAGCGTTGTGCGTGCTCGTATTGCATTTGTGTTGCGCTGTCTTGCCGAGTGTTCAGGTGCAGCCTCAGAGCTGAAAGAGGCTGAATCTCCAGCAGCCATGGGGCCTGCAGCAGCACGAAAGACAACAGGCTGACGCAACATTCAGACACTAATGAAGGGGCTGGCACTCTCATAGACAAGTTCAGCTGAGGCTGTCGGGTGATGAACACTGAGATGCTTTTCTCTCTTCGCACCTTTCTCCCCTCAGTGTTCTGTTAATTCGCTCAATGGCCTCTGTTTAACTGCAGCTGCTCCACCATCGTTCTCTGTCTTTTAAAGGCCACGAGGCGCATCAGTGGTACCAGCCTCAATAATAAAACATAATAAACAGCTGTGATGTAACCTGGGAGTGTGCAAAGAGAATGGATTAGTGCTTGCTGAGAGCAGGGGAGCTACCTGACTGACAGGTGGAGTCACAGAGGGAGGGAGGGGGTTCAGTTCAGATATGCATGTCAGTCAGTCGAGAAATAAGCTCCATGGATTTTTTCTCTCACTTGTTGATGGAACATGTCCATATATGTCAACGTATCTTAAGGTGCTCCAATCAATCAAAGTGTCAGTAATTGAGTTCTGACCTAACGGTTACTCAAACAGGAGCAAGTGGTGCATTTATCATAGATTATTGACTGAAAAAAGGTTCTCATACAGACAGTGCTTTCATTTTTTAACAAAAACACATTTTGTGTATTAGCCAACAAACGTGTTTAGCGCATTTTCTTCCCCATCAGACAGTAGAAAAATATATTTTAACATGTTTTGAAACTATTTGAAACCAAAAGTTTGATCGTTGGTGGCCACTGAGTGACCATAACTGACCAACGCTGACTGGAAAAACAGTAGATTAGCCTGAAAGTAGCAGCAGGAGAGGGTAGTGCTTCAACACACGTACGCACACGCACATTTATGTCCTTGTGTGTGTGTGTTTGTGCACAAGATACACACCTTTATCTTTAAAGGTCCTAATTTTCCAATCCAAATAAGATTTATTAGCATGAATGTTTATGTTATATAGTTAATGGTGATGAAATAACATTAGAAATAAGAAACATGTCTACCAGCTTCCCATTATAAGCATGGGTCTCCTAAAAGAACACAAACTGGTTTTAGGGATGTCTATTTGATTTTTTTTTTCTTTTTTGACCACTTGGGGGCAGAAACACTCAAAACACAACCTATTATCACTTCATAAAGCTGTTATGGTAAACATTTTGGCAGACAACTGCTTGTTTGCACATTTACACATCCCAGCAGAGACCGGGCAGTGTTTCAGATCAAGAAGCTAATCAGAGCTCTTGCTTTACTGTAGCATACTGTCCAGGGTAAAGAAACAGAGTGCCGAAAAGGATGAACGTGGTCAGAATATGCGTATCATCATGCAAAGCTGAACGTGACTTCATATACATTTTCATTACCTGGGTCTCCTGCTGGAGGAGCAGTGGATTCACAGCGCAAGACACACTCTGAGTGACTGAGCGGAGCCCAAACCAAAGTCAGAATTTAGAAGCTTATGCATATATTCAGTATATTATGATAATGTTAAATGAAGAGTTTCCTCTTTCACTCAGTGCCGAGGCAGATTTTTTATTTTTTTTAAATAAATTTGAATATTTGTAATCTCAGACTCAGTTTGAATATCATCTTCTTTGACCACAGCAGCGGAAACAGTCCTGCACGCTGCCACTGAGCCAGGGATTAGCCTTTAATTTCACTCCCATCCTATGATTGTCTGCTGAAAGTGAATGTTTCTGCGTCAACTTTCCACCTTAAAAAGTTCAACAGACACTTTTTGCAGCTGTAGTGTGCCCCTCTCTCATGTGCAGTCATTCCAGGGGTGGTCCTGCTGGATATCCTGGGACGTTTTACACGTCTGAGCTTAGACTCCAAAAAGCAGCTCAAGCAGCAATAATGAAGGGAATCAGTGACATCTGCTTCTCTTTGAATTTTATATTTTAAAACAATATGAAAACCTATAAATTAGCAATAAGATTTAGTCTGGTGCTGTGCTTACTGATGGCTATTTCGATAAACAATCGAACATTAAACGTTTTGTAGTTGTGAGTAAAAAGAGGCCTTCTTCCTGCACAGCTAGCTAGCTGTGTCTCGAGAAAATGGTGACAAAAATGGAAGCGCTTGTGAAAATCTGTACAATTTTCCCTCACTGGAGGAAATGTAGGCTTAACAGCAGCATGGCTGTTTCTGAGAGGAAGATCTGCCTGATGATCAGGCTGAAAGAATCAACGAAAACAGTATGTCCTGTCAACCCGTTTGTCTTTACGTTCTTAAACTAATTAGAGTTTAAGTATAAATGGCAAATGAATTGTGTTCATACAGTGGCTCTCTAGCCCTACAAGTGTTAAGCAACACGTCACCATTCAGCCATTCACACGCATTCATAATGTGGCCAAGGCTGAGGCCATGCAAGGTGTCAACTGCTCATCAGAAGGAGCCAATTCATTCACACACTCACAGGAAACATTGCTGCACAGCTTAACCTCCCCAACTTGTAGCATTAAACACAGATAAACAGCAGTCAGTAGATACTGAGAGCACAGCTTTTCATTTATCACCACCATCTGATTTCAGGGTTTGCAGAAGAAATAGCTTTGCTAGATTCAGATTACTGAGGCTTTGTTTGAATTGATTAAACAGTACTCTGCTGATTTGTCATGCCGCTCCTTGAACATCAGCACTATGGGCAGTTTAAACAAAAAGCATTAATGCAGCCGGCAGCAGAGCTGAGTAGCAGCTGCAGACGTCTGCTCAGCTTCTTTGTAACTGCTTTCAATCTCTAATTTGTCTTCAGCAACGACAGACGCTGACTCAAGTGACATCACTTGAGGACATCAATCAGACTTAACACAGCTCCCTCTGCAGACACTAAAGGATTGATAGATCTCGTTCTACACCTGGAGCACCTGGAACACACACTGATGAGTAAAATCAGTGGAATACCTTACTTTAAATCCAGGGGTTCTTCATTCACACGTGTTTTCCTCAGTGCAGTGAGATGTTTCACCAACTGTAAAAAACAGATTAATAGATCTAAAATCTCACTGTGTCCTCAGAGGAAGGGTCAGTAGTAATGGAAAATGAATGTGGGTTGTATTAAAAGGGGTCAAAACATGAAAAACTACGCTGTGGTCGTGTTGCTTTTAATCACTCAGTTCTCTTTGGAAAATAATGTACAGATAATTCCCATCAGTAACAATCACGTCACCCACTGAGGCCTTGCCTTCAGCTAATCACTGAACATTTGAAAATGCCAAAGGTTGGAAAGGAAAGCACATCAGTCGCGGGCCAGATATTGGTTGTGATGGATGAACGCGATCTTTACAGCGGGGAAAATTGTAAATTTATGACATGATTCTATTGTGCTGACGTGATCTCCCCCAGGTTAGGATTGATGGGCCAACCATTGAATAAAAACTCTCCCGTCAATCCATTTCATCACGGCGCCATCCCGCGACCGGGATTTATTGAGTGACACCACCTTTCAAGTAATTTCTTCTATTTCACAGAGGGGCCGAAACGCGCGGCCTGAATCTATATCGTGCAAAGGAAGAATGACGCATTTGTCAATGTCACAGTTTGCAGAGAAACCACAACAGCAGCCAAAATCGAAATGAGGCGAGGCTTCTCAGTGTCGACAGTAATCAATCCCATTTGAGTGGGCCTTTGATGCTGACACAGGTACTGTGCTGTTATTAATAATTAGTGGGAGCCTCTATTTTATGCTCCAATTGAAAGTGACACACTGGCAATCTGATTTAGGCTCCTTATAGTAACACAGGCTGCTACCTAGTGATAAGCAGATGGACTAGATGTATTCAAAATCATATGAGGACATGTAGTCGTAACATCATCTTTTAATAGTGTTTCACCAAGGACAAATTGCTAGTCAATAAAGCTGCAGCGGTGCATTAACACTCGTTTCCTTTTGTCAGATATCATACGCACATATGATGTTTGAAGCTTCACTATTGATCAAGTGATTACAGTAAGGCTAAGTTTGCCTGTCTTCACATCCAGCAACTGGACCTCACTGGACCCCGCCCACTACTCCAACTCCACCAGCTGGCTGTTCAGCTGCTTAAATGCTCCAATATGTTTGCCAACTAGTCTCTAACTGTCTGTGTCTGCCGTTTGCTGCTTCATCAGAGCTGCCCACTGCTTCTGATTGATAGGAACCCTGAGATGATCCCAAAACAGTCAAAGCAATGGTCAAAACGGGGCTCAAATGCTCTGGAGAGCTGACAAAAAGTCTTTACACTTAAAACACAGTCATTCAATCCATGGTTAACATTGAAAAGCATAATGCAATAAAAGCACTTGGTGCAGTAAGCTGCAATTGAATACAATAGTTGTAACAATAAATATTACATTTGTGAATTCTACTGCATTCTGTCAACACACTGTCACTGAGGTGCTGTTGCACCATTTCTGAGGCTGCGGACTGTGGTGTTGTATCAGCCTGTATCGTCTTGCGCAGGCAAAGTCTTTGAAACAGAATGAAAGCCTCAAGGTATACGCAGCTAATGCCTCAGAGGGAGAGCTGAAAGAGTAAACGTCCTAGAATGAACAATTACTGATGGCAAGGACAAAGCAGTCAAGGCTTTGAGTGAAGCTCCAGACTTGCCTTTAGAAAGCTCTCATTGTGAACACTTCACGCGGTCTGAATAGAATCGGCTCTAGCATGAAGATATCAATTTGAGCGAAAGCCAGGGAAACATTCAGCGGCCATCACGCCCACAGAGGTGGCTCTGTGTTTTCAAGGTCCGTACCGAAGTGTTTATCTGAGGGGACTGAAGAGGGGCGACAATACAGATGCTTCTGAAGCCTTCCAACTCTGCATTTTGATGGAACATCAGAGAAGAGCCATTGTTTGCATAGCTTAACTTAGATTAATTTCAGTTTATGTCTTATGTTCGGGGTTTTTATGACTTTCTCCACTGTAGCAGGACAGTATTCACTGTTTAAACAATGCCCGACAACTAAAACAAGAACACAAGCGTGTTTTATGTTTCCTTTCAGGCAGTTCAGAGCAGATTGTGGTTTTAAATTTGAGGATGCTGGAACAGTGCACATTTGCTTTTTTCAATATTCACCCAAAACCACGGTTAGTCTCAAATGAAAGTCCAGCAGATGTCTGCATAACTGCCATGAGAAAAATCTTTTAACAGGCCAAAACAACAAAAATAAGGCCCAAGTTTTAATTTACCTGGTGTCATTGTTGACATAGGATAAATATGATAATATATTGCTATTGTTTCTATGATTGCTATGTTTAAACTATAATTTCACAAGTTTAACTGTAAATACTGTGTTTATAGAACATCTATTACGTTTCTGTCTGATTGTAAAGCCACCTGAGGCAAACTTTTAATTTGAATGATAAAACTGACTTAACTGACCGGTTTGATTCTTATGTATGAGAATCATGAATTTCTTTTTAATCTTGACATGTGAAACTGACCAGAGTTTTGGAAGGCGGTGGGTCAGCGGCTTATACCAACACACATACGTGAGCAGAGAAGATGGAATTGCCGTGCAAAAGTGAGCTATCTTTTTAAGTTCCTCTTCGCTGCCCCCTCCCCTTCTTTCTGCTGAGTAATGTGGCCTGTCTCTGAGCTTTTGATGGCACTATCAACTTATGCACACAGCAGCGGAGAGCCAATTAACAGAGCCCCTGTGTGGCTGCGGGAACAGGGGGCTTACACCGAGGAATGTAAATGTGGCCCGGCCTGTGTAGAAAAAGGAAATTCAGCAGCCCCCTCACTTTGCCCATGTGTGACAGAGGAGCCATTAAGACAATGCATCACACTCTGGTGTAGTGATAATGACAACAGATCAGCTCAGTCCGTGTTTTAGGGCAGTCGGACTGCACGGGAGTGCAGCAAAGGTTGACAAATGTGATATTTCAAAAGTTGGTTTGAAGTCTCTGTGAATCCCCGCAGCAGACTCACAGGGACACAATTGGCGACGCAAATTAAACTTCATTCATTCAGCCTTTTTCTCTGTAGTCCCCCTCTGTGGATGGCACGAGTGGAGAGTGGAGCAAATTACCTTTGAGCCTGCAGAGATTTGTTTAATCTCTTCAAAGCGCAGGACAAATAAGCAGCATTGGTAGACACGAGTCCTTTCGCCCGCAGGAGATTTGAACAAGGAGCAGCAAATAAAAGATCAGCTGATGGCTCCTGCGGTCTGTGGGTGTTGGCTGACGCTGCGTTCTGGCCGTCGAGTCCTGAACCGAGCTCGGAGCCTTTTGACACCTCAGTAACACAGAAGACATGGAGAAACATCTGCTAACTGCTAAATTAATAAAACAAAATCCTTTTTATCCTTATTTATGGATAAAAGTAAATTACGATGGCTCATAAACACACAGTATATATTATATTTGACACTTTTGGGTCACTAGTCACTACAGTCCATCTGTTATAGGATTTTTTGGAATGCTTTGAGGAAAAGATTCACAGGTTGCCAGTATGGCAGCCAATATAGTGAATTGTTGAAAATAAACCTTTTCTATGTGGATTTTGCAGCAATATGACTCTGCAAAGGTGCTCAGAAGGCTGCTGTCTTGAACAAGCAACTTTATGAAAGAATATATTTCAGTTCAGAGTTCAGTATTCCTTATATAACTTTGCAGCAGCGCCAACATATTACCACAAGAATTTTCACACTTCGTCCCAGAAAAACACTCCTTGCATATTGGTGCACGCTAGGACGCTGATATGCTGATGCAAATATTATAAAGATATTTCTGTGAATACTGTGCTAATATCAGCCGACCAATTTATTGACACTATAGTAGCCCCATGATAACACCTGTGTGAGTAACTTTGCTGAAAAGCTCAAAGCTTCTTTATAAAGTTGAGATTATTTTGTCACACATAGCAAAAATGAGTTTTTATATTTTTTGGTAAATGTTCCAGCTGTAATAAAACCTGCATCTACAATCTCTAGTGAGAACAAGAGAAGATCAAAAAGTTCTTGCTGGTTGTCCTTCAAGACTGCAATGCTCATTGCATGTTGTAATTACGATACTACTTTGCACTGAGTATTTCTGTCTTCTCTGAGCATAAAGAACACCATCCGATAAACCAGTTCATCACCTTAGGAGCATGAATGTGCTTTGTTAATTGAAATTATTCTTATTTATTCTTATTATTTTATTATTACTATTATTATTAATATTGTTAATAATAATAATAATAATAGTAATAATAATAATTTTATCTTATGTGATGAGGGATGATGCAGGAGAAAAGGGTTCATCCTCTGGGCAGCACGAATGTGTTATGTTAATTTCATAGCATCGACAAATTTTGTCACTTTGCAGTGGATCATTTTGTCTGAGCTCAACATCTATTACAGCAGATATTAATCACCCCCTGATGCTGATTTACAATTATCTGGCAACCTGACTACAGTTAAGCACCTCCAACATGAACCAACATGTGCCTTCATCATCATCATCACCAGGCTGTACCACTGCACACATATTTCACCTGACGTTCACTCTGCTGCTGCATTATATAAACCATTCATCTGTTTGCTCCACAGCAAATAAGAACATTTAGTTCACGGGCAAAACCAAGAGAGACTTCAAAAATATCGGAGATCTTCTGCTAATCCTCTTTGATGTTCACTGCAGCGGAGAGTGCATCGCTCCGGTTTGTTTCCTCATTATTTTCGAATTATTTTCAAAAGTCACAGCCATAAAAAGGCATCTGCATCCAGCCTCTAAATATTTCAAGTTTCTCAAGGTTCTCTGAATCTCTTTCACCTTACAAACAGGGGAACAAAGGAGCTGCGCTGTCTTCGGCACTATCCAAGCAGCTGCGATGTCTCCATCTGAGAGCTTTGTGTTCTGATGCGCAGCAATGAATGAATAAATAATGTAACACTTCCAGGAGTCATATTGGACACAACTATCTCAATAACAGCATCCATCCAGCGTTGGGCAAAGTGTGCAGAAATCATGTTGTTCAAATATTTAACAGCACGGGGACAGAACAGATTTACATAAAGTGTTTAGTGGAATATTAAGGCAGAATGAGGCAGAATCTAATTGAGCAGATGCATCATGTAGAGGGCGGAAACGTGCAATAACATCCTGCTCAGTTATATTTAACAGTAACTGCTCTGTACTGTACTTCATCTATATTACGGCTGCTCTTTTGTTTTCTTTAGTTTTCTTTGCACAGTGATCTTGGTGCAGAGGTTCTGGCATTTGTGGCATTTGCAAATGCCAGAGCTGCTGCAGTCCATACTGCTGTTGTCCACTGATTGTGTGATCCTCATTCTGTCACGCGCTGTCATCGTGCTTCAGACACCACAGTCAGAGTTTACTTACTGTCAGGGTTTGCCTCAGAGTTCATGCAACATACAGCAAACACAGAGCACTGGTGCAGAACCATTTTCATATCCTTGTTCATCTTTAGCAAAACTGCACATTACAAAACACAGTCGACCAAAACGTACAAATTAAAGATAAAATGATGATGCAGTAATGAATTGCAGATGACAGTGGGTCCTTCAGGCTAAATGTTAAACAAGATCTCAAAGAAGTTCTTGATTTTTACCTCAAGTTCTGCTCTCACTCGGTACATCTTTATGGACCATGTTACTGAGTTTTCCACAGCTTAACATGTACGATGCTGATAGCCAATTAGAGTTGTTCTACAATAGTACAATTCTACAATGTCATTTGGTAGACGCTTGCATCCAAAGCGACGTACGTATAGAATAGGTGCAACACAACAGCATCTTTTCCTCCAGGAGGTCTGACACAACAGGGTTGTAGTCCAGGTCCTTGCAGCATAGACCAAAACTCTTCTACAGTGTATAAGCACGTGTTGGCTTCAATGATCAATACAAGAAATAACTGCACATGCATGATACAACACAGGAAGTCTGTTGACTGATATCAGACATCTCTGATACTCCCTGACAGATTTATATTTTCTATTTTGATCACCTCAGTCTCTTCATTATTTAATAATTGTTAATCTTTTTAGAAATGACTTAACCACCTAGATCAACTTTATTGATGTTGATTGTGTAAAATCACCATATGTTCGTTTATAATTAGGACTGTGTTTGGCTCAGACTTAATCTCCATTCCAGAGAGCATGGATGGAAGCATTTTAAACCTTTAATCTGAAAATAAATAAATAAAATCAGTGAAAGAAGAATAATAACATAATAATAATAATAATAATAATAATAATAATAAATATTGTTCTTTCTTCATTGTTCCCCAGATTAAGAAGACAGACTGTTTGTGTATCTTATCATTATGCTGGCTGGAGTTATGACAGAATGAAAGTATGAGCAATATTAACTCTGGATCTGTAATTAGCCTTTTCTCCTTGTCGGATTTGAATGTGAATGCTCTGTTTGTCATCTCTCTTCCTCGATGCAGACTCCTTCAGTTTTGTCATGTTTTAATTCAGCACCAGAGGCTTGTTCAGTTAAATGTAAAGGACTAATTAAAACATCCATTTCTGATTGAGTTTTGTTATTACACGGTGATGTCGTCAGTGTAAGAAGCTGGCTGTGTGGGCCCCACACATTCGCCAGTAATCCTGCTGTCGGTGTTAATTCTTCTGAGTTAAGGGACTTATTGTAGGATTGAGGGGGGTGCTCAGAGCAGTCTTTATCCTTAACCTCTCTTGCTCTCATGAGCGTTCTTAGCTGAATTCAGTTAACTCAAATCACTCATTCCTGCTTCTGGAATGTTATCAGTTCGTGAGGAGGTTCCTGGTATGTTCCTTGGAGGCAGTTTCACCCCATTTTTGGGTATGTTTCATTCACAAAAATGTGACAATTAAATGAGGTAATTCATCATGTGGAGCTTGTAGTAAGTAACATTTAGCATAAAAACACTATGTGTGCGGCAGAGTCAGGAGAAACACTGGGTCGCCACAGCTTCATTGTAGGTCAAACAAACAAACAACATTGTAGATCCATGTGGACAAGCGCAACCAGCTGATTTGCTGTCTCTGACCTGGAGATGACTCTAACTCAGGGCTGCACAAATTGGGGTCCACAGGCAAAAGTCAGACAACCATAAGATAACCAGATCTTTTCAGCAATAAACAATTGCTTGACAAAACTAAATTAATAAAAAATATCTGATAATATAAATTTCAGTGCACAGAACGAAGAGACACTCAGTCAGTCACTCATACAACATAAATAGTGTTAGCTTCTGGCCTGTGGCTCACCATAAAGTTTCAGTTTTGGCCCTCAAAGTGTAGCCCTGCCCTGATTGTACAGTAAGCTTCATTATTTAGTTGTTATTTTGTTGAGAAAAGAGTAAATTATAATTCCAAACTGTTCCAACAAACAGAAAGAGTCAAACGGCAATCTTTATAGTCAATTCAAAATATGGTTTGCTTCTCGTTGATTCACTGGGATGTTTGACCTTCGCTGTGAGGAATGCTGTTTATGCAGAGTTTCAAACTTGAGAGCTGTTTTCACGCTCATCTGCAGAAGCTGGAACATCTTCTCTGCGCTCACCTTAAATCACTGTGGCACAGCAGTTGCTGCATTCATGTCCCACTGCAGCTCCACCCAGGGCTTCCTCCTCATCCGCCAAATTTAGATTTTCTTGCTGCAGCAACTGAAAAACATAGGAGAGGGCTGCAAAGCCAAACTCTCTGTACTTGTCTTGTTTCCTCCTACAAATGAATCCCTGTAGGCCGGACGATAGAAAAGATGTTTTGTTTGGTCCAGTAATTGTGAGCAACCCCTTCGGCCAATCAGTGCAGCTTGGGTCATGTTCCATCAGCCTCATGTCAGTGAACGGATGAATGCAGAAACAAGGAAGTCTGTGGAGTATAGCCCATAGTGCCCAAACAGCTTTTACTGTCAGAATCCAAAAACATAAAACCTCTGGGTGCATCTCTGAAACAAAGCTTTAACAACTCTTTCCCCCCACCACTGGAGCAGTGGAGAGCTGCTCTGCTGCAGTCCCTCTGGGTCTGTGTGATTGCTCAGTGAGTCAGTAGCCTTGAGTAAGACTGGAGAGTATTAACCCTTGTGATTCACAGGCAGCTGCAAGGATCCAATAGAGTTCGACCGTGAGTGGAACAAGAGCCAATTATTCTTGTCAAACGCTGTCTGCTCAGCTGTGATCAAACATGCTCGCGTCACACGAGCAACACGAGCCTCAAATCCTAACATTTCTCCAAATATCCCTGTTGGAGTGAATTTTCAGTGCAGCTCATGTTTAAGTTGGAAGTCGGAGATTCTGGGATGCTAATGAGCTCTATGACTACCTTTGAAGTACTTCCATACTTTTTCTATAAAATGCACCAGTTGCCGCGTGCTGTATCACTGAGCCTGTTCTCTCTGGAGTTCAGGTATTACACATTTGTGCTTGAAATCTACTGGGCTGGTTGAACTTTACTCAAAGCATGACACATTCAACAAACTTTCCTATAACATCTCCCTCACACTCAGGTTTACAGAGTACATTCACGCCCTCGAAGCAATGAACCTTTCAGTATATCTTTGTAATCGTGACCTTCCTTCAAACTGTGAGGGGATCTCCTGTGCACAGCTTCCTTCATGTCATTCCAAATGTTTTCAGCGTGATTGGAGTCTGGGCTCTGAATGGGGCCATTCCAACACTTTGATTTTCCTTTTCTGAAGTCCTGGTCCACTTGGATTAATGTAATGAGTCATTTTCAGGTTGGAATGTGAATGTTCCTCCTCATCCTCACCTTCCTAACAGAGGCCAGCGTTTGCTACAAATATCTATCTATATTACACATCCAAAATCCAGGATTATGATAAAACACATAGATGAGCACAGCTTTTAATGAACTATTGTCTGCTGTTGAAGTGATGAAATATTCCAATTACCTGGTGGGATTTATTTGGCCACGAGCCGTGACTGTTGCGGAAACTAAAAGATGTCAATACGAGGGTCAGCCATGGACACGGACTGTCATGGAGGCAGAATATTGGGGGTCAGGAGGTCAGCATTCTTTGCTGCTCTTTCGGCGTGTCTAATGGGCTTTTCTTCTTCAAGACTGCTGAGAACTGTGTCCCACTGAGGTTTAAACATTAGGGGGATGAGACACTGATGGATAGATGCAGAGGAAGAGACAGTCAGGCGTCGGTTTGAGCTGCTGCACAGGAAGGATCGCGCAAGGGACAGATTCACCTCATTCAGTTCAGCTCATGCACTCACCTGCACATGTGCACACACGAAGTATATTGTATGAAATGCTGCACGTACACAGACACAGCACAGCACATAAATACTTATTCCCTCAGACCATGTCAAAGAAATTCATGCCTGGATTCCTTTAAATAGTAGGTATCAATAGAACAGCGTGTGGGCTTTGAGGACAGATTGGATTCTGAGGCGGGAGTCCTTGAAGTGAATGCAACCTGAATATTTGTCTCGCTCTGTGCGACCTTTAGCTTTTGATGTATCATTAGCTTTCAGCTGTGGGGACAGTGTGTACAGTTTGCCTGCACCGTGTTGAGTGGTGGTGCATATGGAGACGCAGAGGTCCGCATGCTGCTAATTAATTTTTAATACAGGATCATTTCACAGGTGTCTGGGTGTTAAACTGCTTGTGTCAACAAAAAAGTTGAGGGAGCTGTTTAAAGTCTGGTAGGTGTAAATCTCTCCAGGTCAGCGTGCAGTCAGAGAGAGGTGGGCTAACCAGACCCCTGTAGTGTCTGCATCCTTGCAGCATGATGCTAAATTAGCTGCTATTAGCATAACACACCGGAAATGTCAGCAGTTGAGTTGCATGGGGTTTATTTCAATCTCAAAACTTGTCATGGTTTTTGAGTTGAGTTCCTTGTTCCTGTCTTATGTTGAAAAGTTTTTTCCCTTGTGTGTTTCTGTCTACTTGTTTCCTGTCCTTGATTAGTCCATTGGTCTCACCTGTGTCTCATTTTCCTGCCCCCCCGTCTATTTAAGTTGTGTCATTGCCTTTGTTCTCCGTTGGTTCATTTGCTATGTTAGTGGCCATGTTCCCGCCTTGTTTTCATGTGCTTTCCTTGTGCCAATTGTGATTTTGGATTTCTGTTTTTGCATTTTTGGTTTTTTGGATTTTTTACTTACCATGTCATGTTCTGACTGATTACTCGGATTTTGACCCTGCCTGCCTTGACCACCCATAAGCCTAAGCCCAGAAATAAACTGTTAAAAAATCTTCTGTCCCTTGTCCCTGCCTGCATTTGGGTCCTGCTCTCTTCACCTCGTGTCCAAGCCTTGTCAAAACTGACACTCACGCTTTGCATCCTTTTCATTTATCTCAACTTATTTGCTTATTCTCACTTTTCCTCCTCATATGGATGCCTGAAATCTCCCTCGTCTTTGCTTATATACAATATTTTTCCTCAAAATGCTGGGTTATTCTTACAGCTCATCATGTTTTTTAGACAGTTTTTGTTTAATAATTGCATAAATATATGAATATATGTTGTGAAATGGTCGCAGGTTGGCACGGTTGAGGAAAGTATCATGGTTCAGACTAAATTAAGTATGTTAGGTAATGTGAAATAAGTTAAATATTTGTCCATTAGCTTATGTGCATACACAGATCTCAGATACAGGGTGAAAGTCCTCCCCAGCTCTCCGTCTCTTTATGCTATGCTGCCAGGCTCTTTTCAAAAGTGGTTTGCAGTTGGAGTCTGTCACACACGCGATTAAAAACTTTAAATTTGTGTTTTTTCTGTGCAGATTGAATAGAATAAGTGGCTTTATTCTCCTGTAATGACTCTTCAGGATGAGCTTTTGTTGAGAATAAGATGAGCTCACTCAGGATTCTCTCTTTCTCTTTCTGTTACTTTTACATTCTTCTTGGAACTCATTTTTGTCCCACGTGGCCCAAACTCACCTCCATACTTCATTCCCACCATTAGTTTGTTTGGAGGGGCTCATTTCGCAGACACCTGCAGTTAGAGTGGAATCGGATTGTGTAACTAAAATTGAGATTACTGTGACAGGGTACAATTACTGAACTGTTATTACCTGACTAAGCTCCACCCTGTCATGAATGCTCATTTTATCATCCTCCCTCCTTGTGATTGGATTTCCCGCAGCATTAAAGATGCCTCTAACAGCACTCATTTCTTCATTTGCTGTTACTGTCTTTCTTTTTTCCCCTCCTCACTTACACACACACACGCACGCACGCACGCACATGCACACACAGTCATCCATAAACACACTTATGCCGTCTACAGTAATTAATAATTAGCAAGGCATGTCTGAGGCCCGTAGTGGAATCAGCTGCTAATCTGTTCCCATTGACTGAGCTGAGAAAGCAAATTAAGCAGCTAATGAGCACCATGACATCACTCAAAAGACTGTGATCAATCTCCGCAGTACAACAGGAGTCAGCATGCTGCCCACACACACATAGTCCACAGTGATGTCCAGAAACAGAGGTGAAGTCTATCTATCTTTCTATCTATCTATCTATCTATCTATCTATCTATGACATTTTTGTTGTAGGATTGATTGACATCTTAACAGATCTATGGCTGAAAGTCATTTAGGTGTAAATGTGTATTTTATCATCACCAGGGACATCGTAGATAGCTACTACGTCTTCACCAGGATGCAACAACAGAAGAAATACAAATGTTCACCTTACACAGTATCAACCAGGAATGGGATGGGTCTTTCTGAACATTGTCAGTCAATGCTTTCACACTTCCCCACCCTGCCTGTGCCACTAAACCCCAATCCCATTGGTTCTCCTGCCTCCTGAAACTCCTAACAATCATATACTTTCTCTCAGCACTTTCCCTAAAACAGCTGCTCAATGTTGGTTTTAGCCAACATTGCTCAGACAAGAGGAAATGGTGTACAGACTGCTGCTCCTGCACCACACCTCCTATTCAGCCTTTGGATTATTGAATTAAAGTGAATATCAGCTGGGTCTGCACTGCGGAAGGGGAAGCTTTAGAACGCCATACAGAGGTCCATATGAGTGTGTAGTGCTGACAGGCCCAGGGATGATAACCACTCTCATACATCACTTACTGCTCGACTATGGGCTGAGCTATCATTAACAGGGGCGTGTGTCTGTGTGTTTGTGTACGTGTGTGTGTGTGTGTGTGTGTGTGTGTGTGTAAACCCAGAGGAGTGGCCCACCTCCTAAAGCAGCAACTACAGCATTAGCTCATTACGATGACACACAGTGGCTCCAACACATTAGTCTGAAGTGCCTTAATAATTATTGCCAGTTCCTGTAAATGACCACAAGGTCGTACAGTGTTATGGAGCATGTCCTCAGGCCAGTTTGCTGTTAATTCGCTGTACATGATTGAAGTAAATCTCATGTTTCTGCTCAGCGCAGGTTAAAAATCTATTTCAGATGCAGTGAATTAGCTGTGAAGGCAGCTGTCTGTCACATGCCCTGAGCTTTGCACTTCATGCGTGTGACACGTGTGTGACAGCTCTAAACATGGATGGCTAAAATTGCAGGCAAGCCATCGCACATTATGAGCACATTGAAATGGCGTTTGCTCAAGTCCTGTGGATTGAACTATAAGTCAGGCACTGGTCATGAATCAGATGCTTTAAAACTTGACTTGACAGAACCCAAAAAGGCTTGCAACTGGATCTATGTTTAATCTCAGTTACGTATGACTTCATGTGCCTTGTTTAGACTTAAAATCTAGTCTAACTGAGTTTTGAATCTGGATTAAACATGTGCTGACTATACAAGGCTATTGCAGGTAATGCAAAGTGCCTGATCTGAATTTTGCTCATTGATATCTTACCTGGAGTTAAGTTTAGCTAGACACATGGGACATACATCTGTTTCAGACTTCCAGTGTCCAGATCCTGAACTACAGATCAGTCCATTTGATTCAGGTGATGATCAGTCTGGAAGCATCCTTTCTTTGGATCCTTAGATCTGTTTTTTATGCTTCTATATCTGAATTCTGTGGCCAGATCAAACATCTCACCCTTGACAAGTCTGTACGTTGGTGAAAAGAGCTGTCTCTCTTGACTTGCTGCAGTGGAATGAGCTTGGCCTGGTTCATCATAAACACTGATCTCAGCTTTAAGTTAATTTAAATGCAGACTGAAACTAAACCAGAACATATCAGGAATAAAGGATTATAAACTTTTCCCACCATGGTCTCAACAAATGAGTCCCTCGCCATCTTTCCTCCGTTCATGTGTCCTCCTTGTCTCTCTGTCTTTGCCCTCAAGTCTTCATGTGAACACTTGCCTTTTTGACACTGGACTTCCAGTCAATAGTCAATTAAAAACACTGACTGTGACAGCAGTAGCATCAATAAACAACTGAACTGTAACTATTTGATTGGTGCCCTGTGGGCTGTTACAGCTGCTCAAAGAGGAAAGTCCACTCAGGAGTCCCAGTCACAGACTTCAGACCTGGACCCTCAGCTCATCTGTGTTTGGACAGTTTCTGTGTGGAGGACAACCCCTGACTGAGTGCTTCATCAGCCTTTAGTTGAGCAACAAACACAAGGATCTTCTCCCTCTCACCTGCTTCATGCTGCTCTCTCTCTGCAGCTCCTGATGCCAAGACATTCACACTTCCAACCAGCTGATACCCTGCTAGCATGACACTTCACCTGCCTTTCAAGTTGCAGCTGAAGGTTCTTTTCTGCAGCAGAACAGCCCACAGGCCAATCCAAATGTTTTCTTGTAAATTCAAGTTGGTGTTTCATGTGCTTTCTGGTGAAGAATGGAGTGCAGGTTTCTGGGCCTGCAGTTGTTTGTTCAGTCTTCTTCTGCACTCTTGTTCCTGCTGTTATCAGGTCCTTTTTTTTAAGTCTAAGGGGTTTTTCTGTTTTTAAATTCCCCTTTTTTTCCCACGCCCAGTAAGATTTGCTGCTCTACCGTGAACTTTAAACTTGCATATGATGCTGCAAACTGTGTGTCTTTGAACTAAAAGTTTCAAAAGTTAGAAATGTTCTCACCTGCAGGATTTATTTCTTTATCACGGCTGAAATATACTCATTTTTGCAGAAGTACATTCTGACATTTGTTTCTAGGCCCAGTGAGTGATCAGAAACATCAATATCATATAGGGGTAATAATGACACCGCTGAGAAACATCAGGTTACATTGCAGTGCTTCAGCAAACCTGTAATGTGGAAACGTTTGCATCCTCAGCAGGGTTGAATCATTTTGATTAAAACTGTACATTAGCACACCACAGATATGTTGCTGCTGTAGAACACTATGACATTCTCACTGAGTCTCACAAATTAACTGTTAGAGCAATGATGAATATACGGACACACACACACACACACACACACACACACACACACACACACACATAGACACACATTCCTTATATGCCTGTGAACTCCTAACGAGCGACCAGGCTGTTTGTTTGCTAACAGCTTTACTTTCAATTCATTTTTAATTTTACACATTGACACTTTAGCCCAGAGTGGCACACACATAATACACTAATACCACTGGTACGACAGTCGTCTGAGCTGAGACGGAACAGAAATGCTCTTTTCCTTCACTGTTTCCAGCCACTTCTGCTTTTTGCCACCTTGCTAAGCCCCCGTCAATGAAAACATCCCTATCAGGAGAGGAGGGATTACGTCCTGTGCGCTGCTTTTGATGTGAAACAACTGTCGGAAGTGTTGAGTTTCCCTGACGACAGATGAAAGGGCAGAAAGTTGGAGCGGCGGCGTGGTGAGTGTGTGTGACAGCTGCAGCTCAGGCTCTACTACAGGCTCAGCCCTGATATGAATCCTTGGTTTTATTTGACGGGCTATCGAAGCTCTTCACCTAGAACTTTCTTATAATATGAAATTATGGAACGATAGTAAGCAACATCAGGAAAGCATTACCAGTGTTCCCAATGCGCAACACACCTCAGCTGTATAATAAAAGGAGAAAGGTACGATATAAGCTCTGAACTGACTCCAACAGAATAATCATATTTTCTAAAGGGCGTGGATTCCAGGCTCTCTCTCGCTCTTCTTTCACTCTCTCCCTTTCACACACTCACATCTCATTTTACTTGACAGAACTCGGTTAAAAACTAAGGTGCAAGGCCTCGGTGGTGCCGGGGATTTATCCAACACGCACACACTGCACAGCACATGCACCCCTCACACTTACACACTTCTCCAACCACAAGGTGTTATTAAAAACTCACGTCACGCTCACACTCTTTCCCACACACACACACACACACAGGAATTCAGACCAAGTGCTGCAGTATCTTACCTTATTTGCACAAAACAGTAAAAACAAAAAGATTGATTCTGATTGGATGTTTCAGGATATCAACAAGCCCGTGACTAAATACATCTTTGCTGTATCTTCTCTTCCCTGCGTGCTCACAGTTTAATGTGAATGGCGATTATAATGTTGGCCCAAGCGCGCAGCTGTGAGCTAATGTCTGGGTATTACAAATCTCTGCTGTATGGGCTAGTGTCATAATTACACACCGGAGACCAGAGCCTGTGAAAGTGGGTCTGTGGGCCATGCGAGCTTAATGACTTCAGAGTGCTGCCATCAGTCCACTTTAAAGCCCAGTGCTGATGACATTTGCATGTCAAAGCTCACTGGCCTCGAGATAGACAGATTTGCACACTGGAGAGTCTCTGTGAAGCCCATCCTTTCATCCGGAGAGGAGCAAGTAATCTGTGGTGCACTCATGGCCTCTTTCAGGGTTTAAAGCAAGAAAACAAAGAAAATCCAAATCATCATTCACTTTATAAGAGGAGGATGTGAATAAGCAGCACTTTGCCAGTGAAGCTGGCTGTTTTAGTGTTTTCTCTGTGCTGCTTAAGGGTGGCTACACAGAGCTTCAAGATACACATCCTACACTTTGCTTTTGCATCTAATTAGTTTCGTCTCTATAGCACAGCCACCAAGACTAATGGGCTATTAGTAGCTGGGCCCATCTGTCATGCTGAACTGACAAGTTTTGAGCCTCTTCTGACAGTGGGCCCATTTTACTAGAGCCCACACTCTCTTTCCTGCCTTAGCGTCAAGCAGACTTAGCTCTCTCTGTACCTGGGACCAATTTGCATTAAAGAGCACGCTGAGAGGTTTGTCAGGGGCACCACGAAAAGGTAGCAATTCTCGAGAGTGGAGAAACAAAGTTGGAAATTATAAAAACGTGGCTACGACGTAAACTGATTCTTAAATTATGAAAACTGGAACCGGAAACATAATAATCCCCCTCACATCTCTATGCAAATGTCCTTTGTTTCTGCTTCACACAGCAGCGGTCTGGTTTAACACTTGCTGTCCCACTATGTGACAAAGTAGTACCTGTTTCTTGTCTGTTACTGTATTTTATTTTAAACTAGTTCTGAATTATATCTCTATAAATCTTATATCTTCAAAGTAAAGCATTGTTGTCCTTAGTGCTGTTCACTCTGTCAGAACTGCGTTTGCTCTAGATACTAAATTAGTTTGGGAGATATAGATGCCTCACACACAATGTGGTGCTTTCATTTGCATTCTGCACTTTACTCCCAGGATACATTAGAGTCCATTCTTCATCCAGAAAAACACACGCGCGCATTAGTATAACAGCGCAGAGCCGTGCTCCAGTTTTACAAGCAGCTTTTCAGGATAACTATGGTGACTTGGGAAGAAAAAGCCCAGATATCAGCTATTTTTGGGGTAATGCAGGGCAGTTTGCAGTCCCTACAGTGGCAAATGTCAGGCCAACAGGAGACACAAGGCCTTTTTGGGACGGCGTCGAATCTGTCCCTGAAGAAGAGAACATCTCCATTATTTCCTGCAGAGTTACCTTTAGATTAAATCACATGCATGATCAAGGTTCACCGCCATGCTCTGATTAGGTCTGCATTAGTGTGTGTGTGTGTGTGTGTGTGTGTGTGTGTGTGATCATGCTTACGATGTCCCTAATGTAATGTTCTATATCAAGGAGGTGAGGCGAGACGAGTTTATGCATATTCTGTATGAAAGATACAAGAAAAACAGAATCTGTTCTCAGGCACCCATTGAATATGTAGATCTAAAGAAATGTATTGTGAGTTTTTAGCCATGCCAGCAGCACGGCCTTGTGTATCTGGTGTAAACCTGTATCTCATCATCTGTTGGATGAATTGTTGTAGTAAAGTTTGGCAGTGATGTTCATGGTTCCCAGAGGGTGTATCCAAAAGCCTCTGGTGATGCTGACGCCGCCATGACAGTGATGCTTTGAGTGAAGATTAATCTGATTTACACCTTAATGTCATATTTCTGGAGTTGCACTGATGTTTTATTTGGCGCCACCAATGTCTGCTGGCGTGGCTGTAGACTCTTCTCCAAAACTTGTAAAAGAATCAAATAATAGAATCAAATACCCATAAAGCTTAGAGATATACTATACAGTAGATGTCATATTCAGACTTGTGAGTATGACTCAAATGTTCTGTAGAGCTGAGGTGAACTCCACAGACAAACAATGAGACGCCATAAGACACAACTGATTTGTGTTAAAATATAAATGTTGATGAGCTCAGCTTTAAGGTTCATGGTCAGGTTGTTCTGTATTGTTCTGCATGTTGGAGTGCTGTGAGGCAGAAAACAGTTTTCCAGACTTTACCTTTAATTTCACTAGTCTCCGAGTTGCTGGGAGCAAACAGTCCACAGAAAAGATGAGTTACACGGCATTGAGGCAGTATAATGAAAAACGCTGGCTGCTTTATGACAGGATCTGTCAGCTGCTGCACTTTGCCTTCGTAGTGCTGCCTGCTAGTAATGCCTGCTTGTGCAGACGTGTGAGCATTTCTGCATGGAGAGCTATTGGATTAAAGAATGGCTGTTTAAGCAGGTTGCCTCTAGAGGAAATGGGTTAGAGAAGCAAAGCTTTTAGGCTGATCTCCAAGGTTAGACCTCCAGTAAAGCATGATGGGAGATAAAGCCTATCCATAATTATGACTGAAGAAGGGTTTATAATGAGTGGTATAATACATAGAGTGTATTAGGTACGCCTCATGTGGAGCAGACCTCTAATGTAGCTGAATTATCTCACCATTAACATGACACACCTTCATAATAACTATATCCAGTCTTTTTCATATCAGGATAACAAAGCTTTGCTCCCTTTTTCAGGGATGTGCAACCACTGGGGTTAATCACCCAATTCTGGACTTTTGAGTTATGAATTTCAACTATAATAATAAGCAGCAAAACAAAAAAATTAAAAACATTTTTTAAATTGTATTTAAAACAATCAATCATCACGCTACTTTGACAAAATGATGTAAATTGGAGCAGTAAAATGGATGAAATGTTACATTTAGATGGTTTTATGACATTTTAATTCATTAAATGAACTGTTTGCTTGTATAAAATGTAAGGTTCTTCATTATTTCTGACTTACTGATAGTAAACTGTGAGTGGTTCCTTTCAAAAACGATCTGGACCTTTGTTATTTTATGGGACATTGTATGAGGTGTAATGATCTCACCCTCTCTGTTGACAGTTGGAGGGGTATCTGCACTCACTAGAGGGTGCTGTGTCATACCGGGATAAGCTCCGTCCAACACGTTTACTACCCATCAGTGAACGCCCTTGATTGACTCAGCCAGCCAGCTGACCATACAACTCTCTGCTGTCTAATGAGTAATATCAGCCCACCCCAGCTCTGACCAGACCAATTAGCTGCTGTGAGTCAGGCGGAGTAGCTAACACTTCTGATGATGCAGCCTCATTTTCAGTGAGAGGAAACTAATGAGATGCCTCTCAGCAGAGGGTAAAACGAGATAATGGTTGCTCTCAACGTGGCCAATCACAGCCACTTTATTCGTGAGGCGTAGTTGTTTTGGATGTGTTAGAGCATCCTCTTAAGACTGGCTTTTTACAGGCGGAGCCATTTGTCAAGGTGTCAGTTTAGTCGGCACAGGATTCAGCTATCGCTACAGCACCTGATGCTGTTTGGTCAGCTTGAATTCTGCTTATTTAATGCTTAAAAGTGAAACAATGTCTGTGCAGGAAGTAGTTTGACACTTGGCACAGGTGGTGTTAAGAGTTTGGGGTGAGGTGGGTAACACCAACACAGGGGCTTTGACACAAACACCTAGAATCCCTGCTTTGTTCCAGGGCCTCTGTTTATCACGACACCCAGATTTATTCAGCATTTAACCTCACGTCCACAGACGTGAACCCAGGTGTGAATGTGTTTGCTCTCCTGTCATCTGTCTAGGCCAGATGGAAGCTGTCGTGCACTGAAAAAAATGTTTTGTTGAATTAACATAATTTCATTTCGTCAAGTGGTTGCACGAAATAATTTTATCTGAAGCTAGATATATTTTTTATGTTGACTGAACTAATAATTTTTAAGTAAATTCAAATAAATTATATTAGTAATTTTTTTCTCAATTACTTTGAGTACAATTTAATCAAATTTCCTTAATAAGTGTAATTAAACCCAGTTTAAATGTGCTTAAATAAATTGTGTACTTTTAAAATTTTTTGTGCTCTTTCAAATAATTAAATAGTTTAAATACTAAAACTTTTAATTAAGTTGATTCCAATTAAATATTTTCAGCTATAGTTACTTTTAATAAATTCAATATTATAGTAAGCATCATACACCACACAGAAACACATGTGTTTAGACAACCAGCTTTATTATGCTACACATATTTAACATTCAACAGAGCACGCTCACGAGCCCAGAATATTTAAGATAAACACCTGTAAAATACTAAGTGCTAAGATTCTAACACTGTTAACTTTAACAGATAATTGTTGCTCTAATTCTGAAAACAACCATTGAGAAAGAATAAATACAAACTCTGAAACATGTTGAATGGAGTTTCCTGATCAGAGACAAAAAGGCAACTTTTGCTGTCCACATGTACAGTTCTTAGAAGATAAGAACCTGTAAAATGCAAAGTACATAAACAACAATACTTGTCTTAACTTTTAACCTTTATCTGTTAAAAGCCTGTACTAAAAGAGATAAAACATGAGAAAGCAGAAACCTACTGTTCAGGTTCTGTCAACATAACCATTAGAATGGAATGAACAATAAACTCTGACACATTTACCTTATACCTTAAATTGAAAACATTACTGTGAGAAAAAAAGTTGCAGCAACATTCAAAACTCAAACTGTTCCAGAGCGGCCCACATCTGGGAAACAAACACAGGATGCCTGACTCTGAGATGACAATATTATGGAAACAGCAAAGGTTAACTGAAGAACAGATATGATAAAATAAGTGGCTTTGTTAGTCACGCATTACTGCCATAACACATGTAACTAGCAATAACTTTTTGAGTGTAATGTCCTCACCACTGGCTGTGTGAATACCTCTATCCTGTACACACATGCATTTTGTCATCTGCATGGAACACTTAATGCAGTTGCATTTGAGATCACATTTAACATTACTTCCACAATTAACAGAAACATGAAAGAACCTACCTAGCACATAATGTCATTCTAAGTGTGGCTGAAGAATTCCTACAGTCCAACACTGATTTTGTTCTTTAGCCCAAGGACTTTGGGGGAAAGCTTCTCCCCATCCACTCGCATGAGTACTTTTTGAATAAATTCACAATAGTGTTTCAGTTCCTTGGGGTAGGCCAGGTTCAGTGCATAAATCAATCCAAGTGTCACTGCACAAGCCTGGGCAGCAGATCCAATGTTGTCCAGGAGGATCACTCCTTCAATAAAAGTTCCAATGTCATCACAATATCCAGTTTCTCCATTCTCTTTGCTGATGACATAAATGCCCATGGTCCACCTCTGCAGGTCTGTCTGGATGTCATTTCCTTTGATATCCTGCATATTTTAAGTAAATATGAGAAAAGGGAAAACATTTGAATACCTTGGTTAAAATAACTTATTGCTTAACGATTTTTAAGCAATACATTGTATACCTAGCACATCAGATATTTTCAGATTTCTATCAGGGCAAATGTCCACACATGCTACATTTGTGTATTCTCAGCCTGTGGTTATATTGTAAATAGCCTTATTCCTTTGATTATAAAATAATAGTGATGTGTGGTTACATAATATGTGACATGTATGAATGTATAGGATGAAAGCATTGTTTTACTTACTTACTGTTTCACTGTTTATTTAAAGACACATAGCTGACAACAGTTAGAGTTGGGTGCTAAGTATATCCACTCTGATACGCTGACAACTGTGCTAAGCATTGTCAAAAATCTTGCTCATTGAAGGGCGCATTCACTATCCCACCTGAGAAACCAGGGCTGCTTTTGCTACCATAACATGTAATCATATGTCTTTGGAAATGTGTCTTACAGTAATAACCCAGGCTGATAGTGATATACAAAAGAGTATATCAAAGCACACATATGACTGATTTTAAACAACACTGAATGAACAGTTACCTCTTGTAAGATCTGCAGATGTTTGGCTAGTTTCTGGCCAGTGACACCTCCCTTCTTGTGGAAAATTGCTGTCAGCTGAGGCTGAAGACTGCCCGACTGTGCCATGAAGGTCGTTTGAAGTGGATGCGTTGTAATACGCTGAAATTCAGCATTTATCTGTTACATGAGGAAAGTGACACAAGTCAAAGAGCACAGTATTCAGTCATTTGTGTAATGGTGATCCATGAAAAGGACCTCACCATCAACTAAGGTTATTTTCATGGCATATGCATGTGTGTACCATATTTTAGTCAACTACTGTCAATCCATGAAAAGAATTAGCATTCTTTAAATCATAATACATACAGTAAAAATACACAATGAATGAGGCACACAGGAGGGAAGCAAGCATGTATTTACCTCATCAATATGGAAAAGTGCAGGCCACCTCACTTTAAACTCTCCGGCACCTGGACCTCTGTGCACCACTTCTTTTCTTCGGTAGGAGAAAGTTTTAGACATTTTCTCTCTTATATCTGATGTCCTGTTTCTTTGTCTGACATCATTCACAAGTTCCACTCTCACATCTTCCAGACTTTCGTCTGTTTTGCCAGTGGGATATGAAGGACAATAGTTGACCTCTGCCTTTTTAGCTTTCTTTACATTTTTGGCTGGGAAACATTCATCTCTGGATTTATTTTTCAATGCATTAACAGTCACTTCAGGACAGCCAATGTTCCGCATCTTTGTCCGGTAATTAGCCATTTTGTATTTCAGGCTAATCATCCAGCCGTAGTACCCAGTGGCAGACGGCGCTCGCAAACAGGGAAATTTTTGGATGAGTGCCCCTGCTACATCACCTATTTGGTGATTCTGTGGATATGCAGTATACTGGAAAATTTCTTCAGCTAGTTTTTCTAGGATGTCCGACTTCAGCCCTGGTGTAACCTTCAGTCTTGTGCCATTTTCCCTGTATGTCTCATTTCCCTGCTGAAGCTGCAACTCTACATTGTATGGAAAGCGAGGGATGGTGAACTCAAGGGGCCATGCACACGCTCTCAGCTCATTGTCTGAATGTGACAGATTGATGGCGTTATCAGAGTCAGATGAAGACAATGAGGACACACTGTGAGAGGTGTTATTGCTTGATGGACATCCAGATGGCCAAGGAGTGCTTAGAGAGTTGCTTTAAGGCACTGCTATGACTCCTTGATAAGTGTGTCGAAAGTGAATTCCATGTCCTAAAGATGCATGGACAACCTGGATATATGCACTTTATATGATGGCCACGCCCAAAATGACTATGTCTTTGTCTGTAATGTTTAAGAAGTTCTGAGCGTCTAGACACTTCAGCACCACAGTCTTTACACTGCCACATCAACTAGACCAAAAAAAAATACATAAAAGTGGAAAAGAAAAGAAGACAGATAATCAAACATCACATGTGTTTTACAGTTTTACAGTCACCTCAATCACCAAAAACCTTGCATGCAGAGAAAAAAAAATACTTTGTACATTTGTAACTTGTTCCTTGAAAATACTTAACTCTAATTCCTTTGGGAAAATAGTCTTAATATTACATTCCCTGGCATTAAGTCAACACATGCTAATATGGTGTTACTGTCGCATAGAGAAAGCAATGACACAGAATCATAACGCCTCCATGTGTATGAGCAATCATGAGTACACCTAAGGCTACCTGACGATGGTCTTATTAAACACTTTTAAAAGGCACAACTTTCTTAGCTTGTCCCATCCTTTGCTAATGACCACGGAGAGACCTTGAGAAACTTTATATATAAACTTTATATATCCTTGGCACAATTGGCAGATTTATTAATGAAATTAATGTTAATTTTTAACTGACTGTTTTTTAACTCCCAAGATTAACATGGCTGTAAGGAATCTGTTTGTTAAAAGTACTTACCCAAACAACATAAAGGTTCCAGACTTAGGCTGAAAATCAGATGAGTTAAACCTACCAAGTAAGAACACAAATATAAAAAAATACATGTTACGAACTTTGTATCTGTAAAGAAATGTCAAGCTTATCAGTACACAATCACGAGTGAAAAAGTCTACATCTCAACTGTGCCTCAGCACTACTATATGTAACAGATGACAGATTAGAGTTATTTATTCACTACTAGATTACCTTCTATCTGCTATACTACTGATAAGTTATTATAGTTCACTTTACAGCATTCAGATTTAAATAAGTCATTTCATTAAAAAATAAAAAAACATTTTTAACTTATTAGTTATTAACATTTATAATCACGAATTGAAAGAAATGCATTGATAGTAAATACAGTCATTTTCATCCTGGAGAACATACAATGAGCAGAGATGCTCACAAGTCAACACATTTATTTCAAGTCAAGTCTTAAGTTGTTTTTTTTTTTTACGGCTGTAATAAATGTCATGTCCCCTGCTGCATGTCATGTGTCTGACTAAAACACGGCATCACCATATCTAGTGAGTTAAAACTTGTGCATGGCAGGAATAACTTATTCATAGCTTAAGACTGACTCAAAGCATGTACTGCGTCAACATCAATCCTCCATAAGATTATACATGAGCTATTCAGACAACGTTTGTTGTAGCTTGCTCTGATACCAAGCTACCACGGTGTTTGACTCCCAGGAGCGGCCTGGATGACGCGCTACTGGCACCTTACCGTCTGCTTGTATTGTTACATGAAAGAGTGCGACTCGTCTCGACTGTGGTATACGATCCATTTATTTTCTGGCTTTACACAGTGAATACGTATTTCTGGCATCTTCCCGAACAAAGAAACTCAAAACGGCCGCCATAGCGGTCAAGAACCATATGCCCTTCCGGGGTCGAACGCGCCCAACAAGGTGAGGTGACCTACCTAAATCCCTGTGCTCGTGGTGACAGAACAGCGACAACCACTGGCATGTAAAAGTAAATACACCAGGTAACCATAATAATTTGTGACCCTTAATCTTCATGAATATGGCTCTTACAACGTTGTTTCTAAAAACTTTGCTAATCATATCATAAACGAGTAGGTATCACTGCTAACTCAGTAACTTAACCGATGATAAATCAGTTATAAACATACACATAATAAATATGCACCGAACTGCAGCCGTGTTGGACATAGTTTGCTGAGAAGACCAACGTGGGGGGTGGGTGTGATAACGACCGACTACCGCCTGAACCGTCTAACACACACCGCAAGGTGTATGGTGGCCAGCAGCAGCCAGCCGCCCCCGTCAAGTCGCTTAAAGCCTCTGAAAAAGTATCAGTTAAATCAAACTTAACTCACCATCTCCGATAGCCCGCCTGGAAGCTGAATTAAAACTAGCTGATTCGTGTTTAACCACATGGACAATGCAAACCTTAGAAGCATGCTAACATAGCTAGGTAACACATTCACGTGTGGCTAGCTTAACCATCCGAAGAGGCTCATAGCTGTAACTACTTGAGTTCAAAACATTTAAAAAAATACGCCGTGGTGAAAGTAAAACTACGATATAAATGATTATTAAAGACTTACCCAAACAATTCGGAATTCAGCCGTTGAATAACAAGTAACTGTTGTGCAGCTGGCAGGTCCCGAGCGAATAACCGACTCGCGCGTGCCCCAAGAATCCAGAAATGGCAGTAAATTTTGCGCATGCGCGAAATTCAAACTCCAAACAGGATGGTATGCGCAACTTTGGATGAGCTGATTTTTATCGAGCTACATTTAATTAAATAAAATGTGAATGTCACAATTTTTACATTATATGTTGGAATTAATTGTACTTCATATGTGGAGTTTAATAACACCATTCATTTTGGCCAACTCTCGGAGAAACACTTAGCAACATAAATCTATAATGTAACACTCCCATAATGCAACAGGCTTACTTCATGCACATATCTTCTGTTGTGATACATACATACATATATGCTCCTGAATGTGCAGTCAGATAAACACAAAAAATGCTTTGTGAAACCTGTGAAAGGCAACCATGAGGAGTCGAAAACAAAATCAGAGGGCTCGATCCCCCTCCCCGTTCTAGTTTTTGTCCACAGTTGTTGAGTCTGTCCTGTCTGCAACACTCATTTATCCCCTTTTAATGTCCAATTCACTGCATGAAAACATAATCCTGGGGGCAATATGAGCATGAGTGCTGTGCTGCACTTAATCACTGCCACTTTTCACAAACTGACCAATCACAGAGGAGCTGCTGTATAAAACCCGGCTGCTGTTTCTCCGTGTCACTTGTTTTGAACTGGCAGCATAAAACCACAAGGTGTTTAACTCGTAATGCGCCAAAATAATAAGTAACCAAACAACACAAGACATCTGCTTTCCCAGCTGTCACCCAACACACACTAACCTAAATAGAGCACCAGCCCACAGATTCATAAATAACCATTCAAGCTAATGTAAGCATCTGACACAGACGTACAGTTGGGGGCACTATGTTTAGCTTGCTGTCCAAACATATTAGAAAAAGAAAATGCAGCTGTCAAATCTCCAGCACTGCACGCATGAAATGAATTTGACAGTTTTGCTTATCAGCCAGTTATCAGGCCTCAGTAGCCACACACACACACACACACACACACACACCAGAGTTAAAGCATTTAAAGGGGGAGGAATGGTTTGTTCTCCGATGCCCTGAGGTCATATTCTATCACGGCTGGTGACTGATGTTCCAGGGCAGTCACATGAGCATATGCACACATGAAGGGATGCATGTGCATAGGAGCACAACCAATATACTGCACTTTTCTGACAGCATTTGCAAAAATGGGATCCTCAAAAATCTTTTAATACAACATTACATGAAAGAAAATGTTTATTTAATTGATCAGGAATAAACAGAACAAATAATCATCAATGTTCAAACCTACACCTTGGAAATGAAGACTGTGTGCTGTCTCTCCAGCACAGTAACTTGCATTTGTCTCCATGAAAGGTCCTGGAAGTCAGTGTCCTACATTCCTGCAGCTACGGTGCAGTATACATGCAGAGTCACATGCAAGTCAATCCGTGGTTATAAATGTACACAATTGTGGGTTGAGGGGAACACAGATCATTGCTCAGAGCTGTATTTTTACCGTGCATTGATGTGCATCACCATGAATCTCTTTTTGTTTGCTTATATTCTGACAGAGGATGATTGTAATGCACTGTAAAAGTCATATGATGTTGCAGTTGGACCATTTAGTCCAACCATATCCAGACAAATCTGCATAGTGAGCCACTGTGATATCAGCTCTTAACTGAAGTGCATTTGCCCGTGTGTATCTAAAGATGGAGCTTGGTTTCAGTCATTCTGGGTAGTTCATATCACACCGAGTTCACTTTCCATAATAACTGTGGTTTTAATTACTTATTTGATGTGGGTGATATCATGATTGACAGCTGCAAACTGCTGCTCTAGCCTAAAAAAGATGTGGCCAGCGGTGCCCATATCCAGACATTCTGGTTTTATTCTTATTTAGCAGGAGGAAGAGAAAGCATCCGACTTCATATACAATTTGATCCATCAGTCAGGGTATTTTATTTTTGGAATCCTTGGTTCTCCATTGGCATTCCCGCTAGCATAAAACATACTAATGCCACATGATATACAGCACCTCAGTGGTGTCGTGCTGTATCTGATGTGCAGTGTCTCATTGCTTGTCAGTGCTTATATCTCTTACAGCACAAATTCAATCCCCTGATATTATTTCCTCAATGAAAGCATTCATGTTTGAACCCCGTGACCCTCAATCCAACCCTGGATACCCTGGAAATGCGATTTTCTTTTTTCCATTTGCTTCAGGCCACATGCACTTTACACACACACACACACACAGGTGCATGCACACACACACACGTACAAATACACGTTTAATAAGAAATCTGCAGAGGGTGCAGCTGGCCCCTCCATTCATCCAGCTAAGGTTATTAATTTCCACGCTCTCCTCCATCCACACTCCAAAGAGTTTGCGGAACATGTGAGAGCCTTCTCCAAAAAGATAGAGACATTTTCAGTCCAGAGAGCCGGGTCACCATCCAAGAACATTGTCATGCAAATATTAATGAATTAGAATTAGAAAGATTTCATGAAAATGGCAAAATTCACAGAGACTTCCTCAGCACTGCTGAAATAATTTCACGGTTGCTTAAGATGAATAAAGATAGAGGTTGAGCATTGCTGAGGAAAACAAGAAAAGAATCTTTGAGCTGATGTTCGTCGTTGCTCCACAGCAATTTTATCAGCCATCAGTGTTTTTACAAGTGCTCAGGAGATAAAGGACATGGCGGCGCAGGTGACATAGAAGTAACACAGAGTGCTGCCATGAGGCTCGCAGGCCACACTGACTGATTCGAACCTTTCTTGTTCCTGCTGTGAACACATTTCCACAGCCTTCAAATTGTGAAGGCCTCCTGCTGCTGAACAGGATCCAAACTGAAAAACTGGTACAAAAGATAAATTATCACTTTAGCTTGTGCAAAATGATACCTTCGGCGTCATTATTATATCGCCGGTATCACTGAAGTTACCTCTGTAAAGAAAAAGCCCAGGTCTCCTGATTAGCAATGCAAAAGCTGTTCCTTTGGTGAAATACTTTACCTGTATAGAGAATATACAGAATTTATACATATGGAAATGTGCATCACTAGCTGTCCACCTTATCAGAACCTCCAGATGGAGTTCAATGTGCATGTTGCTCCTTTCAGGAACCTGTTGGGCATTAAAGAGATTTGATGGAGCTTCGTGTGTTGGTTGCAACTCTGTCTGCAACAAAATACATTACATTCCCACTATTCTGCTACACTAAATTTATTTCGGAGGAAATGTAATTGCTTCTTCTTGCTTTCCTATTTAGCAGGTCTGACTTTTCTCCACCAACCAAATGTTTTCTATAGTTAGGGGCATTGTTTAGGTTGGCCTCAGGAGAGCTGCTTAAATTTCTTGGGCACCCTGAGGAGATGTCTCCTGGGTCCCCAAAACTATAAATATCTCTAACCTCTAGTGTGTTCAGCTCTTGTGCTGCTTAAACATTTACAGTTGCCTCTGCTCTGGGCTGCCCATGGCCGGCATGATAGTCCCAATGAAAGATTGCGAGTTTTGCAGCAGTGTGTGTGTTTTCTCTTACTCTTATTCTTCTGGTGTATTAGTCTGTTAAAGTGTACAGGGTTTTTTTGTGAAACACAACAAAGATTGGAGCAAACACAATAAACACACAGCAAACACAACGGGAGTCAGTGGAGGAAAAATAATAAGTAATGTCAAATCTTGCACCTCCCTTTGAACCGAATCACAGCCACATAAATCCAGAGACTGGATTACTGCGTGGAGCCAAATAAAGATGCAGATTTTTGCTGCGATCTGAAATTAATTTAGCAGAGTCACATTTTTCTATATGAGGTCACAGAGAAATATGAATTCTGCTTTATTTCACTAATTCATGGTGACAGAAACGTACGGATCAGGTGTTGGGAGTCACCAGCTGGCTGATTTGATCAGCAGCTGGATAGCGCAGGCTTCAGTTTCCACATCAGCTGTTTTTAGTTTTCAGGTGACTGGGCATGAACGTATGTGTCTATGTGTGTACGAGAGAGATGTATGTATAATATGTCTTGCTATGTTTTCTTTTCAAAATACTATTCAGGGGCAGTATTGTCCTTTACATCCCATTAAACTAGAGTGTTCAAGTACAAAGTTTCCTGTGTATCTCTACAAAACTCAGTCCATAACAATATTAAACTTTGGACCTGAAGGTGTTGCTACAGGAAGGCTGACGAACTGTACAAAATCCTCAGGGTTCATCTTCTGGGAATGAATGTGCTACCTAATTTCATGTGTCATTTTACATTTTACACATTTTATGTGTACAAGTATTGGACTGATAGTGCAAGAAGAAAGGCCATTAGATTACTCACGTGATTAGGAATCAACATCTGGGGACCTTGAATACAAAGTCAGACAGTTAAGGCTAAACAATGAATGTATCTACAACATGCATAGGGTTTGAACCAGATATGTGACCGTTCTCTGTGCCATAAAGCTCCATCAACGAGCCACACTGTTGCACTGGGCGACCCTCGCTGGAATTTATTCAGACTCACTCAGATGCACTTTTCCTGATTGTTTCAGTCACTTTTGTCAAAAACTACAGTACCCATCTGTTTTAGGAATTTACAGACTCTTTTTAAATAAATATACATGCGGAGCTGTTGTAAGTGGCAAACGTGTCTGTAGGGATACTCGTTGCCCAGTTGGTTGGCAGCAACAACGACATCATGTCACAGTTTTTTTTGACACATCAGCCCCCACAGAATCAATCTGTCTGATCTCAGTGATCCCACTGACATGTAGTGCCCCCAGCAAGTTGACATTTTTGGCTCAGAGTGAAATGTCTGAGCTGTTGGATGAAGACCTTAAAAGATTGTAACAGACATTCATGTTCCCCACAGGAGGAATCCCCTCAGTGAACCAGCTCAGTGTTTCAATACTTTTGGTCTGACATCAAACACTAAATAAAAATAGTGCTGGAACATTGTGTTTATTGCCACTTAGCAAACGTCAACGCTGCCATTAGCAAACGTTAGCATTGCAATTATTAGCTTGCTGACATTGACTGAACGTCCTGTGTAGGTACCAAGAGGTTAAAGCTGAGCGCATCAGAGAGGGAAAGGGTTGGGAAGTCAGGCAGTATTAGGAAATGCACAAAGACATTGTTGTTTTTGGGTCTTTGGGATTATTAAAATATGAAAAATACAGTATGTGACTGATTTTTAAAGAAGAAATTGTTGAAGGGGGACACAGAGTAAAAGTGAGTAACATTGCCATCTTTGGGTACTGTGGGAAAATAATTAAAATTGCAGTTAGTCAGACACTGACATAATACATGTGATGCAGCATGAGTTGATCAATACGTAACTGTGTGTACGTTCAACATTCATTTTATATTTCTACACATATCTCGGACAATAATTTCCATCAGTGCACTGCTGCCGATGCATCTTGCACAGCCAATGTCTTATTTCCACATATATGATGAAAAGGTCCACGGTGCAGTCCTCAGCCCCCAACTACAGCCCCTCAACATCCCTCAGGGCCCAAATGCCCAACCTCCACAACCAACCCAAACACATGCATGCACACTTAGGAGACCATTACACGAGTCCTCAGGGACTGCTCCGATGCTCTTAGCCAACCTCTAGCTGTATCAGAAGCCTGAGGCCCCGGCTGTGTGAAACAGGTTCTGTTGCTATACCATACTGTGACTCAGTGGACAGCTACTGTAGCGTGCCCAAAGCTCGTTCAAGCAGCAGGAGGTGTTGCACACTAATGTACAAAGAAGACAGCCTTAGATAAATGAAGCTTGACTTGTGCTTGAAGTGCAGGTTCGGGTGCAGCTCCTGGGGTGCCGCAGTATGATTTTGTGGAGGTTGAAGAACAGAGTGGGGCCTTTGAAAATCCAAGTGCAAAAGAGTGGAGGTTTGTTGTTCCTGCCTCATGAATCATGCATGAGGTGAGACAATTCACAGTGTGTATTATTCATGCAATAGCTGAAACTTGCTGAAATACTGTAAATTGTGTTGTGTATTTGATGGTGATGCACCCTGACTCTAAATCGCTTCAGTTCCTCTCCGACAACCCCCTAAAGATTACAAGGTGCATTCATAAATTAGCTCACTAGCTTTGGCATTAATGCCATCTGCCATGACATATCCACCTCATTAAGCATCCACTGTATACGTTGCCACCACATTTTTATATGGTTCAGCCAATAAGGGGTTATGAGCAGCAGTGCCATGGGAATTAGATTAAAGCTGCTGACAAAAGATATTGGAGACGATCTCTCAGTCAAAATAGTAACAAAGATGGAATCTGGGGACGTGTTGAAACAGTTTTTGTCATCATTGCAGTCTGAATTATCCACAGAGGTCTCCTTCTCTCCAAAACAACCAGACCTGCTGATTAAAATGAAACTACTCTACAAAGCATTTTAAGGTTAGAAACCATTGTTTTTGGGATGCTGTTTGGTAGACACAGGACGTCTGGGTAGGTCTGCGAGTCAAACTGCTGCTTTTGCATGGCTCGTTTCTCTGATCACTTACAGATGTCTGATGACTAACATCCTTCATCTGGTTTAAATATAGAGTTAAAAACAAGCAAAAATGCGGCACAAAGAGGATTTGATCAGTCTATAACAGGTGACTAAATGAAATTGGTTGATTAAGGTTACAATTTTCTATGGGCTTGAAAACTGTTGGGAGCTTTTCAGACAACTGAACAATATCTTTAACTGATATTCAATTTATTTTGTATTGTTGCACAGTTGGCATTGGCATGATTAACTGTTTGATCGTTTTGCACAAATCCATCTGTGTATCAAAGTATCTGACACTTCTTGGAACTGAAAAGAGCTATTTGCCCATGGCCCAGGGCTTTATGCGAAGGCTAATCTTGTCTTGTCCTGGCACAATATTGAATGCATCCCCCAAAGTGTTGCTTTAATGAAATCAAATAGATGTCAGACACACAATCAATGGATTCACATCTATTGTTTGGTGCAAATTAATACGCGTTGGGAATCTGGTTAGCTGGTTAGCTTAGTGACTGACAATTATCTGCTTGACATCACCCAGCCGCCCCCTTCAGACAGCCTCTTCCTGAACTTCATTTCATTTCTATCAGGAGTTGAGGGGCGCTTGCTCTCCTGCTGGCCTCGTGGCCAAATTTTATGGAGAGAAGTTTAACTCATCCCTCTCTTCTTTCTGTTATCTCCCCCTCCTCTGTCCCTCCCTTTCTAGGCTGACTGCTGGGACAAACCCATCCATGCCTGGCTGGTCCCCTCTCTCAGCAGCTCCGTGTTGAATAAAACATGCACGCCACACGCTGCTGCTCTTTGCTACTTGCAAATCACAGCCACCTTGCCTCTTTTGCGCCTCTCGCATCCCTCTCTTCTCTCTTTCTCTTCACTCTCCTCCCCTTTATCTCAGCAGATTCCTATCAGTCCACTTCCTCCCTCCGCTTTTTCCTCCTGCTCCTCCTCCCTTTCAGTTTTCCCTCCCCTCTTTTTCTCTCTCCTCTTCTTCCCATTTCTCCCTCCCTCCCTCCTCCGTCTAATAGCGCTTATTCTCCCAGGTGATCGGCTTTGAACCGAGCGCTTCCCCCTCTCATACAAGAGCTGTGAGTGGTTGACTGCACTGAGCGTGCTCACAAAGCTCTCCAGGCAACATCCCCCCTCCCTCCAGTCTGTACAGTAGAGGCTGAAGAAGAAGAAGGAGAAGAAGAAGTGTGCAAGACCACACTATTGTCTTTGGCTGCTACCCGCCACATTAGCACATAAAGACAGAGGATGGAGACAGAAAGAGAGGAAGGAGAAAGGTAGAACAGAAAGAGGAACAGATAGGTGAGTTCCCCCAAAAGCATTTTTTGTCACACCTCTGGTGATGACACCCACGGGGCGAGTCACGCTTGTGACAATCGCAGCCCTCCAGATGGTAGTTTGGGTGATGCCAGCCCCTCCGTCCCTGTTTTAGCAGCACATGGAGCTCTGTCTCTTTTGGGAATACACCAATGGATGATTCCAGCAATATTCGCAGCCTGAGCCCAGAGCAAGGTAAGATAAGAAAGCAGTCCAGAATTCACACTTTACTTGCATGCGTCTTTGGAGAAGTAGGCCAGGTCAGGATGAGGAGCTCCTCGTGCCTGTCAGAGGTGGTGGTGGAGGAGGAGGAAGAGGAGGAGGAGTGATGTTAGATTAGTTTCTCTTGCTTCAGCCTCCCAACTTGTCTCCCCAACCTCTCATGGAGACAAATTCAGCCTGTTAGTTAGACTTCAGCTCCATCTTTTGCTTCTTGGTTCTGATTCCGACCTGCACCGACACTGGCTACACATATCATATGAATATTCACGTCTCTGCCTGCTGCTGCTGGATAAATCTTTCAAAAGAGGATCCCACTGTAATTTGTAGGTGGCTCATGTGTTGGGTGAAGCTTGGAGCTCTGGACTGGATGTGACTCTTTGAAATTAAATGTGCTTTTGTTATTTCCTTTGTTGGGCTCAAGCTGTTTGCTATCGATCACTTTCAAAGGTGTCAGCAGCCCAGTCCTGTTTGAAAGGCGATCACCTGGGGGGCGGTGTGCTAACAAGCTCCCGACAAAGTGCAGTTGCCAAAGTCCCATTCTGGCGTTGTCAGCCTCGGCGACAGAGACGGAATTAGAGAGAGGATGAGCAGAGGCGGCAAGGATGGAGAACAGGGGGAAAACGAAAGGAAACGCAGGCAAAATGAAGTCATCTATCTTTGACAACTACCCATCAGGGCTTACCAACTCCCCCACCCCCTCTTCTCCTCTCTCCCATTCTTGCCAGCATTCCCCCAAGCCCCAGTAACCATAGAGCGAGTCATTAGTGTTGGATCGCCTTGGCTCACAGGAGCAGAGCAGCCGGAAAAGCAGCGTCGAGCGCTATAATCAGACTTTAACAAAACCATACAATAGAGCTCTAATGCCTATAGTGGCGCTCCACACCGGAGTGTGCAGGCTTGCAGCACTGTCATCTTCTCTCTGAGCTTACTTCAACACATTAATACTCCTCAGAGGAACACCAAACTGGTCTGATCCACCACTAATATGACAGATGTTTTCTTTATTGACTGCAAACTGTGCAACCAATCATGTTTTTTTGCTTTGGGAAAGCCCAAATGTGGACTTTAACAGGTTTTACACTTATTTGGTAAAGTTATTATGGTTTGCAATTTGTCATTTCCTCTCTTTATAGCAGGTTTTATTGTTGCTGGTGGAGTTCCCCTTAAACTGATGCTAAACGTATTCCTCTTCTGGTGCTTATTTGAAAGATCTCTTTGAGATTCTTGTCATTCTGAGTGGAAACTCAAAATGAGTGGGGACCTGTAACCTGAAGATGTATCTTCTTATGGTCAACTAATCGCATGCAAAAATAAATCCAGTGCTTTAGTCTGGGGACTACTTTCTGGGGTGGATGAATCTACATCTGGGGCTCTAGTGAGTATTTCTGTCAGGACTTTGTGTGGGTGTGTATTTCAGACTAAGTCCAATAAACTCCAGTGTTTCTGTTCACGGTATGAAGCGACATGTCAGCCAGTGCAACAGTGTGGCTCAGTCATGTGCTTTATAACGTTTCTGAACAACAACAGCTATCAGGCTGTGATACACACACTGGTTAGGAGACACGTTCGTTGCTGCTTTGGGTTGTCTAATTGGGTTTGTTAATGAAAAACCAGATCCAGAATATCAAGCTTACACTTTTATTGACAGCACGTGCAGGATAAAGTGTTGCCAATGGTACATTATTTGTGGACTGAGCCGGTAGAAGTATGGTGCTGGTGGGTCTAACCCCTCCTGTCTGATTTTATGAGCCATTGACCAGCTTGCCTGCAGGAATATTGATCAGCATCAGTCCACCTGTGAAAACTCGCCTCCAACATTAACTCCATTCTCCTCATATATCTTTCAGTTCCATTACAGTTATTGCTAAAGCCCCTTAGCAGAGTCTGTAGCTATGGTGCAGTCTGTAAACTGTGTTACAGATCATAAAGAAGACATTAAGTGTTATATCGTAGTGATAGAGCACATGGGATGCTCCCATTGTTTGATGAGCTTGCTTTCATGCCGCTCGTCAGTCAGGGGCCATTCCCTCTGGCATGAATGTAATTCTACAGCCACCTTAACAAGGCGCGGATTGCAGGTTGAGGCTTTTTGACCGGAATGATAATGGCTTTTTCGGATGCATCAGAGGGATTTTGCCAGGAGGCCCGGGGGTAGGAGGTGAATCACCTGCCCCCGTCAAGGAAATCTGTTGCTGTTTGATATTAAAACTACACTAGATAGTGTGTCGGCTCAATATCAGGGGAGCTGGCTGCATAATATTCTGAGTCATGTTTCAATATTCTGACATAGAGAGCAATGGATGTTGGTGTCTCAGGGCCAATCCAAGGCCTTGGTCGATATTTAACTTTGATGACTGCTGCGCTGTCAATACATGTATTATTCCCCTCAGCTAAAAAAAGACTGTGAAAGGAAATGAGGCCGATAGTTGACAAGATCTGCATCTTGGTCTGCGCCAATGTGTTGGATGATACCATAGGTGTAAAGTTTGGCACAGAGGGTAAAGAGACAACCATACCATACTCTCACATCCGTGCACAGCTTTGGGACAGTTTAATGTGTTTCTACAAACAATGAAGTGACCCTGCTGCAGAAGAGTCTCTACGGTGCTAAATGTGCTAATTAAAATACATTTGCTGAGCATAACTAACATCAGCAATCAACTGGTATTGTATGTAAGTTAGATGTGTCATGTGTCTAGTCTGTGAATACTGCTCAGATGTGTTATATGTGCTTTTTAGGTCTTTTCTTTAGAGAATGACCAAACTGTAGTGAAGAAACAGCTTAGCAGTTCTGCAATCAATCAAACAGACACTGGATATTTGTAGGATTAGTATTTACAGTATGGAACTTACAGAAAGTGACTAGAGCTCCTCAGCTTCTTCACAAGTTAAGTTGACGTGGTCATTGTTTTCTATATAATATATTCTATATGCTTTTTAGTATATCTAGAGCAGCCTGATCACACACACACAAGTGAGCTGCAGGTTCTCATGTGTGCTGGGTAAGAAACTAGAAGCTGTTGAGAGGGCTTACAGTTGGGCATTAATTGGGCATTGCTGCGGCTCTGTCATGAGGCACCAATTCATTAGCTGCAGGAAACCAAATCAACAGACTGAAGGAGGAAGCCACAGCATCACAGCATTGGAAGAGTAGAGAAATCCTTATTATCCCCACGGGGACAATTCATTTTGCAGCAAACGTAAAAAAAAAATCATAAAGAACATTAAGACACAAACAGCTTAAGGCAGACGGAATTAAAAAGAACTCCAAAAACACTGCAACTCAAACAGCAGACAGTAGGGTCAGACAGAGTGCCACGGCACCCAAAGCTTTTCATACATTTACTTTCTTGTAACTTTGTGAATAATCAATCATAAGGGAAATTCTCTTTATTGTGTCTTTACAGTGTTTATGTCTTTCAACAGTGCTCGTTCAATAACATTGATGATCATCTTTGTATGTAGCTAATGAATCAAATTGTAGAAAAAGATTATTCCATTCCTATCACAGGTGGACGGAAATATGATATCCATCAGCGTCAGCAGCAATATGGGCGTGTCTTTGCAGTTGTACCTAACTGACACTATGCCAGACAGAGAGTACAAATGGACCCAATCATCTCTGAAGCAAAGCAAGTCCATTTCTTCATGTTTTTATACGGTAAATGAAAGAATCGTGTGTCCAGCACTGTCTTATCCCTCCCCTCCCCCTCCCACAGCAGATGAGAGAGGGCTGCTGCACCTCTGGTCACCAGTCTGTCAAACTGATTAAGTTTGCAGACGACACCACCCTCATTGGACTCATCTCGGACGGGGATGAGTCTGCCTACAGGAAGGAAGTGGACCGCCTGGTGTCCTGGTGCGCCCACAACAACCTAGAGCTGAACACCCAGAAGACAGTGGAGATGACGGTAGACTTTCGGAAAGGGTCGGCTCCATCGCTCCCCCTCACCCTGACAGAGTCCCCCATCTCCACTCTGGACTCCTTCCGCTTCCTGGGTACCACCATCACCCAGGACCTCAAGTGGGAGCTGACCATCAGCTCTCTCATCAAGAAGGCCCAGCAGAGGATGTTCTTCCTGCGGCAGCTGAGGAAACTCAATGTGCCAGCCAGGATGATGGTTCAGTTCTACACTGCCATCACTGAGTCCATCCTCACCTCCTCCATCACAGTGTGGTACACTGGGGCCGCTGCCAGGGACAAACACAGACTGCAGCGTGTTGTGCGCTCTGCTGAGAAGGTGATCGGCTGCAGCCTCCCATCTCTCCAAGACCTGTACATCTCCAGGACTCTGAGGTGTGCAGGTCGGATCACAGCTGACCCTTCTCACCCTGGACGCGGACTCTTTGAACCACTCCCTTCAGGCAGAAGGTTACGGTCCATTCGGACCAGAACCTCACGCCACAAGAACAGCTTCTTCCCCTCTGCTGTTGGACTGTTGAACTCTAATTAATCATACTGCACTGTCACTTTACTCCTGGATAGCTACTATACCATGCTCCTGTCATGACCCACCTACTGACTATTTGCACTGTCTACCTACTGTAGACACACTTAACTCTTCCATATTGTTCTGTTCATTTGTTAATACGTTGCTTTATTTTAGCTTACTTAGATTTTATCCTATTTATCTAATTTTATTTTATTTTACCCCATGCATGCTTCTTATTATATGTTACTTGTTTTATGTTTGATGTATGTACCAAACCGCTAAGTCAAATTCCTAGTAATGTGAAACCTCTTCACTTACATGGCAATAAACACAATTCTGATTCTGATTCTGATTTTACTTTGGGTCACTAACATTAAGAGGCCCTCGCTGACAAAAGGCCCGAATTATTGAAAAGAACACTTTGTGCATCGGTCTGGATGTATCCTCATGAAATATGAACCGAAGAGTAAGGAAACAGTCTTTAGGATAGACGTTTTAGTTTCAGCTGTACTCACAGCGCGTCTAACATGCAGAGTTAATGAGTTAACAACTGGACAAAATGAAATCAAATGTAACCATGGTATATGTGGTATGAAATCCTTATTCTTAATGCATACGTAACAGTGTTTCCTCCTGTGGGAGCCACTGCCGGGGAGCTTGTCACGTTTGACAACAGACTTTGCGAAATGACGATGACAAGTGACAGCTCCTTTTGTGATCTCGAATAAACAGTGGTTATCGTCTTTATCTGACTGTCATATCACAGGCACCCAGTTCAGTATGTTATACCAGTGACAAAACCCAACATTCTTGTGGCATCCTTGAAATCCTCTCATTGGCTCATGAACAGCAGGAACCAGAGACGGAGATTCTGGTTGGTCTGTCCATCTGTCCAGAACTTTGGTCCAGGGTGAGTTAGATCTCCACAGCTGCTGCTTGTGCACAAAAATATATTAAAACTGAAAAAAAGGCACTTGCTGAGCTCTCCAGAGGATGGATGCTTTCCCTTGTAGAATCTTCCAAAATAACTCTAGTGACAAGACTGGTTGATGGACCCAAAAGCACGACTCGAAACAAAGTACAAATAAGAAGGTAATTTATTGAAGAACAAAGTATTAACAGAAAATCACTCATACGAGGAAAACTCTAACTAGTCTACCAAATCAAAATCACTCTTGTGAGGATGACAAACAAAATCTCTTGCTTAATGAAAACAACACAAAATCACTCTTTCGGGGAAAATACAAAACTAAGGCTATCCTAAACTACAAAATCAAAATCACTCCAAAGAAGAAAAAAAACATAGCAATGAGGAAACAAAGTATCAAACCAAAGAACAAAGCAAACAAACAATAACCTGGCAAACAATGAAGGCTTGGATATGGACGTGACGTGAGTGCTGGTTCCTTGACATAGGGTACAAGACAAACTGGCACAGGACAGGGGAAACGCAGACAATATATACACACTGGGATTAGGGGAAACAGGTGGAAACAATCAGGAAGACAATCACACCGGCAGGAAACACAAGAGGAAGGGCAAGCCACCTGAAACGAAAGGGAAGTTAATATTTTCAAAGTAAAACAGGAAAGCACGAGACAACACAGACAAGACAAGGGACTAAACGTGGCTGACTTGACCAGACATGACATCTAGTTTGATGTGTAATGTGGAATGTTCCTCTAGGGGGCTGCTAGCAGGGCTAATTTAGGTCTTTTTATGCTTGGGTTAACTCAAAAATCGGTAATTGGCAATATAATTTGCAGTTGGTGTCTCTTCATACTTCTTTTGACTTTACCAGTCAAAACTTCTTGATGCTCATTGGATATGAAAAGTCTGCCCGCCCTTGTGAATCTGCAGGTATCCATTCTAAAAAAAACTGCCTCCAAAGCTGATTGGTTGATCATTTCCCCAGCCAGGAGAAATTATAAGCATTCCAGAAGCAAAATATTTTAATTGCTGAAAAAAAGTGAAAAATGTGTGGTCAGTGATTCACCATGAGTGGAGCCAGGCCACTTCCTCTGATGTCACATGCATTGAAACAACAATGGTTTTGTTTCTGGTTAGGGTGTCCAGCCATATTTCATCTGTTTGCTTTTGCTTTGTTAAACATCAACATGATGAGAATCAGTTGTGGTGTGGAATGTATACTGAAACACATACAAGGGCACGGGACTCATTTAGAGCTTTTCTTTTTCTTGTTTGTGGCTGGTCTCTACAAGAAACAGTACTGCCGTGCTGCCGGAGTATGACTTTATAATAAATATACACAAATAAATGGGCTCTGAGTTTTACAATGACATCTTAAAGTAAGCTGCATATTTGCGTGTGTGTGTAAACTATTGGAAGATCACCTTATCAGCTTATTGATATTGTTCTCTCATTAAGAAAGGAGAGTGGTACAGTCACGGTGGTTCACCTTGGGTTCGATCGATACTGGCAAATTAGATATTTACGGGAGAGTTTGTGTTATATTGGGAAATCTTTAACCTGTGCTGGTTCTAATTAAATATGTTAAGTCATCGATTATGATGGTCTAATACTATAAACATTTGAGGAATGTGTGCACGTTAACAGGTTAAGATAATGAATAGAGTCACAGAATATCTGCCATGAGCGAACCGACACCGATGCTCAAAATTCCATACTGGCTGAACTGTAATGTGACCCGTTTGCGCGTGCAGTCATGCGTGCGTGTCTCCGTGTGCGTGCGCGCGTGTGTTTATTGCATATTGCCTTTGTGAAAATGTCACATTAGGTCTTGGGTCAGAAAGCAGCCAAGTGCCAGCTGGGCGGCTCCCAATGAGAGGCAATGCAGCGTTTTATTGACGAACTTGTCTTTCGTGGTTACGTCTTGTTTCGCTCACTGTTACAGTTACAGGCACACACTTCACACTGTGTATAACATGATTATACCTTGCATTTCAGGTGCGTCAGACATCAGACCTCTACTCAGACATATTTATGATTTAGCTGATCTTAGATCCTTATTTTCACTGGAGGTAATTCTGGTTTGAGTCAAGTGGATTTGCACCCACGTCTTTAAACTCATAATGAATTCCAGTTGATTCCGGGGTGAAACAGGCTAACAGGCCGGTGTTTCATTTACAGCGATGTGAGAAGAATGCCCAGGCAGAATATGAGACGTCTTTCTCGGCCTTGGGCGCGGCCGCACTGAAGCGGATGGCAACAAAGCAACGGCACAGAGCTATTATTAAAACTTGCCCTTTTGTCAGGGACTTGCGGCAGGTCAAGATGACCGGTGTTCAGGGTCCTTGTGTCTTTCCTGCCTTTGATCGAAGATGTTGATTCAGAAAAGGGAGAGGGGAAAAATCATCTGCAAGTTTCACTGAAGCAACAAGGATGGTTCAGGATTAGAGAGGAGCTCCTGTTAACGTGTGAAAGCAGTGTCAACACTCGAAGGATTACAAGATGGCAAACAGCCCCTCCTCAGGTACCAGCTAAGTGCCTGTTTGAGTGTTTGTGAAGAGCACCGGTGGTTTGTTCTGGCTTACAAAATGAATTATGAAACTGTGACTTCCTACTTCCAGGAGGAAAGGTGAAACTACTGTTGTGCTGAACGTGCACTTCATTTGGCTCCCTGTGTTCCAGCTAAAATTCAGCTCAGTCTTGTTTTTTATTGCTTTCAACTCTGTCATCTGCTATTTCATTCTCATCAACCTGTATTAGTTGAGGTGTGGGTGAGCATCGGTGAAACTGTTTTGCTGTATATGTGTGAAGAAAAAAATCAAAAACAAGCGAAATGCATGCTTAAAACGTAATTTTAAGGCCAATAAACACTCTCAAGCATGAATTTCACACTTCAGAGATGGGAGCAGCTTTGCCAAAAATAGAGTTATACAGAGACAAAAGCTTTAAAAAAGGCAGCCTAATCCATCCTAAGGTTAGGCTTAGACAGTAAACGTTGGTTTCTACTGGTCATGACGATGATTTTGCCTTAAAGACATTGGTATTCTTCAATCAAAGTGTTTGACTGTTGACTGAAACTTCCATCACTTTTTGTAGGTGTAACCAAAAGTCTTTGAAGAGATTGTTTTTACGTGTGAGCCATTATTGCCATCCGCACGATTCGTAATATCTCACTTCACATTTGAGTGAGGCTGTTCAGACAAGATATAAACTCTTTTGTCTGTAGAAGCTCTTCAGACGGACTAGTCTGAAACAGCCTCAAACTTCACCAGGCACTTTGTATTGTATTGATGTTATCCTTTGAAGAAGGAAGGCGTATTTGTATTTTGTGGGAGAGCAGACATGTCGGTAGTTTATTACCAAGCTCACCACCTTTACTAGATGATTCCATGGGGGAAACCCTGTCATGACAACGAGGGCTCCCAAACCCTAACAAACCATTATCTTTTGCTGACACTGCATAAGTCATTTTTTAAAACCTACTTCTGTGAACTTTCTCTAAACCCTATCAAGTGATTTAGTGCCAGATACTAAACCTACAGGAAACCTACATTTAATCATCTCCTGACAGTTGGGGAAGGCATTGTCAGACCAGAATATGCTTATAAGTGTCAGTTTGAAATACATTACTCTGCTTAGTTTGGAAGACATGGTCATTTGAGGCATCTTTGTGAAATGTAGATAAGGTAACTGATGTTACTCATGTCCTGCCACATATCACATAGCCACAAAAGAGTAGCCACAGCTCAAAACAGGTGGCATCAAGCGCTTCTGTTGACATTAAATATGTTCCTGGTGTCATGATTTTGAATTGAGTTTGTTGTTTCCTGTTTTATTTTGAAGAGTTTTTTCCCTGGTGTGTTTGTTGTCTACTTGTTTCCTTACCTTTGATTAGCCCATTGATTTCACCTGTGTCTCATTTTGCTGCCCTCCCCTGCCTATTTAGGTTTTTGCCATTGCCTTTGTTCTCTGTTGCTGCATTAGTTATTAAATTAGACCTCATGTTTTGCCATGTTTGTTTCCTAGACCATAGTCATAGAGATTTTGGATTTCTGGGTTTTTTTTTGGTTTTTGGAGTTATACTTCCACGCCTTGTTTCGGATTGACTACCTTGGTTTTTGACCCTGCCTGCCTTGACCACGCGTAAGCCTAAGCCCTTTAATAAACTGTTTGAAAGATCTTTGTGCATCTCTGTGCCTGCCTGCGTCTGGGTCCAGCTCACCCCATAGCCCAGTCTTGACAGAATGCAGCGACCCAGAATGGACCCAGCGGGCAAGCTTGGGGATGCAAAATGCCGTGAACTGTGTCATGATCTGGACGAGCTGCACAAATACTGGCTGAAGACCCCCCATGCTGAAGCCAAGGATATTGCTCTAAGGCTGGCAAAGAAAAAGGCGGCTGCTAAACCGCAGTGTGTAGATTCCCTACCTTACTGGCTGAAGGAGTTTGTTAGCCTCACTGACAGTCGGTCAGCCAGCTCGGGCTCCATCATGCTCACGCTCACCAGTCATCAGCCTGCTTCTCCACCTAGCCCCAGTTTTGTCAGCAGCTCTTCTCCCAGTGTCTGGCCTGCTAGCATCAATGTTGCTAGCAGCTCTCCCAGTGTCCGGCCTGCTAGCATTGGCCCTGCTAGCAGCCTTAAACCCAGTGTCAGGTTAGCTAGCATCAACGTTGCTAGCAGCTCTTCTCCCAGTGTCAGGCCTGCTAGCATCAATGTTGCTAGCAGCTCTCTCAGTGTCGGGCCTGCTAGCATTGGCTCTGCTAGCAGCCTTCAACCCAATGTCAGGTCAGCTAGCATCAACGTTGCTAGCAGCTCCCCTCCCAGTGTCCGCCTGCTAGCATTGGCCCTGCTAGCAGCTCTTCTCCCAGTGACTGGCCAGCCAGTATTGGTCCTGCTAGCAACCTGCCTCACAGTTTCTGGCCTGCTAGCCGCTACTGCTGGCTCCCCGGCCCTCCAGTGCCTCAGCAGCCCTGCAAGCCAGCGCCTCAGCTGCACACCTCCCCACTGGACGCCACTCCTGTTCCGGCGTCCGGGGTCCCGGCGGACGCCACTCCTGTTCAGGCACCTGCTCCTCGTCTCCAGTCGGCGTCCCGGCCGACCCCTGCTCCTCGTCTCCAGTCGGCGTCCCGGCCGACCCCAGCTCCTCGTCTCCAGTCGGCGTCCCGGCCGACTCCAGCACCTCGTCTCCTGTTGACAGTACATTCAATGCCTGCTCCACGTGCTCAGTCGGGGACGGCAGCCCGTCCAACTCAAGTTGCTAGTGTTTCCAGTGCTTCCATTGCCTCTAGTGCTCCAAGTGCCCCTAGTGTTCCTAGTGCTCCAAGTGCCCCTAGTGTTCCTAGTGCTCCAAGTGTCCAGTCGGGGGCGGCAGCTCGTCCGACTCAAGTTGCCAGTGAATCCAGTGTCCCTAGTGTTCCAAGTGCTCCATGTATCCCTAGTGTCCCTAGTGCTCCAAGTAACCCAAGTGCTCCAAGTAACCCAAGTGTCTCTAGTGCTCCAGGTGTCCCTAGCGTTCCTAGCGCTCCAGGTGTCCCTAGCGTTCCAGGTGTCCCAAGTGCTCCAAGTGATCCCAGTATCCCAAGTGCTCCAAGTGATCCCAGTATCCCAAGTGCTCCAAGTATCCCAAGTGTGCCTAGCGCCCCCCTTGCTTCCAGTGCCCTTAGCGCTCCCCTTGCTTCCAGTGCCCTTAGCGCTCCAAGTGTTCCTAGCGCTCTTAGCGCTCCAAATGTTCCTAGCGCTCTTAGCGCTCCAAGTGTTCCTAGCGCTCTTAGCGCTCCCCTTGCTCCAAGTGTTCCTAGCGCTCCCCTTGCTCCAAGTGTTCCTAGCGCTCCCAGTGCCCCAAGTGTTCCTAGCGCTCCCAGTGCCCCAAGTGTTCCTAGCGCTCCCAGTGCCCCAAGTGTTCCTAGCGCTCCCAGTGCCCGGTCAGCACCTCCAGAGAGGTTAAATCTACGCGGCCGGCCTCCTGCCCGACCTCCGGAGAGGCTCTGTCTACGTCGCCGCCCTCCAGCCTGGCCTCCGGAACAATTCAGCTTCAGTCATTGCTCCACGTCACAGTCTGACCCCCTGATTTTTCTGGACTGTCTGTCCTTCCTCCTGACCCCTTTCACCCACCCTGCTTCATGGACTTCTTTTTTTAAACCTTAGGGACATCTGGGATCTGTCCCTTGAGGGGGGGGGGGGTTCTGTCATGGTTTTGAATTGAGTTTGTTGTTTCATGTTTTATTTTGAAGAGTTTTTTCCCTGGTGTGTGTGTTGTCTACTTGTTTCCTTACCTTTGATTAGCCCATTGATTTCACCCGTGTCTCATTTTGCTGCCCTCCCCTGCCTATTTAAGTTTTTGCCATTGCCTTTTTTCTCTGTCGCTGCATTAGTTATTAAATTAGACCTCATGTTTTGCCATGTTTGTTTCCTAGACCATAGTCATAGAGATTTTGGATTTCTGGGGTTTTTTTTTGTTTTTGGAGTTATACTTCCACGCCTTGTTTCGGATTGACTACCTTGGTTTTTGACCCTGCCTGCCTTGACCACGCGTAAGCCTAAGCCCTTTAATAAACTGTTTGAAAGATCTTTGTGCATCTCTGTGCCTGCCTGCGTCTGGGTCCAGCTCACCCCATAGCCCAGTCTTGACACCTGGTATGAGAACATTTCCTCAAAAATCCCAGAGGAGTTATCTCAAATTAATTTTGAAGTTTTTGAACATCACGCTCTTGTATAATTTCTACTTAGCTTTTCTCAACTGTACAGCACCTGCACTGCAGGATGCCTCTAAATGTTGATTGGACACCCAGCAGGCACACAAAGCAATGATTACAAAGTCAATTTTGAGAGAGCAGCATATGGATAATGTATTTTGGAATGGAACTCTTCATCTGGAACATGTTTTTTTTGAGCCTTTGCACCCTTCGGCCCTACACATTATTGCAATATTGCAAGTTGATTATTTCCCGTGTAGTTATGCTGCAGGTGAATACATACAGACAGATAAAAATACATTTGTCGTTCATCCAGGAACACGTCTTGCAGTGTCAAAGCCTTGATGCACTGCTGCTTAACAGCTGTGAGTCTGATCATGTGATGAGGCTCTTGTCTTGGTGTTTGTGCAGGGGAGTTATCACCACTGGCTATTGGTTGTTATGCTAATAGATTTAAAGAGCGTTGCACTGATGATGTGGGGGAGCGCTCGGAGTGCACCTTATCTAGCTGATAAGGAGGCTTCACAAATACTGCCCACGCTCTCTTAATCTGGAGCACAGCTTCAACACAAGGGGAAAGAGAGCTTCTTCGTGGTCGATAGCCACATATGTGGGGAATGCTCTCTTGTGCTTCAACGACGTCAGTTCAAAATGTATGTGTTTTGTTGTGTGTGTGCTTGTGGCTGAGAAAAGCACTGGGCTTCAGGATTTAATCACCCTTCTCCAAATGCACCTCATGGATTTTCTGTGTTTGGCTTAGGAGTCGATACAAGTGGTTTAGCAGAGCGGTAGTTGGAGTTCCTGACAATACACAACGCATGGCTGCGGCACTGCGTCTGTGCACAACACGACTAGGACAGGAAGGTGATTTTACAGCTTCTTTACAGAGATGCTGCTGCACCGGAGACAAAGAGGCATCAACTAGTGGGTGCGTTCTCTTTGATTTCTTCAGAGAAAAACAATTCCCAGCCTCCACTTGCAAACATCATGAGGCCCATATGAAAGCTAATGTCAAAACATGTATTTTTCCGTGCGAGGCTGCCTCCGATGCCTTAAGGTGGCGTAAAGCAATGCTTGCTGGTAACAAAAAAAGTGCAAACTGATTGATGCATTGGTGAACTGAAATTGCCAAGGCACATCATTAGCCCTGTGAGCGTATGAAAACTATCAGACCACAGGGACACTTCTCACAGATGACTGGCTGTTCCCGGCTCCTCACACATCGCGGCGGCCTGCCTGACTCTTCGGCTCCCTTATCTCCAGTATGGTCTTGTTCACGTCCCCACCTTTAGTGCACTGATGAATGTGGGAGCTGTGAGTATGTGCTGAGCAGTCAGCTTTACCAGGAAAAATGCCAAATACGTTCTGTTGACAACTGCAGACTTCTATGGCCCCAAAAATGTTGCCTTTCATGTTGGAACTGTGACTAAATGAGGCAAGATAATGACGGGCATTGACAAGTAGATGCACGTTATGGTAATGATCCTCTGTAAAACAATCTTTGCAGCTGAGCGGCAATAAAAATCCATTTTAAGCCGAATTTCACCAATGTGCTAGAGCTGTCAAAGGCTTGAGGAGACTATAAAGGAAGTGTGTGAATCTGCCGTGTCCTGTTCATACACATTGGACGTCTTGTCAGCTGCTCAGGCTGTTTTTGCTTTGTGTTCCTCTCTGACAGAGGAACTATTCTTCAGTTCTTGGATAGGGTTCACTGTATGACAGTGATAAATGTTGCTTTAACAGACAAAGTGAGCCTTTGGCCTGAGGAGATTGTTTTTGCTCTCTTTACAGAAAAAAACAAGGCTGAGTTTATTGTATGATTGCTTTCAGCCAAAGTATATTTAGTCTGGGTGAGCTAAATTCACCGGCATTGCAAAAAATAATAACATCCAAACTCAGCCAAGCCATTTGGCCTTGTCCTCTTTCGCTGTGATTATGTGACAGCAATCCACAGCTCTTAGTGAGTCAGGTGCTAATGGACGCACTATTAGTTCCAGCAGTTTGGCTGATCTCGCAGCACTGAAAGAGAGAGGCTTGCTGATCCCCTGCACTGACGCTGCTGTATTTCCTCTGGCCTGCAATTAAATGTCAAACATGGCGAACTAACAATCACAGAGTTCAGCTCTGACACGGGTCAGACCTGACTTCCACAAGTGACCCTTTGTAAAGATTGATGTCCAAACATCTGAATGTAGACCCAGTGTCATCTCAGTTTCATATGATAGCTTCATGTCTTCAAATAGCTGTAGACCTGGACCACACTTCCACAATTGATCTGTATCTATATACATTAATTGGATGACGACATCTGATCATGGTCCATTTGTATTATGTACTGATACTTCTTCTCATTAGCTAGCTACAGCATCATCATGAAGATTATGATGCTGCTGCTTGTAGCTCCTAAACACATTGACCAGAGGTGTCAGTCGTCTTTTATGTCATCTTCTTTCCATATTTACATTGTGTTAATGGCCTTCAGATCAGTAGAAGATGTCAGATGTCAGATGTCGTCTGCGTGTCATCAAACAAAGTGGCCTCAGGTGCTCGGGTGTATTATCGCTGGTTGAGATGTGGTTGGGGGCCTTTATTACCTGCTTCTCTTCTGTGTACTAAAAATGACATGTTTAGGTTTTCAGTTGTCTGTTCAAACCTGCTGATGATATCCATTCATCAGTGTTAACCTTAGATGATACCATCACATCAGCCTCAGCATATTCATGTATTTAGGCAGCTAAACCCTAAATGGCACGAAATTAGCCTTTTATCATTATGTTCTTTTGGTGGTTTTACGGCCGTTCACAATAATGCCAGCTCCCGAGGTTCAATATGGAGTCACAGTTTGGCTGTGTGAAATTTGTTCCCTATTGGTATGCAAGCATTAAAAATCCCACTGCTGTGCTGCAAATGGTGGCCAAGACACCGTTTGTCAAGCCAAAAATATGAATGAAACTGTTACTGAACGGATTTCTCTTTAGTGTGCCATTGTAATGAAAGTAATGAGGCAGTCTACAGGAGAACTGAACTGCCTCTGGGCATTAGCTGTGGTTTTGTTTGAATTATAAGCTGAATGGAGCCTGAAAACACCAGACAATGAACGATCTCTCTTTCTTGTTGTGAGCATCTTCGTGATTTATTCAGGGCTTTTGGACCACAGCTATAATTGGCCACTGAAACGAATGCTGCTGATTGCTGTTTTATCATGCTCTGCGAGCGTACAGCAGAGGATACGCTGGTGACAGCTTTTGCAGGTGTGAGACGGGAGGAAAATCTCTGAAAATGAACCAGGGTAAAAACAAAGTGGTCTGAATCTTCAAAGGGAAACGCGTGAAGCCGCAGAGTTGTTTGTGCCGACGTTCCTTCCCTCTCTTGTTCCTCGCCTGCATGCTCCTTTCTCAGCTTCGTCCACGAGCCTCTCTTTCTGAGAAAGTGATGTCTGGCTTTGCAGCTCACTCCCCTGAGGGATCCCGTAGATCGTCTAAATCCCCTCCTCTTTGATATCCCCGCTGCTTTTGGGTTCACCTGCCGGATGGTGCTTTCTCTGTTTTTGTCCTGTGCTTTCCATTTTCACCTGCACATACATTTCACACCAATTCCATTCAGAAGTCAGTGTTTTCAGTCAGAAAGCACCTGTTGGGTGCACAAACTCAATCACATATTGATTTTTATTCATTTAACAGCCCTGCATTATTTTCATAACTGAATATTGTGTTGATTACCTATTACTTTAATGTTGGACCACAGAATTACAACCTTAAATGTTTTATCTAACCAACAATCTACCATCATAAGACATTAAATGCAGAATAATTGAAATGGATAAAAGCAGCAAACATTCATTGGTTGCAGCCTCTGGAACTAGCAAATGTTTGGATTTTTAGTTTTTTTTTAATGAAAATCGTTTTGTTTCATTTATTCACTGCCAATCCATAAAATGATTTTTTTAATAACTTACTGACTGTGGGACACAAATGAATAATTAACACATATCTCTTCACTGGAGGTCACAATGGTCCAAAGTCAAGGTGCAAGGCTTCCTGTCCCAAACTGTTTGAGGACAGTCAGAACCAATCAATAATGTGATCAAGCCAAACAGACACAAATTACGTTTTTAAAGAGGACTCCAATACTGGTCAAGGTTTAACCTGAGGTTTGATTGCTAGAGGAACCCACAGAACTACTGGTATGGGAGTGCAGGGAGTTGGTTGATGGAGCTTGGTTGATGGACCAGCGCAGATGAGGAGATGACGTCATTAAAAAAGCTGCAGTCAAACCTGAAATGACGGAACTGACGTGAAAAACGAGTGGAACAGCAACATTGGAACTGAAACATGGTAAACTGTTTGGCGGCAGCAGTGTGATGCACCACCGATTCATGAGCAAACCACGTATTCCTGAGATGATGATGAAGCACCACATGATCAGAGCTAATGGACAGCCCGCTCAGATCCGTCTCAGCTGTAAGGGACACTGACACACACACCTGCGGCCTGCAGGGCTACATGGGCGGAGACTAGAATCAAACCACGGTTTTGTTAAATCGAGCCTGGCAGTAGTTCAGGCACTGAAATTGTTTCATAGTCACATGTTCATAAACCAACCAATCAAATATGCCCATGACCCATCTCCAACACTAACTGGTCCATTTGCCACTAACATGTCTTCAACTGTCCATTACTGCTTGTTTGGCGAGGGGTGCACCCTGACTGTGGTTCACAGCTCATCCTCCCTGACTCCTCGTGTGTTAGCCCTCAGTTGTATGTGGCTGTCGTGTCCACCAGGATCTAACTCTCAGTCAGAGGGTTCGTATGCTGTGTGAAGCTTGCTCAGATTTGTTCCGCACTATCAGACCAGCAGAGCTACAACCACAACTGAAATGTGTGTCATTGTTGAAATAGATGCTTAAATCCCCAGTGAGACTCTCTGGACAGAACTTTTTATGTTTTGTTAACGTTAATATTTGTTTGTTTGTTGTGCTGATCATAGCGCTGATGATCTGCATTAATTGGAAGTTTAAAGCCTATTTGCAGTGTAGATATGAATATGCTTTGAACAACAGAGCAGAAGCCATATAAATGAGGATTAAGTGTCGATTTGGCGTGTGTGCCTGTGTGTGTTCGTGTGCCTGTGTGTGTACGCTCAGCAGCAAAAGCATTTGCTGGTTTGAGCCTTTCAAAGAGAAACCATCCGCTCATATGAGCATGAGCAGGTTATTGTGTGTTTGCATGCACACGAGAAGGTTTCAAGGGATTCTGCTGCAGCTAATCTTTCGTATCGACTCCGCTCTAACACAGACACACACACACACACTAACACACATGCTGCGATGGTTGTTGTGCCCCTGCAGAGCTAAGCAGCAGGCTTCAGCTTCCTTTGTGCCGTGATGCCATCTGGCAGCTTCAGATGGTTTCGTAAGTCCACACCAGGGTCCTGCTCTTTCATCCGCTGGGACCAAGTTGTAACGGGGGGTTTGCGGGAAAGTGGCTACAGGGGAAGAACCCGAATGCAGACGGTCAAGATGGCAGGACGATTTCTGTGGTTTAATGATGAAAAGAACTTCTAGACATGTGTAGGTTGGCAGGCAGATTGGCAGGTAAGGAGGTAAACCAAAGCGTGAACACAGAAGGATGAAGCATGAAACAAACTGAGTGACTAGGACAAACAGAGAAAGTGTTGTTTCGCCTGGTTGAGTGTCCACAGCGATGATGAGGAGGAGAGAGGTGGGCGGGCAGGCAACTGTTGATCTTATGAGGGTCGAGGGAACAGGTGTGGAGGTGGGTGGGGCAGTCAGGTGATGTGGAAAGGTGAGAAAGTGCCAGAGTCACGTTCCCTGCACTGGGAGCTGGAACTGATCTGATAAAGACTTCGTTAAATGCACATATGATACATGTTCATATGTTTTCATGTATAACATATGCTACAGTATATATGCACATTGTGTATCTGGTCATGCATCCGATGTTTGTATGGTACCCTCCAGATAAGACCACTGTTTCTATTTTTAGAACTAAGCTTCCAGTTTGAGCTATTTTAGTCCTACAAACCGGCACCAACGTCATAAATAAGAAGAAGAGCCTGTTTCTCCTGTGGTGTTCGCTTGGCCGTCTCCCTCTCCTTCTATAAACGGACGGTAAATATCTTGTTTTGAACCTGGCACGGAGGAGAGGGAATAAAGGAGGAGGCAGGATGGAGCGTCTCTGTCTTTTCTCGTTCAAGTGTGGGTAGCAGAAGAAGTGTCCCCTCTTGTTTTTGTATAATGCATGTTGGCTCCAAAGTACTAATCCACATAGAAGGAATGTGGGCGGAGTGTGTACACACGCGCGCAGAGGCAGACACACACAGACACACACATTAATGCGTGAAGGAAGCCATATAAGGTTCTTTGCAACTCTGGAACTGTGTTAAATGCAGTGCAAAGCTGAACCAGTGAAACTACTGATGAACTTTAGATGTGTGGTTGAGTCGATATCACAGTCGGGTGTAAATATGTGTTTTTTTTAGTAACATGCCATATGTAATTCCAAGCTGTGAGATACTCTAAATCATGAAACGATCTATGTTTAACACAATGGTGTGTTCATACAAACCCGAACGTTTCATAGTGTAAAGACAAATGAAAGCAAAACCCAGTTTACACTGAGTCACTGAGGTCTGAAGAACAGCGTCACTGACACAGATTTGCGAAGTGTGTGAGATTCTGTTGGAGAGCTGGTGTGGTGTTTTGACGATGATGATGATGACGGTGGTGGTGTGGAGCGATGTCTAACACGTCGCTCCAGAATCCATTATCTGCGAGTTGGACTGAGATGTAGTGACCCTGAAAGCCTCAGAGTCTGGTCCGTGTCATCTTCATCAGCAGACCACACAGCAGACCATTTGTCTTAGTGTTCGTTATGAGTGTTTGTTCAGGTTTTGTAGCTACGTCATTAATAAATGGATTATTGTGCATTTTTTAGACGTTCATGTCCCTCAACAGATGAATCCAGGAATGTTTAGAGGTCTCCTGGCATCTCATTTAACATTATTAGCAGGTTAAAATTAACATTCCCATCTTCCTCAGTTATTCCCCTGTGCAACCTGGTCTCTTCAGTGCACCAAACTTCAGTTTTGCATGCAGGTGCTAAGTCAGGTGACCACTGTCAGGGTACACTGCACTGAGATATATTATTATTAAAACTACAGGGCCTATTTGAAAACACTATTTATTGTGACAGTATCATATAAATAAAAAGGGCTGCACCTTGTATGACTAATTATGACATACGCTTGCTGTGCTGGATCGAGTTGTCGCCAACATGAGACAGTGAACAATGGGCACTGTCTCATGCACTGTGGAACTGTGGAACAGATCCACACTCTGCTGAACCCTTTCATGCAACGGGCAGTAATAATGCTAAGTGCACAAGGGCATTATAAACTCCACAGAAAAAGCTGGTCTGGCCCTAATATGTCCTGTGCCCATGCAGAGGTTGATGTAATATCCTGTTCCTGTTATTTATAGCTGCCAAGAGGGAGTTGATTGCGCTCTCTCTCTCTCTCTCTCTCTCTCACACACACACACACACACAGACACACACAAACAAACACTGTCTGCTCCTCTTTCCATCTTTCTCCTCTTGCTCCAGGACTCTTTGAGACTGAGAATCTGTTGGGGTTTTTTTTGTTAGAGTTAAATCTCATCTGACTATTGGTGCATCTTTCTCTAGGCTTTCAGCTTCAATTGGAATCTCAGTCTGAAGAGAGGTTCTCACCTGGTTTCACCCTCATTATATCTAGGACAGTGCTTTCTGGAGTAATCCCCCTCAGCAACTGTCAAATAAAAAACAAACAAACGTGGATTTCTGTCTGAGCCGCACCAGTTTGGAATCAAAGGCAGGGATCCGTGCCCTGCGCAAACAGCTCTCCATTATTACATTTCATTATTTCTTCTCCCTGCTGGTTCCGATACGCCACTTCTCCAGTCTTCCAGGAGGGATTTCATTAGTTACTTCGCCAGCAGGATCCCAAAATCAGACAAAATGACGGCACAAAGTAGGCCAACACAGACGCATAAAGTGAAGCATCATTAAGTGGATACACCTGTACTCTCACACGTTCAAGTCCCCGAGGTTGGGTCGTGAATAGAGCGGTTCAGCTCTTTGCAGGAGCACAAACGTTTCTAATATATGTCCTGATTATTATATAATTTAACCTCTTGTTGCTCATTAAAAGTCCGGTTTTGCACAGGCGTTTAAACACCTGTCTCTCAGTTGTAGCACGTGACTATAACAGTTCTTGTTCTTTATGTGACACGTTGCTTTAACCGTTTGATAAAATAAAAAGTGGATTATTTGGTGTTTTACTTTGCATCAGCCAGTAACTAACACATTTTCCAACTCGCTGCAATTTAAAGCCATATACATTTTTTACAAGTACTATTTTTAACAAGATATAATTATAAATGTGCTGTATCAGTGACAGGACTATACACTTAACTGTGAGGGGGTGAAGCTTTTAGTGATTTTAAACTTCTGGTGTGTCATTTTAAGGCTCTAAATGCTGTTTCAGGGGAACTTTTTGTGTTTTACATCAGTTTTACACTGATTCTACTAAACTGAAACGAATGCACCAGTAAGTCATGATTGATTTGCACGGTACGCACGACCTCCCGCAAATTCATCTGTTGTCAGTCATTTCTCAATCAGCTCAATAACTTTGCAAAAGCTCTTTGGGGAGGTTCAGATGATGGCGAGGGGTTTTCCCTTTCACATGTCAGGCCTCTCTTGCTTCACTCCAAGCTCAGCTCCAAGATCTTAAATCTGAACACGGCAGAAATCATTTGGAGCCACTGATGGATTCATTTTTCAGAATATAATGAAGTATATTAGAAATAAAGTATCTTTGATGTGTTTCTGCAATAGATAGCAATAGTTTGCGCAATAGATTCCTCCGACACTCACTGAGGCTCTTGAATAAAGAGTAGGGGATCCTCTAAGGTCAGAATCTTGCATAGACACAAACAGGCTTGGTCCTGTTGGAGCATTTCAGCACAACGGCCAGAGCGCTTCCTGCAGCAGAGGCTCAGGCAGCAGACAGGTCTCTTTCTGCAACGGGAAAGCAATTAAATGACAAAATGCTGAGATTCCAGAATTCCCCAGGCAGCGTTCCCACTGCTTGTCAACAGTAATCAGACTTGAAGGTCACCTGTGTGTCCACTTTAATGGTCAAGTGCTCGTGCCCCCTCGCTGATTGCCTGACTCCAGAGGCAGTTATTACTATCACAAACAGACACAAACACAAAGGAAGGAGACATCTCTCCCAGTAAAATTAGCCACCGGGCCTTTGGCCTATTTTCACTGACCTACTTATACCTAATGGGCATACATTCTACTTTGTTGTGCAGTTGTGTTATGAATTTATTTATTGTCTCGAGGTCCAACGTCAGCTCTGAAGATGGATCGTACTATACCGTATGTGTTTACGTCTGTTGCAGGTTCAAGTGGTGTCGCCTTTCACATTCCAGTCTTTCGCTTGTTGGAACATCCACACTCAAAATCAGGTTTTACAGAAAAGCTGCTGACGTGTGCACGCGCATGTGTGTGTGCATGAGCCGTTAAATGTGAGAAGAAATTCACAACTTAGGCAGCCAAGAGGAAATATCAATGTCTTTTTCCAATGTAAATTTGTATGGTTAAAATAAATAAAATATGATATGTTGGGCCTCATACAGACAACAGGCCCCCGACAAGGTTTATGACCTGAGGTCTGATACAGATCAAAGATTGCAGACCAACCAAATGGCTGCTCTCTTTGTCTAAGACCTGGGAGCCAGGTCACAAAGGTATGCAGGACACCTCCATCCCCATTCACTCTGCTGCCCCCCTGCTGGGTGCAGCCCCCAGTTGGACGGAGCCATTAGCATCCTGGCTGCTCCTTATCTTAGACCTATGGGCCAGAGCACACAGGAGTGGGGGACACCTCCGCCCCTACCTGCTCAGCCACCCCCCTGGTGAGCGCTGGCCCCCAAACGGCACGGGAACCACCAACAGCCCGCTCCATTTGTCTCAGATCAAAGGGCCAGACCAGGAAGGAGCACAGGCTATCTCCGTCCTAACCCCCTCTGTCGTCCCCCCCCCGGTGGGTGCGGACTCCCATTGGACAATAGCCGCCAGCACCCTGCTGTGCGGCCAGATGTTTGCAGGTATATTACCTGCACTAACCCTCACAACTAAGCTCCCAGTCTGTGTCTAGTTGGCTGCCACCCGGCTCCCAGCTAGTCACGATGCAAAAGGGAGTGAACCACCGCTTCAAACCGCTTCCAGTCTGTGTCCATCCCAGCTAGGCACGACGAAAAAGGAAGTGAACCATCGCGTCGAACCGCTTCCAGTCTGTTTCTAGTCGGTTTCCACCCGGATCCCAGCTAGGCACGACGAAAAAGGAAGTGAAACACCACTTCGAACCGCTTCCAGTCTGATACAGCAGGCTTCCACACGGATCCCAGCTGGTCACGACGAAAAAGGAAGTAAACCACATAAGGACCTGAACTATGTGCCAATCTCACCCTCGCTGGACAAACTGAGATTTCCCAAGCACATTATTTCCACGGATCCGAAGGAGAGTCGCCGCCGCCGCAGACGCCGTCGCCGCCAGCGCTCAAAGTACCTGCAGAAGGAAGAAAGGACCGCCGCGTCTTTCTTCAACCCTTGCAACCCGCCGTGCAACCCGCCGACAGAGCGACACGGCCCACCGTCGTTATCCGAGCCGAGGAACCGAGCCGGACCCAAAGACGGATCTCACACATCTCCCTGCTTCGTAGGCACGTAAGAGGCTTGATTTGGGCAGAGGTAGTTTTAAGTGTGTTTTCTATACAATTTTATTGTATAAGTTAAGTTAACGGACTACAAGTCCCGCGCTTTGTATTAATGGACCAAGCGTCACATTTGTTTATTTAATCTCTTTGATCGGGTGTACTACGGTCTAACGACCGGAGCCCGAAGAATTTTTCTTTATGTGCTGTGTTTTCCCTTCTTTCCCCCTTAACCGACACGCACATACACACCGGGTATACACCGGTGAAAACTAATTTTTCAGAGAAACACAGGCTAAGCTCACAGACGCCACTAGCCGTTGTCTTTTTCAAACCTCGCGGTCATTTCCTCTGTCCGAAGCTCTTGCGTGACGTACTCCCTCTCCTCCCTTACGTCCGCAACCTCACCCCTCCTCTTTCACACACACACACAGACACACACACACACACACACTTGTATAATCTAGAATAGATACATGATGGATGTCTATTGATTGAGGTGTTATCGATTATTAATTGATATCATTGATTTTAATAAATTCTGTTATGTTTTAAAGAGAAGTTGTCTGCATTGTTTGTACAAGTGTTGTTGTAAAGGCTGGTTAAAAGAGTCAGTGCTCGGATTCACACCTTCATTGTTCGTCTTGTGCATATCAGTATCTCCCAGGTACTGATATCTGTAAGTGAACGCTTGTGAGACTGATTTTCGAGTGGTTATTGGTCCCTGATACCAGGGTGGTGCCCCGTAATTATTAATTCTTATTAATGATAATATTCTTTCTATTAATAATTATCATAGATAATTATTAATTTTTGCTAATAACCTACTCCTATAAGGCACAACAAATGATGCCTATGCGAAGCACAACAGATAAATACAACTAAATAAAACATTTATTTATTTATTTACTCATTTATTTTAGTAGGGCCTCATGAATTAAAACTGAAAGCTTGACAACGGCCCATGCATTAACTTTACATGTGTATTTTTAAAAATCTGTTGTGACAACATATCCCATGAGTCTCAGCTGCAGGTGCGCCGTTATGGTGTCCTGGGAGCTGTAGTTTATTAATGCGAACAACATGATTGACCTTTCCTTTATAAAATGACACGGTGTTCATTCATCAGCTACTGTGGAGAATCCATTCACAGAACATTTCAAACAAACAGCTCCAGCTTTATGTTTCAGACTTCCCACAGAAAACTGCAAAAACGTCTGTGGAAAATAAAAATTGAGCAACAAAAGCAAGCAGAGCCGAGGTGGCACTCTATATTTAGATATACCAGACTAATTTCAAGAGTATTTCATGTATTGTTTAACTGCTGATCTTAGATGTCTTTTCGTAACAGCGCTTCACGCTCGAAAACGGCTAGTTTTGTCGTAGTGGGCACGTTTCCCATATTCCTACGCGTACGCGAACGCAACACCGCGCCGTGCACCTGGATGAGCTACCTGAATAATGAGTGTGTCGCTGTGATTTGACTCGTTTCTGATGTGTGGACATTTATGAAGGAAACTGTTGCTGCACAGGAACATTGTCACTCCTAATACATCCCCGCTGCTTAGAGTAAATAGGAACTCCCCCCCCTCCGGAAGTGGGCTTTCGTCTGTTTTTCAGTGTTTTTAATGAGACTCTGGAGAGTTGACTTGTTATGCCACAGATTCCGAGTTTCCACGACTCAGCTCATCTTTGGTATCTCAATGACAAGGCGTCGAAGATTCATATTTATGCCACTTGGTCCAAGGTGCGAAAGCGACACAGTAAAGCCAACTTACTGTTTGAAAACAGCCTGTCGAAATGCCCGCTCGGCAAAAGCGTAAAAGGGGCCAAACCCCGGGGTCACGGTGAGTTGGCAACAGCTGCTTTTCTCGCTTTCTTCTCTTTTTCTACCCATACAAGCGTTTCTGTGCGCTAGATTGACAGATTCACACTGCTGCAAATGACCAAACACACTTCAATGCCCAGTATTAGCCGCTCTGACGCTGATGTTCCAAACTCCTTTAACAAATCTGTCAATTTTGTGTTTCCCTGCGTATTTGCATATGCATCTGAGGGAATATGACATTATCCAACTAATTTTGGGAATTAAATGGGTCCTTCTTAAAATTCGGCAGCATTTGGCATCCCAAAGATTTGATCGCTGCATTTAGTCAATGGTTAGGCCGAGTAACAGAGGTGACGAGCAATGGGCGCAACGGGCACAGGCCCGGCCTTTCCCCGCAGGCTGGGGGCCCACGCGGCTCTGCTGTGGGTCACTCCACACATGATTTTAGATCAGGCACCCAGTTTAATTCTAGACAGCACAGTGGGAAGGCAAAGCCAGATTTGACAGGTTTGAATTTGAAGTGCTTCAGGCTCCAGCAGTGAGCCGATCACACTTGTATTCGATGTAAAAGACACATTTCAGAATTACTGATGTGGAAGTGACTGTGTACAAACACGGGGCGCTGGGATAAATGCAAATCAGTGTCTGAAATAACTGGTGTTTAATTTGTCCTGTATGTGGGAATGATCACATGATAATATTTGAGAATCAAAGCCCGACTGACCATAAACGATAGTTGTTCCAGCTTATTCTGCACCCACATTAGGTGATATCCCTAAAATGTGTCTTTTATAATAAGCTTTATACAGAAGTTAAACATTTTGGTTGATATTCAGAGCAATATCTGCATAAAACTGAAAATAGATTATCCCCCATGAGTGCAACTTAAATGTGTTGATTACAGGATTCCATGTTATTGGCAGCCACTGGCTCCCACCATAGCACAAGCGTTGTTTGATGTTGTCTCAGTCATATATAACCTTTGGTCACATGACAAAGGGATTCCCCCGACCTGAGTTGGCTTTGATCACACACTGACTCCTCACAGGCGACTTTGAATTGTCTATTCACGTCTCAGTCAACCGATTTCCTGTCACATGGTATAAGCCTTGTACCAAAGGCTTCCTGAACCAGGCTAGGGAGGCACTGAATGTGGTTTGATCACATGCAGAAAGGTACAGATACGTGGTGCGGGCTCCTGTCAGCTCTCTCCAACAATGTTCGTGTTTTCATAGCCTCTGAAAACTCATAAAAGTCCTGCGCCCGGGCTGCAGATTCACTTTTTCACTCCAGTTGGCGTGAAGCCCGCGCACGATTCATTCTCATTTCACAGAGATGATTCAGTTTCTGTAGAGCAGAAATCCCACTGATTGTGATCCTGCATGTGTTCGACTTCTGCTGCCGCTGCCTGGTCCCTAACTTTAGGATTGTCGGTGACATCATCTCACTTTTTTTGACTCCTTGCACACACACACACACACAGAAAGTGGGGTTTTTGGGCCCTTATCTGACGATATCACGCCTGTGAATTAGCTGGGTTAAATCCTCAAGGTGAAAGGTGTCCTGCTGAAGATAAGCTGCGCTCGCCTCAGTTCAGAGCGTAAATCAGCTGCTTTGCATTCACTCTGCCGAGGCATTGAACGCTGAGAAGTACCTGTGCTGAAGGTTTGCCGGATTTCAGAGAGACACATTACTTTGCAGTCATGTGACAGTGAACGGCTGTGGCTTAAATGCTTGTGTGTGATTTATCTAACGCCCACGTTATGCTTCGAGATGACTCCCATTTGATTTTTGTGTCGTCAGCCTGCTGATCCTGTTTAGCAGCAGTTTTCCCTCCCAGATGCCTTCAGGAGGGCAGGATTGTCACTTCAGTGCGCAGAGCGAGTGTCACATGTCACAGGCTGGAAGATCCACACAGCGCCCCCACAGGGTGATCATAGTTTGACGTGACATAAGCTTGTCTGTGTGTGCGTGTGTGTGTTGTGCTACTGGGGCAGGAACTTGTGTTCGAAAAAAGAAAAAAAAATGGCACCCTGCTCCTGAAAATGGACATAAATTGCCAGGTTATGACTGATCAGGGATTTCTGATGCAGATATTGATTTTTAGGGAGTTGACAGATTAGACCTTTTCCGATGTGGCTCGCACAGAGATTTTGCAGCAATATGACTAGACAAAAGCATTTTTCCTGTGTTATATATGAAAGTACTGTTACCAGTTATGGTACTGTGTGAGACTGATACGTCCACCCTGGGTGAATACCTGCGGCCCATATATCAGCTGGATTATTAGTCCTTTCCCTCGATGACTTACAGGCACATCTTAATGTAGTTTTTCTTATGTCTGGAATGAAAACTAGAGGTTTCGTTCTTTCCTCGGGCAGTTTCGCAGCCACCCCTGCATGGAGCTGTACACGTCGGCCCCGTTGTCAGAGTTTGTCAGCTCTGTAAACGAATCGGTTTCCATATTCAGAACCTGGCACCTGCTTGTCAGGCAGCCCCGGCCGGTCAGGGATGCAGGCCCAGAGCTCTGACACTGTTTGACACTGCTCACCGTGCTCAGACTGCAGCATTCCGCTGCATCCGGCTGTCAGGAGTCAGCCCGGAGCTTCACCTGTTTCACCCCACAGTTCATGGTTTCTCTTGGAGGTGGAGTTGTGATGGACTTGCAAGAGCAAATGTGGTGAAAGTATGATGGTGCTGATATCTAACACTCTGCAAACTAATTAGACCTGCTGCGTTTCCTCGTGTTTGGTCTTTGAGCATAAAGGCAGGTACAGCTTTATTAGGGTTCCATCATGTCCTACCTTCCCTCCACTCTGTCTTGTTCCTGCGGGTCAGTGCGTTTCACTACACATTTAGCAAATCTCTTAGACCGGGATTACTGCTTCCGAGGGATTTAGGATTTATGCCCGCCCAACACATGTTGCACAGTTACCCCTTGTGTGTTGTGCTTCCACGTTCTTTTTGTGCTGTCCGCCGAAGCAGCCACAGCCTCCCTTTCATTCGAAGCCAGCCACTCCTCGGCGCCGCTGACAAAACGCCAGCCGAGGGAAGAAAGACAGAAGCAATGGCACGGCATGAAGATAAATTGTAGCTTTGAAAACGTGCTGCTGCATCTTTTTTCCGTTTGAGGTGGGAGAATACTGAAGAGGTGGCGGCGCAATAAGAAGTGTTTGCTGGGGCAATAACATCACGATTATTGACCAACTGTTGATTCCATTCGGAGACTTAGCGGATATTTGCTTTTTCTTCACATTCTGCTTTAAACCCAAGAAAGAAACTTGCAGCAAGTGATAATATTGACAAATTCTATGTGTTTTTAAAGTGGTGGAATAACAGGATATAGAACATTACCCAAAAAGAACATTTACTCCGGACCACTTAAGCTAAATGTCTATTCTGCGTACTTAATTTACCCAAAGCTACACTTATTTTCAAATGACATTTTCATGGGAACGTCCCATTGACTTGTAGGCAGCAGCTCACACTCTCAGTCATCCCCAATGAGCACATCCAAGAAGAGCAGCTTTTTCCCTATCGGATCAGTGTCCTCAGCCCTGATGCGCTCTGCCACCGGCGCCGCCACCAGAGACATGCCCGGACCTCCTGCCAAAGGGGCTTTTGCCTCGGAGGGGGACGAGGAGAAACAGAAGGAGGCGACTCAGAGCAAGAGCCAGCAGCCGGTCTCCATGTCCAGCGTGGTGGAGGAGTTCTTCTGGATAGGCAGCAGCATTGTGGCCTTCTCCAAGTGGAGGCTCGGCTACATGGGTGAGCGAAGTAGATTTAGCCTGGTTCAATATCTTTTGTGGAAGCAACATTTAAGACGCAGCGTCGGTTAAAGCTGTCGCACACAGTCTGAGATACGGTTTCACTCTGCTTTGTTGTCTGTATGTGCAGCTGGTCAGCAGTGGAGACTTGCAGTGTGTTTGAGGCGACGGGGGCCATTTAGTCTTTGTTGTGTGTCGGTGAAAAGAATCTTTTTGCTGTCACTCACCTTCATCTGACGGCTTTGATGGCCGCCCACCCAGTCTTCTTTCTCTGTCTTTAAACATTAAACAGACAGAATTTAATCGCTCAGAGTCATTTCAGACTGAAAGTTTAGAAGAATGCAACAGACCAGAATCGTCTTTATTGTGTGGGAAACGGCAGACGGCCAAACCCCGAGCTGCCTGTGACACTCAAATTCAGCCTTGGAAGTTCTGCAGTGATCCTCTTATTCTGATCATGTCTGTCAGTGAAAAGACCAGCGGAGAAACTCAATAGGTGTGATGCTGCTGCTCAGTAACAATACTTTGTACACACTGTGCACCACCCGTCTGTGTGGGATGCATCCGTGTAGCGATTCAGACGTTGACTGATCTCAGAACTGATCCGGTTTCTCCCATATCATATAAAGTATCTGAGAAGTATCTTTCTAATGACGTGGACTGTCTGAACATCCAGCGTTCCCCTTGCGGCGGTTGTCGTGATGCGTTAGATGTTAATTGCCAACAGATGGTTGACAACTACTGGCGAGACTCAGGTCAGCCAGTCAGCTTGCCTGATGCTCAGGTCTGTGCAATGAGTTGATGACATTTGAAAGATGTGTAAATACATAGAAATACCACAAGTAGTATGCACTGCAGACCTGTTCCTGGTGTTTTTAGAGAGGCTGTGCTACATGGTGGAGACTGCAGGTCACAAGGTGCCTGACAACTTCCGCACTTTTAAAAAAAACCCATTTGCAGCCTTTATTTCTGCAGGAAATGCAGGCGAAGCTCCATGTTGCACTGCTCTCCTGCACTCAGTACGAGCCCACTTCAGCAGTCAGAACCTTTCTACTCCCACCCTGTCAGTCTTCATTAGGTTTGCAGATTAACGTCAGCACAATGACCATCTGCACCATGGAATCACCTGTGTGTGTGTTTGTGTGTGCGTGGTTGCAACATATGGTCTCCTGACAATCTCTCTGGGCTTAACCTGGTGCCCTGCCTCCGCCTGCTTGGCCCATATTTTGACTGCAGCAGCAGGACGGCAACCACCCAGGTCACCTGCCACATCACTGAGGTGACGTCCTCTTGTCCTACCTGGCCCCCGCCTCAGCTGTGTTTTGGTGGGAAACTGCCACCTTGACTGTCACCTGCTTCCTGCTTTAAGCCCATTAGCCAGCCACAGCAGCTGCGGCCACCACCAGGGCTGCAGGTGCCAGTTAGATGCAGGAGCCTTGATGTAGGTCGTCCTGTTATGCAGCAACGTTGTCCTCTATGAAGTTACGCAGGTGGAATAGTGGCCTGCTCCAGATTTCTAAAAGTTTATCTTTAAAACTGATCCAAACCCACTGCAGAGGATGAAAAAAAAAAAAGTTCAGGTCCAAACTGTGATCTAGAGCAGATTAAAACAGTTGATCTTGTTTTGCTGCAATGGAAAAAAGCTTTCTCAAAATAAAGTTTGTGTCTTTGCATGCAAATCAGTGAGAGCAGCCAGTTTTCTGGTTATTCCAAAATGTTTGTGCTTTTAAAATCGCTTCCAGCTCGTCTTCAGCATTTTCCCTCTGTGCAGAAACACACTAACCTCAGGAGCTGTGCATGAAGTAGAACCTAACCTCACCTTAACCCTAGTGTAGGTGCCGTGTTTGATATTGTAAGAAATATATTAATTACAGTTCCATGTGTTCATTCCTAAAATTAATTGATAGAAGGCGGTGGAAACAGGGTGTGAACCGACAGAGACGGGCTCTCCGGCTCCGCCGTCGTCACTCTGGACATGGCTTCTCGTGTGCTCTCATTAATCGAGCTTGCGGATGGGATCGGAGCCTGTTTTCAGCCGTTTGAACGTACAGTTAACATCCAGTGCTCCTCCACAATGGGCGTCTTCTCCACATCCACACACACACTTTCAATCTGATGTTGCAACCATGGCAACGGGCCCAGACCCCCACCAGTAAAGCGTACACTGCCTTTTGTGTGTGTTGTGCTCCACTTTTGTCTCTCTCTCTCTCTCTCTCGCTCTCTCTCTCTACATGGTGTCGCACATGTCTGCGCCGCTGTTCCGGCTTTGTTCTCCCTGTCTGTAAACATCTGTTTACTTTATATTTATTTATTTATTTTACTCCGGCATTCACATTCATAGATTTCTGTTCACTGCTGTACATGAGTGGGAGGTTTGGTTATTGATCGACCATGCAGGGCCCCTTGACGTTGACCCCTCCTGAACTTGCACGCCAGTTGCAGACATAGATTTGTTTATGAATATCAGAACTGTTCTTTTATTATAAGGAAGCTTATCTGCAATTTCTACATTTGGTCTAAAGTTGATAATATGCACCTTTTTCTTCCTTAAACCTTAATTTTTTGAAAACACATAATTGTTTTGTTAAATTCAGTCAGTCTGTTTCACATATTTTCATCATCAATCATTGTTTTTTCGAGTTTGAAACTCTGAAGCCTTGTCTCTCATGTTTAAACTGAGTGTCAGCTGATTTGTATTGCTGGCCAACCGTTTGCACTGCCCCTTCTTTAACGTGCAGTGCAGCTGTGGTTGCTGGGCGGTGCTGATGCAGTGCTTTCAGCTCTCGACTCAAACACGTGGTGCAGGGATGTCATTTTCCTCTGTAATGTGTCCTTTGGGACTTCGTGCGTTCCCAGTTTTCCTAGTATGAGTTGCCTCGAATTGAACCTTTTTTGGGTCTGGACTTTTTTTGTGTGAAATGTCAGAAAATGTTTTGTGTAAAACTTTAAATGGACCTACATTAAAATACAGAAGACACGATTTGCACTTGAGTTTAGTGTACCTTTAATGGCTCTGTAGACAACACACGAAGAGCGCACCAGCTCCTGAAGCCTCAGACTGAGAACACAAAGTCCCAAATCGCTCAGCTGTTGTTTAATTGATTACACAGGCCTTTATTATCCAAGCTTAATTATCCTTCCATAGGTTATTGCTAACCTTTCCAGTGGGAGGAAGTGGGTCAAACACATTTCTTACCCCTGGTCGTGCTAAATGGTTGCTGCGCTGCACTGTTTTCCTGTTTTTTAAATACTGTGCATTGGTTTTTATTGGGTTGGTTGATTGCCATGGAGCTACAGCGTTGGACCACCTCAGCACAGTCTGGATGCCCTGTAAGCTCCGATGACGCGAGTTAAACACACATCCAGGCTACTTTCAGCTGTGTCCTCCTCGGTAAAGTACAGTCGGAAGACGTTTCAAAGATTTAGCTGACTTCCCAAGGGGTTTCCCCCCCGCACACGGCCAGCTACATCACAGGAGCGCACACACTCTCGTTTTAGCCAACTGGCAGGGGAGCGGGAGCAGAACGTGGCCTCCTTCCCTGCCTCCTCATCCGTGAGCAAATTGCGTTCGAGGCAGCCACAACCACAACCCGGAGTGTGCTCCACATTAACACAAGTGTCTTCAGTTGGCACATTGATTAGATTCAGCCTCCAGCTGCGCAGGTGAAATCAAACACGAGGGCCGATATTGGCTGACATACTTATCACGTTAGTATCAATGTTCCCAACACGCGCCCCTATGTAAACAGCTTTTCTTTGGTGTATAATGCAGATTATGTTTCTGTGTGGTAATATTTTGGTATCAGTACAAAGTTTTATAAAGAATATCAGACTGAAACATATTCCTTAATGAAATTATCTATTTAGGACAGCAGCCGTTCACCTTTGCTAATCATATCACAGCCCAGTCCACACAGAAAAGGTCTATTTTCTATTACTCCAGCTCAGATATTCACTATATCAGCCGACCTACGGATAATATCAGTCATCATATTAGTCTCAAACTTCTCAGCCAGGTTCCATTACGCATGCCATGTGACAACAGAGCAAAAATGGACACGTTAGCAACGCAGCGCTGTTTTCTTCTCAACTCATTCCCACTTAGTCGAGGGAATCCGATCTTGAGAGTTTCCCGTTCTTGTCACTGAAGCGAACACACGCAGCGGGGTGACAGTGTGGCCCTGGATGCAGGCAGCCGTGGCAGCAGACGCAAATGTCGGCAAGGGACAGCAATTAGAGAGCATGCGGCTCATCTTTGACAGGAGGGGGAGGAGGAGCCGCTTAGATCGGTGTCAGGAGAAATGTTTGCAGCAGTTTGCCACCCTGACCCGGCAGCCCACACCACCAGGATGCTCTCATTCCAGCCGAGCTTTGCCAGCAGGCTCATTTCATGGATTGCTGCCCCCTCTCCAGCTGAGAGGTTGCAGAGCCGCGGTCTCTTACAGCCGCTGGACATCGGGCACCGCAATCAGCCAGCGGCTCCAGAAATAACTCTCCCCTTGAAATCAATAAAAAGCTGCTCCGCATGTTGCATTCATGCTGCATGGAGAAAGTCCAAGCTGTAAAATCATTAGGGGTCAATGGGTTATGGATAATATGTTCCTTTGCTCGTCCACGTTGCATTGAAAACCAGTCTGGAGTAGCATTGATAATTGGTTTGCCCTGCTGCGTTTTGCTTAATGGCTCATGTACAACAGTCCCTTAATGACTCTACAATGCATATTCAATTTGCCAGTTATGAATGAGGTTTTGGAACTGGTGCGTTGGTGCAAGCTGCAGGACATTAATCAGTTTGTAATGAGCGCCGGTTATATTTAGGGCTGCGTATAGGTTGAGCTGTTTCAGTGACAGTACCGACACCTGCTCGAGGCTCAGAACAAAAGGCAGCTGTACGAGGACTCACAAAGTCTTCATCGGATCCAAAGTAGGCAGCGCTGTCTGACTCCGGCACAGCGTCACACACTGAAAACCTCTGAATTAGGCTAATTCCACAGAAATGATCCGGTTCGCGGTGCGCGCTGCATGATCAATAGGCGCCCTGCAAGGAAGAGTTGGTCTGTGGCCGCTGTGGTGGCTGCGCTATCGATTCTTCCAAGCAGGATGATTGTCCTTTCTGTGTCTCGCGGGCAGCGCGACAGGAGAGTCAGAGGCCGCGCTGGCTCTAACACACCGGGCTCCTCATCGTCGGCTCATTCACTCCGTTATTTCACGTGTAACCACAGAGTTGTGATGTGAATCTGGAGATAATGAAATATTTCTTTTTACACCCAGCACAGAAGCAGCATTTTATCAACATGCTAATGAGAAAAACATCTAATAAACATCTGATGAGATGGATCAAATGACTGTTAGGTGTTAGCTGTGGTTGCTCTTTACTTTGATATTTGTGTTTTGATACCTCAGCAGCATCCACCCACACTTTTGTTGGTCTGCCTTAGATTAACTCAACAACTTTACTCCTTTTGATCGTCGGGCCTTTGTGATCCACCGTCATTAAGAGAACAGAGCATTAGTGCAAGTAAAACCTGATGATTTAATGAAACGTCTCTTATTTTGCCTTCTTTGTGGAGCACTTTGCAATGCGGATTGTGAAAAGAGCTCAATAACTAATAATATAATGGTAATGTAATAATAATGGTATCAGCACAGCCATGAAGCGACTCAACTGGAATCTCCTGTCATCCTTAAAACTCAGCAGCGATATCGGGATTCATTTTATAAAGACTTAAGCGTCTGCGCTGGCTCTCAAGGGGCCGTAAGAGTTTAAAGTCCAACTCCTTGTCGATGAATCTCTGTGGTTTAGGACCAGCATGCATCTTGTGCTGTGGTACCCTCAGGTCATGCGTTAGCTTGTAGATTTTAGTTACAATGCACTGCAGAGAGCAGCCATAAATAGATATTCAAATCCCGATGTCTTTCCTGCTCCGTCTGAACCCTGAGCACTCATCTCTATCCACTGTGCAGTTGCATCTTGATATATATCATATTTATTCTGCAGTTTATATGTTTTTAAATGATTTTAAAATGTTGCTCATCCAATAAACCTACCATGCCCACAGAGAGCCTCTCACAGATGCACTGGAATGGGCCAGTCTTGCAGCATCAGTTGTTGTCCTAACATTGCACTGGTAGGGGCAGTGTGGAGTATCGAGTTCCTGCTCAGGACCCAATCAGCAGAGGTTAGGAGAACAGGACCGAACTACATTAGCAACCCCCTGGGGGCGGGCTCTCTGCGGTGAGACCACAGCCAGGCTAAATCAATGCTCAGTTAGTGATCCATCGCTGCTGCTTTGCATTACTTACTTACACAGCACATATTTTGGATGCACGTTGCATTCGGGTCAAATAGGTCAAAGCGCGACCCAAGTGCCAGGTTTGGCTTAGGTGAACCTGCGCCCGCTGGTGTCGAGAGTCTGAGATCAATTCAAACTCAAAACATGCCCCGTCTTCTCCTGTTGCCATGGTGAATTTAACATTAAGACTATTTCACAATTTCACAAACAGCGCCATCAAAGCCCTTTTGAAGCCCTTTCTTTCAGAATTTCTGGAATGAAGTATCCCAAGTTGAGGCAGACACGTTAAATCTCATGTGTGGCCATTGATTGGCTGACCCTGTTTAAAAACGTGTCGGCCTAATTTCCTCCATGTTGCAGGGAAATTGCCTGATAGGATGTGACAGACACTTGCTAATTGATTACACGGCCACACGGGGTGTTGCCGCAACCCAGGGGCGCATGGCTGTCCACGCCTGCCAGACCGGAGTGGATTACCACACCATCACTTCCTGCGGAGGAACTGTCAAATTCAACCCCTGAAAATAATAGCAAGGACACACCGAGTTTTTTTTTCTTTTTCCTTACTGCAGCCGTTCAGGTTCTTGGCACACCTCATTAGGGTCAGTCTCACTATCTCTGTGTCATTGTGTTCCTAGCGGGTGCAGAAATGTTTCCGTTAAATTTAGGCCATGGTGTGAATCCTCACACCTCTAAGGAGCTCCCGGTTTTATTGATTTTTCTTGTTGTCGTCGGCGTCGTCCCGTCATCGTAGAGATCTTGTTAAAAGGCTCTTCGTGGAGAAACTGCCTCTCGCCATCGTCTATCCACTCCGTCTTTCTCCTCCTCCTCCCACGAGACGAGCGAAAGCCCCGTCGGCAGTGAAGGGCATATCCAATGCGTTTACTTTGCAGTTCTGTCTGTTCAAGCGCGCGTATCAGTAAATAACTGTGTTTTGCACGAGAGCCCAGATGGAATTTCATGGAAATGCATACACACACACGTATGCTCGGTCTCTCCGGTGCAAACCTGACATATATGCACATTTTTTGTCTGCCACACTCAGTTTCCCTTCTGACAACTTTCCAACCCCCCCCCCCTTGTCTGCCCTGCTTTCTTTCCTACAGTGGAGAAATGTATGAGCTCCATGCAGATGGGGACCCAGATGGTGAAGCTCCGTGGCGGCTCCAAGGGACTGGTGCGGTTCTTCTATCTGGACGAACACAAGTCCTGCATCCGCTGGAGGCCCTCGCGCAAGAACGAAAAGGCCAAGAGTGAGTGTCTCCTTCCGTCTTCCAGTCACAAGGGAACAGCATTTTGAATCTGTCATGCTCCCGCAGGTTCAGTGTATTCATGGTTTGGCCTTATGACGGGTATTTGTGCCATATTTCATGTGACAGGCAGGGGCTCGTTGAATGTTATCAGGCGTCACATGAGCACGTTTCTCCCCGAATCTCCATATGTCATCGTTCAGAGAGGCTCGACCCAGCGGACGGACCCTTGACAGTTCAGTTTGTCAGACTGACGCAAGCTTTTCCTGTAAACACTGCATCGGCTGCTGTTAACCACACAAGTGCATGTCAATTAAAGTACCATAACCAACATAACCAACCAACGATGTTTCTACGTGATAACTATAAATTAAAGGTTTATTTCAACCAGTTTATAGTTGGTGACTGTCAGAACGGTCAGAAGACTAACAGACATGTTGAGTTTGAGTTTTATTTAGTCAAAGTTTGAGCTGACCGTGTTATGTGATGATTTAATTAATATTAATTTGACTGGAGTTTCATCAGTGAGATATATTGGCTGTTTTGGATTAAATGAAAATGATCTTACTCTTTGACATAAAGGTCTGTCTGTCGGAATCTTTATCATTATGTTGACAGAGACTTGAAATGAGCCTGTCAGTGAACAAACACAGGCACATATTTGTATTGGCTGCAGCACTTTCCCTCAACATTACATCAAACAGTTGTTCCCATTGGACACTTCTTATTAAAACATAGGGGAATGGAGCGGAATGAAAACAATACATTGCTCCCCTTTAAGGTGGAACATGAAGAAGGGAGGCACAGGAAAGCTGGACCAGAATACACTTTAGCAGCTGAGCCAAGGTTGTCCCTGACAAACGCTCAACACACTTCAAACAAACAAAAATTCCCAAGGCCACAGTACAACGATCTTAAACATTGACATTGTCATACATTTTGATTCCTCAGTCCTGTCAGGTATTAATAATACGTTTAAACTGAGTTTGCACCCTGTTTGCACTGGACTACGAGGCATTAACTAGATCTGCAACCAACAATTTTCATTTTTACTCTGTCTAGAAGAACTAATCAGTGAATCGCATGTTTTGGTCTGTTTGTGTTCATTAGTTAGTTACACTCGGGGAAAGTCTGGTGCATTGTTGTGCAGTCTTCCTAAGAACTAAGAGACAAAACAAGGGCAAATTAGGAAAACCTCTCCGCCGATCTGACACGTGCAGCGTTCAGGGACAGGCTGCACGTGTTGTTTCCAGTGGACTCTAAAAAGCGATGCAGCAGCTGGGACATGCTTACTTCTAAATAAACCACCAAATAAACCATCATTTCAGCTAATCTTCCATCACCACAGAACTGACAAATCTAATTGTACTGACTTGCTTTGTGCTTTTAACCCAAGTGTGTTGAGCTCTCAGGGCCACCGTATTTTTGGCTTTTCGCCACCTTGATGATCCAGCGCCTGTCTCCCAGCTGGCCTGTTTTTATGTATGACAGGCTTTTAGAGTTGATTCTTGCACCTACCCCCTCCCTCGTTGCTGGAGGTGTTTTCTGTCATCTGAATTGGACATTTTGTTCTCCCTGCTCCGTGCACACAAAAAAACCCCTCAAACAAGGCAAAGAGGCTACTTAGCAACAGCTCCCAGTGTGGCGGGCGTCTCATGGGGGCTTAGGGGCTCAGTTTCCTGTTGCTCTCCCTCCTCTGTAGCCCTGGATTTAATAAGCTTCTTAAGTCGACTTAATTATTCATCAGCTTTAATCTGCCCAAACAGTGTCTTACACACAAACACACACACGCACGTGCCACTAAATGAGAATGACACACACACACCTCAGTGGCTGATTGGAACAGTCAGAGCTTTGTCTTTTTTTTCACTCTTTCTTGAGCGACATTGGAAACTAAAAGCCGGAATGGATCCTGAATCTTAAACCTTTTCGCGGTTGGATGAGTAAAACAGACCATAAGCTACTTTCTGACATCAGAGTGGGGGCAGTGCACGCAGAGCACGGCTTCATTTCTTTTAATCCACCTTCCGCCCACGTCTGATGCACTCAACACGGAGCACATTTCCACTAATTCAAGAGGGAATGACACACGCTGCCCTTAGCTCCACACCTGCAGATCGTTGGTCAGCTGTGGCAGGATGAATGCACGTTTTCAACTATTAGTCACGCCCCAGCTGACACAGCCTCACCTGTCCCAGCGTCCCTTCTTCTCAGTCACAGGAGAAGTGTGCACTAGCGTAGCCACCGTAGCCTGTTCTGGCAGCACGTTCCCTGGCACTGTGCGCGGTGTTCTATCGCGGAGCACCCACTGGGACAGACTGAAACACTGCAGGCTCACACACTGACCGAGTAACCTGCATGGTGGCCGACAAGGGTGAGCACAGACAGTATTTTTTCCCACCTTGAGCAAAGAGGTGCAGCTTCAGTAATGATGGCAATTCACAGAAACGTATCTAAATAGATGGGCACAACGGAAATGAGCTGCAGACAAACAAACAGCAGAAGTTCTCCAGGCCTGCAGAGGGAGCACCAAACAGACCTGAGAGCAAGACTACATGTGTTCAAATGGAATAATACTACATCTAATAGTGACTCATCACAGCCCTGTGTCACTGTGCTGGATTCCAGTAGTTTTAGACTCACTGTGATTAAATTTGATTAGTCTTAGACTTCTTCATTAAAAACTGGGCTTTGAAATAACATTTTAGACTTTAATGCTGGACCTAAAAGTTAAACAAGGTATTGAACAAATGAATAAGGATATTTAAACTCAAAATTACTCGTGATTAATACTGGATTATTATTTCTGTCAAGTATTTCAGCAGCACTCACTGCTGCTGTAGATTGAGGTGGAGTGATCTGAACTATTCTGTACCTACGAAGTCAATCAGTGCAGTAAAAGTTGTATTTTAGTAAATGTACTTTGTCACACGCCACTTATATGCACAACGCACAATAAATTGCAACCAGATCTGCTCGCCAGTCTTCACCTTCTTCTGCACAAAGACAGCTGAAAATAACTCAGGTGTCTCATTGATTGCCCCCTAGGGCAGCGTGGATGTGCTGAGTCCACATCGTGGCGGCCTGCATGTCAGATTGCGTTTTTTTTCACGTGCACAAGTGGAACTTTGGATAGCAGAGGTCAGACGACGAACAGAACCACCAGCAGGAATCGACCCCCGAGGTCTGACCGACTGACATCACCGCCCTCAAGCGCCACTGTGAGCATCGAATGTTCATGATGGCGGTGGCGGCGGTGGTTGCTGCGGTCATGTTTATCTATCGCATACCTGCCGTATACTTCTGCATAATTTATTAAAGTGCTGCAGACGGGGGAAAGCACATGCTACCCATATCACATTTCCAGCTTCGAGCTTTGTGAACAGTGACAGCCCCGCGGGAGCTCAGGCAAACACAGCAGCAGCATGTCAGAGTATGTCCTGTTGATGGCATCTCTGACATCCAGTGGCATATATGTATACATACATACAGCTGCCAGAAAAGCCCAGGTTCTATACAGCCTGTGTGGGTGTGTGTACAGTGCACTGTATTACTGCATTATGAATGACTGTGTATTTAAATAATGTTTCATATGTATCATATGGAGTGACTGAGCGATGGAGACAGATGTGTGTTGTGGTTTCCTCCAGAGATGGATGGTTTAGGGGGAATGAACCAGGTTCTGCATAGGAGCTGCCTGTCATGTGATTTGTGTCATGGGGGAACTAATGAATGACTCGAGGCAGTGTCTTCCGGTAAAATGTTATTTCCATCTCATAAATGTTGCATCTTAATAAACAGAGCTCTCTGGGCACTGCTCACGGAGCCGAGTGTTTTAATCCTCCGTATCATAAAGCATGAAATCAGACGGAGACTCCCCGTTAAACCGTCCCCATGCCCACGACAATTAATACATGCTTCTGCCTGAGGTGGAATTTCTCTCAACCAGTCGAATGCTAAAGGCCGCGGAAGGAAGAGTCGGGTTCAATAAACTAGGTTTTGCTGTTTTTTAAATGGGTTTTATAATTATTATTATCTGGTTTTGACACTTTTTGAACTACTCAATCCACTGGTGGAAGAAAGAAAGCAGCACAGCGCCATTTAAAAATACACAATTACAACCACATGTCCTGTGCTCAGGGAGTTATATCTCCATCGTATTATATTATTACTGTATAATGAGCATCTTTCCATGTAGGTGTGATTGAATCTAAAACACTGCAACATACTTAAACCCATCAAGTGTTTTCTGTATGAAATCTTAATCTGCAAAGTAACTATTAACTGTACTTGTTACATGTTAAACCTTCTACGTTTCCTCTGAGATGTTGTGCAGTAGAATTATAAAGTACCATAACACTGAAAAACTCACAAAGAGTGAAACCACCAGTATTTAACCACAGCGCTTCACTAACTGTACTTGTATTCCACCACTGACTTGCTGACGTCCTGTTGCCTCCAACAGTCTCCATTGACTCCATCCGGGAGGTGTGCGAGGGGAGGCAGTCTGAGATCTTCCAGCGCTACGCCGAGGGCAGCTTCGACCCCAACTGCTGCTTCAGTCTGTACTATGGGGAGCACATGGAGTCCCTGGACCTGGTGTCCGGCACTGGGGAGGAGGCGCGGACCTGGATCACAGGCCTCAAGTATCTGATGGCTGGCATCAGTGACGAGGACAGCCTGGCCAAGAGGCAGCGCACCCGAGACCAATATCCTTTGGTTATATACAGCAGCTGGGGTGGGGGCTTGTTTGATTCATTGTAAAGCACTGTAGCAGGCTGAGCTTCCAACCAAAGCATGTCCTAAATCTTCACGCCGACTTTCCTTAAACTACTGCGTCATCACGTGGCTGAAGCAGACCTTCACTGAAGCCGATAAGAACGGCGACGGCAGCTTAAGCATCAGCGAGGTCCTCCAGCTCCTGCACAAGCTCAACGTCAACCTGCCCCGACAGAAGGTCAAACAGATGTTCAAGGTACAAAAATGATAGTGGAAGAAGCATGCATGTATCACGTGATCATAATATTCCGTACAGCTTATTGCCTCTATACACTCAATCATAAACACTGCTGCCAAGCTTGTGTTTCAGCGTCTGTGCCATGAACAACGTCAGCCACAGTGAAACCCAGCAGACACCAGCAGAGTGTCAGGTTTTGGGTTGGGTTCAGGAACTTTGCTGCCTTAAGTTTCAGACTAGGCTCTTTTGATTGCTTAAAGTGTAAATTACACTCAGAATAGTCTCTGTCTGACCATGCCACTCCACCCATGTGTTTAATTTAATGCAAGAAGATGTTTAATTGCACATGGAAATACGGAAAGATGAGCTGCTGCTTTGCTTCAACGTGGCAGTACGGGTCCGGTCCAGGTGTCAGTTCTCCACTCAAGGATCCCAAACTGTGTTAGTGGGACAAATTCAAAGTAACGAGGAAATTATATGATACACGTGGATCCAATGTGTTAACAAAGACATATAATGGAAATATAATGTGTAAAGACTGTCTTAAATGTCTACATTAATAAGAACGTAGGTTGTAAAACTGTCATAATAGTGTTTAGCTGATGCACAGTGCAGCTGAGTTCATTTAGACAGTAAATGGGCTTATCGGGTCACTTGAGACTGCAGCATGCACTTACTTACTGCCTGGCAGATTGTGAATGAGCAGTAAAGACGCTGTGACTGATTGATACTACTACAGATGTTGGCTGACACACGGCCCAGTCACTAACTCTCCTCCTCATTAGGGGATTAGCAGGCTGCCGTGTTAAGCGTGTTGTTTCAGCGTACAGAGCGGCCGCAGCCAGCCTGCTAACACTGTGTCCAGTGGCCTGTCCACGGTCACCCATATGGTGCTGCTGGGACACAGATGGCCTCCGGTGTAATGCAGGGTAAACACACCAGGGACCGATCTGGTCCTCTATGAGTATGTGTGTGTGTGTGGGTTTGTGTATTGACAATCTCTGGACTAGTTGCTTGGCTTAACCTACAGTACTTAGAGTAAACAAGGAGAACCTGTGTACTTGACCTCTTTCCCTGCTTAAACATGTTGGCTCATGAGTCTGTGCCACTTCCATGAAACAACCTGATCACATTCCTCAGTATGTTTGAATGTTACTGAGGATTAATCACAGCTTTCTCAGTCTGAGATGTCTTCAAACTCCTGTCACCAACACGACCAAGCACACCTCCTTAAACCAACAGGAAGTGAACATTATAACTGAATAAAGGTAGATGATAACATATATAACAACATCACGTTTATCTAGGTCGGCCTATAAAACAAACACAATAGTGTAGTTATATAATTTAATAAGAACATAAAATAGGTTAATTGGTACTAACTTCTAATTTCTATACTTATTAATTTTTAATGTTTATACTGACTCTCATTTCACTAGTAAGTATAATTCACGTTAAGGTGCTGAAGATGAGTGATAAAATGCTTTTAAGGTAGGCTCCTGCTACAACCGTTTGATTATATTGAATAAAATAATTTTATGCCTATATTTCCTATTTATGAAGTTCATGAGCGTGATGGCATTTAACGATAGAAGGTGAATTAAAATGATATAACCAGTCAGTAAGTAGCCACGCTGACAAATGCTGCCGTGAGATTTTGATCGAAAAATAATGAGCAAAACTTGGCAAAAGATGAGCATCACGCAAAGCACAGACAGAAAGATGGAGTAGTTTATTAATCCCAAAGGGAAATTGCAGTGTCACAGCTGCCGAGTCACATTAATCACAAAAACAAATGAGGTAGGAAGAAAGAAAGTGGAATAATGAAAGAGGAGTAATATAAAAAAGACAAACAAAAGCTGCAGACAGGAATAGAACATACGCAATAAACTCCAGTAGATCTGACATGTAACTTAACTCCAGTATGTTTAACTTGTATACAGATACATGTGTACGTAAACATGCTGTAAACAACAGTTCGAATGCCCACAGGTTCAGTTCCACCAAAAACCAATGCAAGTCAGTCAGCAGAACATAAAAATTGCAGAAACTGGGCCGCGGCGAGCACCGACTGAAGGCTGCATCATTAAACCTGCTGGGAGAGCTGAGCAACCCCGAGGAACAGCCAGCCAGAACCCATGCTGTAGAATACTACACTCAATTTATGGGTGCCATTCAACAGCTGCATTGGCCAGCTCTGGGATTCCTGCCACGTGTGTACCCACACCAACCCGATCATCAGCCCTGGTCACAGATGAAGCTACAGGGATTTGTTGTGTGATCCGTCATTAAGCAGAACCGCTTCATGAAAAAACATAAAGTTCATCTTATGAGTGCTGATGTTTTGGGTGTAATACAATCCAAATCATCTCCAGTGTGTCTTGGGAACATTTGCACTTGTTTATGATTTTTCTAAATGTGCAGCCGGAGACTCAGAGTAACACTGGGGAAACCTGGGAACAGAAGTAGAGTGTGAAGACTGAACCTCTCCTGTGGTACTGACCAACCTTTCTGCATTTTGCACTGATCAGCGAGCCAGTAGATAATTGAGCTAAGGGAATTGAAAATGTCATTGCATGCTGCAATAGTAATTAATCAAATTATACATAAAATGCTTTGCTCTTCCGCCCTACATAATGTCTTTTTGTCATTTCCTCCTCCTTTAGTTGACCTTTAGCGGTGTTACCATACTGTCAGACGTGTGCTCTGTCTGTTTTCATATTGTTATTGTCAACTGCAAGACCTTTTCTGGGTTTTGTGTTGACAGGGCACGGACGTGATGTTCCGTCGGCGCACACAAGTCACAAGGAGCCGGTTGGTTCGGTGCGATAGTCGGACCTGAAAATGAGTTGAAGGCTTCTCTCACAGAGGCTGCACTCAATGATTTATCACAGCGGATACTCGCAGTTGTGCCTGTGGAGGGAAAGCTCGGTGGGAAGAGGAAGCTGTAATTCCAGCCAATGAATTAATCTATATTAGCCGTCGAGCTGAAACACAGAGCAGCAGCCAGCTAACAACTTAAGTGCAGGGCTCCATCCATAATGAATGGGGATGAATAAGGCTAGATTGATGTTTTCTGTCCAATGAAAAGACTCCAGCTGTGGTTTCCATACTTTATCCTTCGGGGATAACTAGTCCTGAAAAAGAGGATAACTTCTAAAAAGAACTCCTTCACCTCAGAGAAGGTATAACTGGTGTTTTTACAACATCGTCGGTCACCACTGAATGCATGTCAGCGCACCCCCTCTACACGACAGAGCTGCCTGCTCAGAGCAAAGTTCTGTGTTATAACTCCTGCCATGTGAGTAATACTGCGTGCGTGCGTCTGTGTCACTCGGTCACAGCTATGTGTCGACCAAGTGACATGCATGCAAAAGCAACAGCTGAGTCTGGAGATATCAAGTGCATGTCTTGTGTCTCTGACTCATTTGGCTTCCTGTGTGTCAGCTGTGTCAGGCAGAGAGCATGGCGGTGACAGTTGGGAGGCTGAATGTGTGAGTGTGGCAAGTTTTAGGGGAGTCGGGGTGCAGAAGACTGATGAACGGGTACAGTATGGAGTACCGGCTGGGGTGTGCTCCTTTTCTGCTTTCTTCTGATTTTGTTCTTGAGCCAATATTCACCTTGTTAGGCGTGTCCAGCACTGGCCAGATGTAACTGATCCCCATTCAGTCTAGTTTATTCATCAATGCCTTTTATTAAATGCCACTTTTATTTACATTCATACAATTTCACGTGCCAGATGCACACGCTTCATTTTTTACCTGCTGCTCTAGCCTCTAGGATGTAGTATTTACACCCCAATCTCACATTACACCTATAAAAATTATGTTCTTCAGCTGTTCACTTGTAGCCAAACTCCATATGAAAGTGCAGTCATTTCTTTATATGAATACTTGCGATACATTCAAATAAAAAGCCGGTAGAATCATACTCATCTGCTGTGAGGGGAGAGGAGAAGTCTTTTCAGATCCATGCATTGCTCCTCTAAGCTCAGGGTGTACAGGATGCTGAGCAGCTCAGAGGCCAAGCTCCAGCCAGCAAAGACGTCATCGCCCTTCAGTGAGTGGCTGCCTCCAGTGCTGCTTGGCATATGGAGCAGGTCACAGACCGCCTCAGTAAACTGAGGAAAGGATTACACGGGTCATGGTGTGACCCACTGCAGTGCTCTTGTTAACCTTGCTCTAGCACACAAACACATCTTTTATACGCTGACTCAGTAGCTTTCTAGCTCGTTACAGCAAGGAAGCCAAACTGCCACTGTAATATGAGCTGACAACAACTGATCTGAGTAGATTAAGTTAATCACCAAAACTAATTTTGGCAAAGCATATTATCATAACCTCGTTTTAAATGAAATATTCAGATTACATTATGCTGAAAACTATCTTTTCATTGAGTGAAGACTGTATGTTGTTGTGCATGTGTATGTTGGGAACAGCAAACTAAACCAAAACCCCTCCTTGTACCTGTTGTGCAGGAGGCAGATACAGACGACAACCAGGGGACGCTGGGCTTTGAGGAGTTCTGCTCCTTCTATAAGATGATGTCGACCCGCAGGGATCTGTACCTCCTCATGCTCACCTACAGCAACCTCAAAGACCACCTGGACGCGGATGACCTGGCCCGCTTCCTGGAGACCGAGCAAAAGGTACACACTGCAGACATTGAGGAGATACTCCACCCATTTAGCAATGCACTTTTAAACATCATGCACTGAAACATCTACTCTCCTGTAAATAGATCTAACAAAATTATGGGGCCTGGGTTCCAGAGTCCCGAACCTGTCCACTGTGTTTAGAAAGTTGATCTCCAAGTTGTTCAGTCTGCACCAAGTCACCAGATGGTTCATGTCCCACCTGTAGACAGACTACCTTGTCCTCCCTTGAGATTAGTCCAAAGAGGGTGGGGTCATCTGCAGCTGTCAGCTTCAGATGATGCCTCTTGCCAGAAAGGAAGTCAGTCATCCACCTACAGCTGAACAGTTGGTGTTACAGGCTGAGCTAAAACTCACAGACAAGATCGTGGCATTGGTTCCTGAGCAGACCAGGTGCTGGAAGATGAAGTGTTAATTGTAGATGTTGTAGACATCTCCACAGGTGGTGTCTCTGGTGTCTTTGGTCCAGGCAAACTGTAGGGGATCAGGATTTGGTCAGTTATCCTATGGGACAGTCGAACGTGCGCAAATTACCACAGAGCGCAGGGTGGTCTGTCTTTGGTAGGGGGGAGATGATGGTGGAGGCTTTGAAGCAAGATGCCACAAAGGGGCTGAACAAAGCCTGAACAAAGATCTGTAATAGCTTCAGTGTTCCTCATCTCCCGCCTTGAACAGCACCTCACAGGGTGCTACAGGCTGAAATCTTGCATGGCTCCTTATCTTTAGCAAGGTGAGCGGTCAAAAGCTTAACCGAATAGCCACTGGGACCCTGAAGTGGTGCTTAATGTAGGCAGATGCAGACAGCGAGGGTTCTACAAGGATATCAGCATAAGTACCATCACAGCACTTGAGAATGGGGCTGTAAAGGGTTTTTGGATGAAGTACATCTCCTTCCCAATGATACTGCTGCTTGAAAAAGAAAAAAAATTAGCTAATGAGCGTAACAGCTCGTTTTTCTTAAACACCAAATGTTTGATCCTTTAGCTAATTTGTGCTCCGGCTGGCTACTTTAATGTGTTGAAACAGTGATTTTTAAAAGCAGAAGGCTGTGTTTGGCTGTAGCTGCACATCAGCTCCACTCAGACAGGCTGTACTTTTCTGCAATTATACTCAGCGTTTAGTTCCGGCGCTGTGAATACGACGGCATTCCCTTTCCCTCTCACTGGAGAATGACTGGAGCGGCTTTGTGATGCGATTTGTCCGAAACAATGCCGAGACGCAGCAGACGTGTCACTGAAGACAGATTCTGTTGGTATTTGCTTCTTTGCGCCGCAAATAAGGAATGAGACGTACAAAGCACTCTATGTACTCAAGTGTCCGAGTGTTGCTGTTAACTGTGTGTCTTACTGTATTTCTCCTGAACTGGCACAGACTCAAATAATAGCCACTATCTGCTCCCACATAAACGAAATGACGCTCCCAAGGCTTGAGCTTTGGTTCCAGATGTAAAGAGAATATAGATGTATAGACAGCCTTGAAGCTAACACATGATTATACTTCATAGGTCTCGTTTCCCATAATGAACAAACTGAATACACATAGAAAGTGTCAGTTCAGTTTCACTGATGTAGCCCCACTGTTTGATCAGACCTGGGTCCTGTCTCTGCAGATACAGCACTATTGTTTCTGCACCTTCAGTAACAAATGTATTTCAGTGCTTTAGGGTTTGTTTCTGTTCACTTTTACTGTTTTCCATCTTATTCCCAACTCAAATATACAAAAAGCTTTCATTTATTCATAAATTGTTAAAATCTTTAGTTTGAATTCAGAAAAGCTTCTGTGTGATGGATGCCATGGCGTGTGTGTGTCTCTGTGTGTGTCTCTGTGTGTGTCTCTGTGTGTGTCTCTGTGTGCGTCTCTGTGTGAGCATGCAAGTGTGCAGTGATGAGCGAGCTGACAGCAGCCTGTTAATGATGCTTTTTGGTGCCAGTCCACAGTAACAATAGATATGGGCTAACCTCTTTTTGTGTGTGTGTGTGTGTGTGTGTGTGTGTGTGTGTGTGTGTGTGTGTGTGTGTGTGTGTGTGTGTGTGTGTGTGTGTGTGTGTGTGTGTTTTGCCATCCAGCATCCTCTCATCTGGATTATCCTGAGATGGGTAGCAAGTGTTCCTGATTTAACACAGTTTCAGACACCCCGCTGACTACTTTAGAGGAGGGACAGAAAACATTTTATTGAAATTGAAAGATCCTTGTGGTAACGACGTCTCACCTGGTTGGCATAGCAAAGCCTTGTTCCCTCATGTGGTTTTAACCGACCCAGTGTGAGAGAGTCCTGGTTGAGGGGAGCGACCTGGTACGGCTCCACCCTCTTTAAATGATCAGCAGAGACACGATCTGATTGAGCGGCCGGGGGCTTCAAACAGCACTCACCACACAAATAGTTGGATTTTGCAGGCAGGATGGACAGAATGACATGTAGGGAGCTGTTTTAACGCCATTACTCTTTAGTTTTTCTGTCAGATGAGAGTTTCCTCATGGGGAAACACACGTATCGGTCTTCTGCTTCAAGCAAATACATAATATTTTTGTTTCACATGCGTTTTTGTCATTGGTAGATGACCAAGGTGACCAAGGACCACTGCCTGGAAATTATCAACAAATTTGAGCCATGCTCTGAGAACCAGAAGCAAGGGGTTCTGGGAATTGATGGTAGGTTGTTTTTTTCATTGCAAACATCTAAACTAAACAATTACAGAAGTTGTTCGCTGCGAATATGCAGCAGGAGGAGGAAAGGAAACATACCGCTCTGAATCAGGAAGTGAGCACAAACGCTGTAGTTTTTATAGTCACATCACACTGATCGGTGACTGATCGGTGACTTGGTTTGAAAATAAATGGCATTATAATATAAACTAGTGCTCATGTGTAAGGTTTGTATGTTTAATGATGGATTTAATCAGTTTACATCTCAATAATGAAATGTAGGATTTGAGTCTTTGATGAAAGAAAAAACAGAATCAGTGTTGGGCTCTGAGCCACAACAACTTCTAAAGCTGCTCTTCACAGTGGATTAAACAGTAAAACAAAGTTAGTTTGATGAACTCGAGTGGAAAACGCTATTTCATTAACTTCCGTCCAGGCTTCACCAATTACATGCGCAGCCCGGCGGGGGACATTTTCAACCCAGAGCACTACAACGTGAGCCAGGACATGAACCAGCCGCTGTGCAACTACTTCATCGCCTCCTCACACAACACCTACCTGATGGGCGACCAGCTGATGTCACAGTCCAGGGTGGACATGTACGCCTGGGTGCTGCAGGCCGGCTGCCGCTGCGTAGAAGGTCAGCGCAGAGACCCGGAACACACACTGACGTAGACGCACACGCGCCATTTAACGAAGGGTTAAACGCATGTAGCTCAGTGTTGGCTAAAGGCAAGAAGATGCTTAATGTTGCCTCAGAGCCATATACTTATTGCACTGCTACAAGGCATGGAATCTGACAGGTAACAGACTGCAGCGCAACACCGACGGCAGGCTAAGACTTTTTAAGTAATGACACTAGTTCTTACTTTAAAAAGATGGCTGCTGGATGAATATTTCAGCAGGGTGTCGCTCCTCCGTTTGTTGTTGGCGCCCTCACGCAAACATTGCAGCTGGCAGTTGTCTGGGTGACTGAAGTGAACTGCAGACACGCTTTTGGAAGTTCCCGACTTAGCACGTGCACTTTCATCACCAGCGTTCCTCTGTGCAGAAGCCCGCAGTGTCAGGCAGAAAGAAAAGGGACAATGCGGAAGAGATTGCGAATAAAAGATTCATGGCCGGGGAGCTTTAACAAGTCTGTGCACCATCTTGGAGCTGTGGCCAAAAACAGCTTTCAGCACCCATCCTTACTCTGCATATGTGCATAAAATAATACCAAAATAAGTACACCCTGGAAGTATACGTAGATCCCACCTAGTTTACTTGTAATCCAATCACATCATCGCTTATTGTTTTTTTTATATTATAAATCGAGCGCTCTTGGCTTCTTTTCCACCGCACCCTCACTCTACAGTCCTCTGCTTCATCCTCTCTTGAACCAGATTCTCAGAAATATTAAAACAATTAAAATTCAATTAATTTCTTTCTGATTAGTCTCTTAGTCTGTTTTCAATATTCACCAGTTTATTAAAAAACAACAGCAAACAAAAACAAGCTCTATTTCAGCTGCTGACTGCCTCCTCACTGCTGTTGCTGTCCAGAGTGCATTGGCGTAGCCTAAAGGTGGCACGTTGATTTAAAGCAGCAGACTAAGTGAGAGACGCGCTCCAAATAACCAGCATTCTCTGTGACCTTAGTATGCGGCATATTGTGGAGACTGTTTACTTGTTTTTAATAATTGTGCAGTGTTCTTTACTCCACAACTCAAGACTAACTGTATTACATCATATTTATTCTCATCTGTCTGTATTATTTCTGCACAGCTCCTGTGCTGCGATGTTCCTTTAGAATGAACTGTGAATATGCAGGTTCATCAGCTTCAGGGTGGAATTACAGTAATGTTCTAAAAGCACAGTACTTCCCCTGTTTGTGTTCCTCCATTGTGCATGCGTACAGCATCACATCAGACTAAAATGTGAAGGGCAGCTGTGGAAATGACACTAAAACAGAGTGAACGGCTCTGTATCGAATCAGACACACACTGAGCACAATAAGCCGTGCCCAGTGGACATCAGGAGTGACTGCAGTTACTGGGTCAGTCTGCCCCCGCCTGCTCCACAGTGCTGCAGCAAGTCACCACCCACTCCGCCGCTATGTGCCTGAGGACTGAGGCGGACAGAAGTAAAACCGGACTGACAGGTGTCTGGTGAAGCAGGCGTGATTAATGAAGGTTAACTGCTCCGAAAGTAGGGTGAGAACTCCATGCTCGGACTTAATGGTGCATCCTGTGTAAAAGGCAGCTTCTGCCTTTAAGTGCACATAAAATAGTATTTCAGTAACATGTAGCTGTCTGAGTAAAACAGGATAGACAGGACGTACTCCTCCAGCATAGCTAGCTGTATAATCTTTGCTGAATTGATGGGTGAATTTTGTGATAGTACTTGTGAATTGGCATTTAATGTTAAACAGGTGCCAGTCAGAGTGTAGGTTATCCATCTAAAAGGATCAAAAGCCATTTCATCTCCGCTGTATTTCATCCTACCCACATTGATTGCACAAAGCTGAAGTTCACTGACTGATGAGTGAACTTCATTGTTGTTGGCGCTCTGTGGTGCAAAAGATGGAGTCTGTCAGATACACACATTCATCCGTTTAATGGTTTGAGTCTGTGAATCGTTTCAGGTTGGAGCAGCAAACTGTAACCCAGCATGATCACATTTTCACTTTGCTCCTCTGCTCCTGCTCGTCCACAGTGGACTGCTGGGATGGTCAGGATGGTGAGCCCATCGTTCACCATGGCTACACCCTCACCTCCAAGATCCTCTTCAAAGATGTCATCGAGACCATCAATAAGTACGCCTTCATCAAGAATGAGTACGTACACGCTCGCTCCAGTACATTCTCGCTGTTGTGTTTATTTGTTTTACCCGCCGGCTCACACGTTCAATCAGTCAGAATGCCCCGATGGACCGCTTCCATGTTTTACTGGCTTCCTGTTGATGCCGAGTGACAAACCATAAAGCATGCGTGCGTGCAGCTATGATGAGCATGTGCAGAGCGACCGCAGCAACACGTGGACATGCACGCTGCTGGGGGGGTGGGGCCTGGAATGCAATTGCAGGCTTGGGTGAGTTTATTACATTTGAAAGCTTCTTTACGTTGCAGGCAGATCATGATGCACTGAGTCCGCTTGGTGTGTGTGGATGTTTAGTCACTGTAAGGTGATGGCAGGTGAGGAGAATACACGATAAACCACATACACTACTCACAATAAGTTAGGGATATTGTTATTTACATGAGTGCTTTTCCTATTTGGTCTGAATTTTAATGAAATAAGTAAAAGTTCCCTTTGATATTACTAATAATGAATGAGAAGAAACACCATTTTCATTAGTGTAATATTTATTACCCCAAAAATTTAGACAATAACAAGGATAGCCCCAAATAACAAAAACTGACAATGTCAGTAGCGGGTGTTTCCACCATTTGCCGCAATGACAGCTTGACAGCGACGTCTCATGCTCCTCACTAGCCTCATGATGTTGTTCTGAGGCAATGCGTTCCACTCTTCCACAAGTGCTACACGCAGTTCTGCCAGGTCACGTGGGGGTGGGGTACGATCATCCAGTCTCTGCTTCAGCTGGTCCCAGACGTGCTCTATGGGGTTCAGGTCAGGGGACATTGCTGACCATATGAGGCACTCTGACTTCCTGAAGTCGAGCTGTGACAATTCTGGCACGATGTGGTGGAGCATTATCATCCATGAACAGAAAGTTGGGGGTGTGCTGGTGGAATTGGGGGATGATGATGGGTTCTATGATGTCTCTGAGGTAAGAACGTGCAGTGACTGAGCCATCTACAATAACCAAATCTGTTTTGCGCTGACTGGTGATGCCTGCCCAGACTGTTGCACCTCCTCCACCAAAGCGAACCCTGGGGACCATGTTGACCTCGGCGTATCGCTCACCTCGCCTTCTCCAGCAACGCTGACGACCATCATTTCTGTGCAAGGTGACCCGACACTCATCAGTGAACAGGACGGTAGACCACTGCTGCATTGTCCAGGTCACATGGTCTTGTGCCCACTGCAAACGTTCACAGCGGTGTCTTGGTGTCAGTGGAGTCACCTGCAACGGTCGTCTGGCATTCAAGCCAAAGCGGTGGAGTCGGTTGTGAATGGTTTGTCTGGAAACCCTAGTACCCCTCACATCTCGTAAACGGGCCTGCAGCTGTGTGGCAGTTGCATAACAATGTCTGAGTGCATAGGTCCTTAGGTACTGGTCATCGTTGCAGTCTGTCACTCGTGGGGCTCCACTCCTGGGTCTGTCACGAACTCTGCCAGTAGTTCTGTGTCTATCACCCCAAAACAATTGCCTCCCTATCCCAAAAATCTCTGAAGTGAAACAAACACCGTATGTATGACATCCACCGAGTCTCTCACAATATCCCTAACTTATTGTGAGTAGTGTATATGGGTTGATCTTGCTGTGTGTCTGGGTGCAGGGAGCTTTTTTGTGAACTTTGTGAAGTTAAGTGTTTCTGTCACATATTTTGAATATATTTTTTGACCTTTTGCTTTATGTGAGATGGCAGAGATACAGACCGGAGATGCAGAAGGAGAAAGTGGTCAGGTTGAGGTTATATAGCATCAATCCTAAAGACACTGAATTACAAAATGCATTTATGGGGATAGAATATAACAGGTCAATCCCCACATCGCCCCTATTCACATTTGTCATTTCACACTGTACCCCAAATAGCCCTCAGATCAGCCCCGTGCATTGTTGTCCGTGTGTGAGTGTGTGAGGGGTTGAGTGAACTGCAAACACCTCTCAGGGCACTTTGGATAAAATCGCTTTTACTTTACCCCCTGTCTCAGTCATTTGTCTCTTGTCATATCTGAAACTGTGCAGGTATTCAAAAAAAAATCATTGTCAAAGCAGAAGGTGTTGGGTTTCCCATGGCCAGCCTGTGAAAGCAAACAGCAGCGTTTTTATTTCTTGACTCAGTTTTTGATATTTTCCTTTAATTTGTCCCCCTGTTCGTCTGTGCAGATCACACACAGATAAAATCCCCACAAACCCACATAAAGCATGCAATCCTCCCCACACCTGTGCAGGTAAAGAGCCATAACAACACACACGGGGAACTGAAAGCACACACACACACAGACGCGCTCCTCCCAGAATCTGCATCAGAAGGTGATAATCCCATCGACATGCACACAGTCTGGAGGCAGCGGAGCGTGGATGTCTATTTTTAGATCCTGTCTCTTCAAGTAAAATGAAGGAGAAACACTTGCTTTGTGTGCATGCTCAGCCTCGCTGCGCGTTTTGGAAGACATAATTGTATCATTCCACAGATAATTGGCTAAAAAGGAGCAGGGTGAAAGGCTGAATTCAACATCAAAGAGCCATCAGATTTTCCAGGATGGTGAATGAAAACGGGCTCTACAGAGGGCTGACGGGGACAAAACTGGGACGAAAGCATCATTTTCACCCAGACTGAGGAACCTTCACGGCCTGTATGTTGACTTGTTTTAAATGCTAGACCGCAGCTCCTTCACCCAAATAAAAACATGCCTTAAAATAATGATGTTTATCCGAACGAGCTCATTTATTAAAATTTCATCCACGGATAAAAAGAGCGTTCCTAACAGGGATACCAAAACATCCTATGACCAGTATCTTTCAGAGGTGTGCTGCTGCTGCTGCTGCTGTTGCTGTGAACCAAAAACCCCAAGAAAGAAGTTTACTGAGCTATACAGACAATAACACGTGCGAGTATAGAAGCTGGTAAAGAGCACTGTGCTGCGAATACAACAATGAAACTCCAAAGAATACAGACTTATTATAATGACCTCATTTTTCTGACTGCGTAAAATAATGTACACCTGCTTATCATTGGATTCAATGTGCTTACAATGACAAACTTTATGGATATGTTGGTGTTTAGCATGTATCACTCATGAATCATCATAAATCAGGTATTTACTCATTTCAGCTTTACACTAAGAGAGGCTGAGGCTGATGAGAATATCACCAATTTTGCAGTCAAAAACCAATGTTTTTGATTAACGCTGGGTGTTTGATTAGATGGGGCACTGGATGAGACCTCAGGTGATCAGAGTTATTAAATTCACCCTCTGGTTACCATGAATGTGTGTATCAGCATGTGTGTATCAAATTCGACCGACAGCCAAGCAATGACTGTCAGGGTATTTCAGCAAACAGCAAGAAAGTCAATATCGTCGTGGCAGCACAGTCATCAGGATGTGTACTTTAGGGACCTTGAATGACACAAACCAGTGAGGAGAATCCATCCTCAGAGGACCACGAATCTCTATACAGAGTTTCATGGCAATCTATGCAAAAGTGGTGAGATATTACATTCAGTACCACAATAACAGACCTACAGCTGCTCACTGTCAGTCATAACACATCCAAAACAATGTAATAAAGCAGATATGCACTGAACAAATACATGGAGCTGACTTGAATCACCATTGCTGTTGTACCAGGTAAACTGGCTCCTGTATACATATTTAACTATCCATGCTTTGAGATTTCTAAGCAGAAACAACCCATTTAACAACATTTGTAATGACAATTAGCATCCTGATTTGTTTGAATGCAGGACTCCATAGTGAATAATATGAAAACTGCCCAATCCCAGCTTAAAATATCCATTCAGGTTGCAGTTAAATATGTAAATTACTTTTTGAAAGACTGTGATTGGTGTTGTACTGCACAGTGTATGTTGTCTGTACGAGCAGTGAATCAGAATCCGTATCGATGACTTGAACACCTTCTAAACTCTGCTTCGAGGAGCCCCTGGTAGTGATTCTCAGAGAAGTAAAACTCTGCGTTCCCTCGTCTCCCTCGCTCTTTCAGCCACTCTGTTGCATGTGATCATCTTTCAGCTACCCTGTCATCCTGTCCATTGAGAACCACTGCAGCGTTCCTCAGCAGAAGAAGATGGCCCAGTACCTGATTGAGATCCTGGGGGACAAACTGGACCTGTCCAACATCAAAGCTGATGAGTCCGGACTGCTGCCATCACCGGAAACACTCAGGGGCAAGATCCTCGTCAAGGTAAACTTCCAAGTTTAAAATGTGACTGATTCAGTCCTCGGGTCGTTATCTCAGTTCACGATTTTACTATCCAGAGTTTGAACCCCACAGTGCAGACTTCAGAGGCAGGAGGTAGTTGGCTGAATGAAGCGATGCGATTAAAACGTGTTTGAATTAGACAAGAGAAGGAAAGATAAAGCCTGACAGTGGGGAAAGACTGAAAAGCTTAAGTTGTTTATGGACCGTGTGGTAACAGTGTGCTGGTCTGTGTTATTATTGTAAAAGCAATATCCAGAGTCCAGCTGACTGCAGATAATTGCTCTAATGTGTTGATGGCTGCGGGTTAGGAGCAGTTCTGGGTAGGAGCTCAGAGTCGATAAGTGTAGCTACACTCATCTATGCCGCCTGTAACCGATACCACCGGTTTACAGCGAGCTTTGTGAATGGTGGTGACTCTTCAGGTAGCTCTGAGTTTATCAACAACCGGAAATTAACAACCCACAACCTGGGGCTCATCGTAACCAGAACACACAGTGAGGCTTTCGGTGCAGGCTTTCTTGCTGCTGGAAACCCCCACATATTGTATGATCTCGCCTGCCTCAGTGGTGCAGCTTTAGAGCTTGCAGCTTGTTCTCAAAGAGAGCAGAAAACCACTGAAAGTATTTTGTTGTGTTTTTCTTCAGAGTAGTTATGGACTTCAGTATCGGCCTGCAAATGAGTACACACTCAGGCAGTGGGTGTCAGAGAAGTAGGCGGTCCTTCACTGTGGCATAAGCAGGTTCATGTACACAGTCCTGAAAGAATGTAGCCCTGCGTGGCCCAGACCACCTCTAAATGTGGTCTATACGATCAGATCTCTGTGTTCTCGATGCATTCACACCTGCAGCCAGAGCCATCAACCTGAGATCTGATTACCCCAAGGCACATGTTAATGCCGGGTGTACACAGGGCCACAGTGTTCTGCAGCTGCAGTGGGCACAAACGGCACGGCATCACATTTCAACCAATGTTGAAACCAATCCTTCAAAGTCACCTAAAGTTCTAATGTGGTCACCTGTCCAGTTCTGCACTACGACAGAGTTTGTAAAGTAAAGTAATAGAGCAAAGTTGGTTTCACACATGGCGTTAACCAACAGCGTCAGGGGAGCATGTTGAGCAGCAGCAGCAGCAGCTCTCTGTTAACAGGGAAGGGAAAATATTGTAATATTTGATTTTTTCCATATCTCTCAGTCCGAGCAGCTTTTCCGGCACTTTTATTGTGGAACAGACAGGCTGGGAAGGGTTAGTGGCTAAACACACACTTATGTGTTTTCATGTAGTACGGTATCAGAAGTCAGGTAGGTGAGAGCAGACGATCAATGCTGTAGAGCTCAGGAGACGGCTCAGCTCGCAGCTTTGCAGGGTGAAGGTAAATGTTGAGAAGCAGTGCAAGCACTGAGGTAGAGTAATAGAAATACTGGCCTCGATGCTGGTAGCTGCCATCAGTCACCATAAGCCAGTGATTTAGCAAGACAGAGTGGTAACGTCTAACAAAGCCTGCAGACTGCACAACACTAACACACAGACAGAAGCATCACCTGAGCTGAGCCGGGAGGCGCTCCGAGAAGAAGACTCGATATTCAGTTTATTTTTTTATTAGAGAAGATAATCTGCTGTATTTGTATTTTTATGTGTGCTTAGGAAGTGTTGTTGCGCACTTTGGTGTAATTCAGTGGATCTAATGTAACATTTCATGACTCACGGGCGGATTAGCATGAACTTTGCAGCTGTTTGGATCCCGTGCACGGAGCCCTGCTGACTCGTTGTTTTCTCCACCAGGGGAAGAAGCTGCCCCCCAACATCGACGAGAACGCAGAGGAGGGAGACGTGTCGGATGAGGACAGTGCTGATGAAATGGAGGACGACTGCAAGCTGATGAACGGAGATGTACGTACCCTGTTTGGCTCCACTTCGCCACGTTTATCCGTTCCACCAGAGGCAGGCTTTGCGTCGTGAATGTGAAACGTGAATGCTGGATGGTATTTTCTGTTCTTTACAATTGGTGTTTGACTTGAGTAGCGGTGATTGAGTGTTCTCCTCACCTGTTTCGCCTTTGCTCCTCACGTTTACCTCCAGTACTGCTATCTCTGCTGTGTGCCTCTGTGTTGCTATTTGTTCTCATCTCCAACTCTTCTCTCTTCCCGCTGTTCCCCTCTTCTTCTCTTCAACTGTTGCTTGCTCCTTTCAAAGTGGAAGGTACTGTATAAAAAGCTCATTCTCAGCCACCTCAGAAACGTCACCCAGTCATGTGCTATACTTTTCTCATCCTGCCTGTGAAAGTTCAGCGCGGTAGGCCCTGAAGCACTTTGCGATATTGCACCTTTACGATGCTCCATCAAATGTGTCATGTACAGATTCTATATCTGCAAGCAAATAGGTGTCTCGAAGCCAAAATGATCTGTATATATGGAGGCATCAGGTATCGAACTAATTTTAAAAAAAAGTATTCAATATCTGTCCAAAACATATTTCTCTTAGGACTGAAAGACACATATGAGAATTCTAGTACACAGTGTATTGATTTAATTCTGCAAGACAGATGTAATGCTCCGCATCTCTTCCATCTGATAGGCAGATCTCATTGGATGATGGTTCCACATTAACAAAAGCTCATTATTGATCTTTTCTGTTCAGCTTTGACTCGTCTGTGCTGAGCACTTAGAAATAAAACTGGGAAACTTGCAGGAGCATACCACTGGTGCTTGCAGTCTGATTACAGCCCGGTGTGGTCCATGGATCCACTCTGCCACCATGTGGCTGAGCTGAGCATGTGCATAATATTATATGCAAGGCAATGAGCAGAAATCCATGCATTCATTTGTTCCATTTCATCTTCTAAAGGATGCCCCCCCTTACCATTCCCTGTAATGCTCTAACATGTGGAAATGCTTATGTTACTAAAGTGTCCATTCATCAACCAGTGTGTGCAGCTCTGCATTATTTGACACAGTGCATTGATTAAGCAATCTGTGTTAATCTGAGGTTTCTCCTGCAGAATGACGCCAGCTCTGGTAAAGCTGGAGTTAACTTCAGTTAACTTAAAGGCTCAGTTCATCTAGATTATAAACATATAACATAAACATTACCTTCCCCCTACCTATGCACAATTAAAATAATAATTATACATTTACTACTACTACTACTACTAATAATGATAATGATAATGAAGAAGAAGAAGAAGACTTTTTGTCCAGGTTTAGAGCTCTGTCTTTCTCAGATCTTAGTGTTTGTGTTACTCTGATAAATGAACAGATCTGTGAGCAGTTTTCATTCTAAATAATGTTTACCAACGGAATATTTTCCTGCTGATTCCACTAATTTGGACAGTTTGGGTGAACTGACTCTTATATACATATTCTGAGGAAGCCATGCATATACAATCCCCATTCCAAAAAAGTCAGCATGCCACATAACAAGCAAGTAAAAACAGAATTCGGTGACTTGCAAATCTCTCTTGGATCCATGTTCAATTGAATACAGTGCAATATATTTATCATTCAAATTGAAACTTTATTGTTTTCTATAAAAGTACATTCTGAATTTCATGCAACATGTTTCCCGTAAGTTGAGACAGGGTCAACAGAAGACCGGGACAGAAGTGAGAAGAGCTGTGATCACGTGGTGGCTGCCCCAGCTTTCTTGGAACATGCAAACCAATAGCATTCATCAGTTTGGTCATCAGATGTTTGGTCCTCGTGCTGTACTCAGCTGAACGTAGATCATAAAGGATTTGCAGATGTTTGCAGTCTGTTTTACACAATGTCCCAACTTGTACTTTCATATTTTCACATCTGGAATGAGTTGCATTACTAAAGCTGCTATAGTCTCAGGGGTTCTGCATTACGTAACATAATGTACTGCTTCAACATCACGCTCCTCATGTGACTGGAGATTTGGTAGGATCCTGCAGGATGTTGGTTCTTCTTTGTAAGACTAGAACCAGAATCTGTCTGTTTTGGGGCATAACAGCAGTAAGTGGAAATAAAATCGAAAATGATAAAAAAGCAGATACTATCAGCATAAGTAGAAAATCAACAAAATCAGCAAAACATCAGCCAAAAAGCCAGCTTTGATCAAGATTATATAGAATATATAATAATATAGTAAGTAAAAGATACCAGAGTTTGAGATTAAACCTTTCAATTGTTTGTTTTGTCCAAGAGAGAGTCCAAACCCCAGAGATATTACATATAAAAACATGTAATAACAGAGGAAAGCATATTAAAATGTTCAAGTCCAAAACATACCAAACTCTATCTGCAGGGAAAGAAAGGATGAACCCCCCCCCTCCCCATGCCTGCGATATGAAGGCAACTGACATTAAAGAGTGATGCCCCCTGACCGCTGCTTGGCGGCGCCATTGCCCTCACCTCTTGTGTCATGTGTGATCATGTTTTGTCCTCATCATCCCTCTCTCTGCTGCTTCCTCCTCCAGACGTCAGCCAACAGGAAGCAGGTGGAGAACATGGCCAAGAAAAAGCTGGACAACCTGATGAAGGAGTCCAAGATCCGAGACAGAGAAGACCCAGACAGCTTCACCATCGCAGCCCTGCCACCTGCCGGGAAGCCCGCAGACAAAACTGGCTCTAAGGTAAACATAGATGGGTTGTCCTGAAGTTGAACCCCAGCTGACTATGAACAGATCACCATGTTTTCAGTATGGTTCCCATGAGAATGTAGAAGCATATGCTCTACTTGTTGGGTTGGCAGAAAATCAGTTTGACAAACAAACAGATTTAGTCGAAGAAGTGACAGAAATGTGGATGGAGCACAGCGTTGGGTTGACAGCTACGCACTATTTTTAGTCTTGTTTTCAGTCACAAACTCAAAAACTGTTTCCCAATAAAACATGTAAAGCCTCTTGCCTGCTGTCAGGGTAAAAGTGAGGATGGGACTGACACAGCGGACGAGGCTAATCCCAGCAGCAACAAGCGGACGGGCCGCTCCTTCATGGGGAGCTTCTCCAAACGCAAGGTTGGCCTTTCAACTTCTCCTCTCCATGACAACAGTCATCACAACCTGAGGCTTGTCACCAACCCTGTCTCATCCCCTTGCGTTTAAACTGTTTGCAGAAAAAGACCAAGCTGAAGAAGACGTCGAGCTTTGAAGACACAGACACAGACCAAGAGAGCACAAGCAGTGCCTCACGTGCCCCATTGCACCACAGCAAGTATGCTAAACGCACACACACACACACAGATGCACTTACAGGGCAGTATGTTATACAGACACGAGTGTCGTCTGCATTAATTATTGGATTAATTAATTCATTCATACATTTGAGGAATAGAATCAACAGCAGTAAATGAGGCACCCTCTGGATTGTATTGGATTGTTACAATGTAACATGGCAGTAGAATCCCAAGCTGCCTCAAACAAGTTTCTGTGCAAAGTCACACCTGCTCTGCAGGAAAATATTAATAATAACTGGGGTATCAAGTATTTTAGCATGTAGCATTTTAATTTATCAGCTATGTCATAGCATCTGTACAAATAATAAACAGCTGAAAGACACTGTGATACATTATACTGTCTGTTAACTAGTTACACATGTACTGTACGTGCGTGTCCAACTGCAGACTCTGAGCTTCTGCTGACCTTACAGAAAGAAGAAGACCATGAAGTTATCCAGAGCTCTGTCTGATCTGGTCAAATACACACGCTCTGTGGGTCTCTATGATATCGACGCACAAGGTGAGCAGTTCTGTTCAGTCTGTACAGCTATTAGCCTGTTAGCCTGCTAACCCAGTGCAAGCTGCAGAAAAGAGGAATATTTGAATTTGAATTCAACTTTAATATAATTTAAGGCGGCTGAAATACTCAAAAGTGTCCAGTTTTAACTTGCTAACTTCTGAACGTAACGGATCTTTATGAGTTTAATGACGCGTTCGTGTTGTCCCCGGCAGCTAACTGCAGCTGGCAGGTGTCGTCGCTCAGTGAGACCAAAGCCCACCAGGTGATGCAGCAGAAAGCACATTCCTTCATCCACTTCAACCAGCGACAGCTCTCCCGCATCTACCCTTCGTCTTATCGCGTGGACTCCTCCAACTTCAACCCCCAGCCCTTCTGGAGCGCTGGCTGCCAGCTTGGTATGAGGTTAACTGACACACGGGGCCAGACATTCAGTGTGTAAGCTGCTGCATGCTGCTACCAGCAGCAGACAAAAAGTATATGGAGAGCATTGTTTGTATGAATGAAACAGGGTCAGCTCATGGGACACAATGTTTGGAGGAATCTGTAGGTTGTAGTTAGAAAAGTAGGTGAGTACTAACAAACAGGAAGAGCTACAGTGACTCAGAGTTGGATGAGGGCCTCCATTCAGTCATAGATCACTACTCAGCTCCAAAACCTTCATCATTCCCATTAATGTGGTAGCCAGACGTTCCCCTCAAACTGCAGGAGGTGGAGGAAGATGAAAGCTAGCTAACTAAAGAGTCTCCACTCTGTGAGGCTAAAAGCTAAAGATTGATGGATGGGTGGATGTCATGATGTTATCTTCTAACCTGGCTGGTTCAAACTGATGTTAACATATATTATATATTTTTTGACCTATGAATTTTTCTGGCCCATATTGTTAAATAGCTTCATAATATGACTGCAGATGTAATATAAACAGGATAATAAGGCTTTTTTCATGTAATTACTGCTTCTCATTCTGCTCGTTTGTAAAGATGCTGCTTTCATTTCAGTGGCGCTCAACTACCAGTCAGAGGGCCGGGTCCTTCAGCTCAACCGAGCCAAATTCTACAGCAACGGCAACTGCGGCTACATCCTCAAGCCTGCCTGCATGTGTGAAGGTCAGCATGTTTGAAAAGAACATATCAATTTAATATGGTGTTTATCTGAAATATTGATTTCATTTGATTATTTCAGTTTTCTGCTATTTTGCTTGAGAGCATGAGAAGGCCGATACTGATACTTATACTGTATTAAGGGAATTATGTCTTAGGAAATGTCTATAAGTGAATGATCACAAATAAACCATACATCATCTTTCTTGTCATTGCAGGTGCCTTTAACCCAAACCTGGAGGACCCGCTGCCAGGTCAGATGAAGAAACAGCTGGTGTTGAAGATCATCAGCGGGCAGCAGCTGCCCAAACCCAAAGACTCTATGCTAGGAGACAGAGGGGAGGTAGGATACACTGATTTTTTTAAATTGTAGTTTAAAATATTGTCATATAATCTGATTTTATGTTTTTCAGTTTGTGTAAAGTCCTCTGTGCCTTTAGAAGATGTCAAAGATAATTGGGGCCTTCTAGAGTGAACTCTATATCGCTTCTTCTGGGTAGAGGTTTCAGGATTACCTGCTACAAGCATAGTACACAACCCAGTATCAGGCAAAACTGTTGTATTGTGGGTAATTTAGGCCCCCAGGTTTCAAAATGAATACAGGACCATAGCAGTGTGTGCATCTAACACCTTCACTGATGATTTGTAGATAGATATCATATAGAGCAAATTACAAGTAATAAAGTTCAAACCAAGAACTAATGGACTTTGAAGATTAAAAGGTCCTGAAAGTTAACAGCATGAAGCAGTTCCTTAATGCTGAGTAATGTCTTTCTGCCAGATCATTGATCCCTTCGTGGAGGTGGAGATTATCGGCCTCCCAGTGGACTGCTGCAAGGAGCAGACCAGAGTGGTTGATGATAACGGTGAGTTTGATGATCAGGTTAATTATTCAGGTTGCTCAGTGAACAAGAGGTAGTTTTGTGATCAAGTCTGTCAGTTGTCACAGAAACACCATATACTGACTAATTAATGATCCTAATGCAGAAACAATCCATCGTTTGAGTTTGTCGTCATGGTTCTTAAGAAATATTCAGATTTTACTGGAAAGCTGCTGTGTTTGAATGCTGTTCGATCATACCAGGGCTGCCACCGGGTCAGTGTGAGACACGACACAACCTAACAGTGAAATCAGGTTGATTTCTCCACTAAAACCACTTAAAGTCTAATCTAGGCGTCTCAAAACACAGTTTGACCTTAAACAGCCTATAATCCAGTCAACACAAGAGAATGAAGGTGAATGAGATTGATATTTCTAGCAGCAGCGTGGTGTCTGTGGATTTTTGGCTTCTTACTGTATATGCATCCACACACAAATGAATAAACCTATACAAATGAAAGAGATCAGCGGCAGGTTATTAAGGGATCTTTAAGTTCAATCTGTTCTTTAATATTGTTATTTATTTTAGACTTTTCATGACCTTTGCATAGTCATATCCCTGCAAAATTGCTGCATAATCCACATCTGTAATCTGCATCCTCATGTTCCCAGTTTGAGACTTTGGACTCTCAACTGGCAAAGTTCCAAGAACATGAGTTTGAACTTGGTTTTGATAAAGACTTGAAGGCGATGTTGCACTGGTACTGGTACACAGGTGTGATTCGTTTGCTCTCAATAACGCGCCCGACCCGACACTGACCCAAGTCATTCCCTGCTGGCCAGTGTGCTGTGGATACTCGTGGTCTCCAGCCGCTGACCGCTCCTCAGTGCTGTTCACTGTAAACTCGGCCACACGTGTCCACACGTCCTGCTGTTTGCATGAGAGGAGCTGTGGTTAGTTGTGGTTTTCCTTTGACAGTGTATGTATTTGCTGATCATGCAATGCATTGGTAGGATGTGACTCTCTTTTTCTGTGTTTGTGTGTTTGAGCTGTCTGTATGGGTTCTGATCTATAATTGATGAGCTCAGCATGAGGAGACGTGCACAGGCAGCACCTCTCAGTCTGCTCACACACCCTGAATAATTGATGAGTGCTGAGCTCGCTCCCTGACTCTGCCCCGGACCATCCACTCTCCCCGTCCTCCGTCTCTCTCACTCTTTCTCTCTTTTTGTCCACCTGCCTAATTTCTTCTCTCTTATTATTTGCCTCCTGCCCTGCGTCTCATTTTATCTTCTGTCTTTTCTTCTTGTCATCTGTCCTCCCACTGCTCTCTCCACCCTCTCGGGACGGTCCTGTAGGGTTCAACCCCATGTGGGAGGAGACTCTGGTGTTCACGGTCCACATGCCGGAGTTGGCCCTGGTGCGTTTCCTCGTGTGGGATCATGACCCCATTGGCCAGGACTTCATCGGGCAGCGCACCATCGCCTTCAACAGCATGATGCCAGGTAAGACATGGTGAAGAACTGACCCCCACCTCACCTGCATCTCCCACAGTCCATGTTTCTATAGGGACCTCTGTAAGCTTTGTGTTCTTATGTTTTGTGATATAATTACCATAGCCAATAGAATTTAGCTTTCTAGGACTCAGACAAATAAAAGGGTAATGTGCAGGTTAGTCAGGCGTGGAGCATTGTGGCTTTATTCTAATTTGATTCATACAACACAACTTACATTTAAGTTTGGTCACTACAGCTCTGGTTCAATATGAGTAACTGTCGGAATCATTCTCAGATCAACTCTTTGGCGCACGGACTGTTATGACTTGAGTGTTTCTCAATAGAGGTCTTCCACCTTTGGGAAAATATGCTAATTTGTATTCTTTCAGAAAGTGTGTGGGAAATTGAAAGTGGGTAGTGCTGAGTTCACTCACAAAACAAATGCAAAATCAAAGCTGCTCTGATGTCAGACGCACCAGTGGAAGTGGTCACATAAAGGCATGTAACACCAGTCCTGCTCATGTTTCTGCAATGTAACCCAGTATCATGATCCATATGAGTTAAAGCTAACAGGAATAGTGATGCTAAACGCTGCACGCTAATGATCAGGCCATGCTGCATTTAGGAACAGAGTGCTGCGTCAATGGTTTGGTTTTTAAATAATCTGATCTGATAGATGGTGCTGGTGAGGAGCATGAGTCTGAGCTGTTCATTAGCATCAACAGCAGAATAAGTTTCCCTGCAGACTGATACAACAGGTATTTAAGCTTTCTATCTGCCCTGCTGTGTGCGATTCACTGACATTGTCGCCGTCTCTGAAATGTGTGTGTGTGTGTGTGTGTGTTTGCCCAGGTTATCGCCACGTGTACTTGGAAGGTATGGAGGAGGCTTCCGTCTTTGTTCATGTAGCTGTGAATGACATCACTGGTAAGGTAGGTACACCCGAGGAAGCCAGGAGGAAATGCGTTGTAATCATTGCTGTACGGTTTACAACAAATTAACAATGACTCTGTGGAACAAAAAAGAAAGATTATGTAAGTAAAAGGAATGAAAAGAGCCTGTGTTGATTCAACCTAAATGCAAACCATCAGATATGATGGTTTGCATTTAGGTTTGATCAGTGCTGTGCAAGCGCTTTGGAAATGGAAACTAAATGAAAACTAAAAATAATTCTAAATTGTTCTGCGACAAACCAGTTGTGTGATCTGTGTGATCTGTTTGCTTTTAATTGATGGACTGATAAAAATGGATCAGTATTTTATTCCTGCATCCTAATGCCAGCGACATTAAGGTGTCAAAGTAAAAGGAAGTCCTGAATAAACGAGCAGAGAAGCAGATGGCTCCACACAGACGCATTGCATGGTACAATTAAGAGGAGAACATCCCATCATGCTCTGCAGCATGTAGGAAAATGCTGAGTAGGCCCAGCTCGTTCAGATTCAGTGTCAAGGTTTTGAAAGAGAGGTCATGGTTTCAGTAGGAACAGTGACTAAAGTGACGTCTTGAAGGTCTGTGTGAAGGACGTCAGGAAACAGGACTGGAAATAGCAGTGGGCAGGGGTGTGCGAGCGTTAGCGTGACAAAATGTAAATAAAACCACAACAGCAACTTTGTATTTATACATGAATATCTTTTAAATGACTGTTCCTTGGTCATCAATAATTCAGACATCGCTGTCACCACACCAGCTCTGACCCTTCGGTTTCAGTGCACTCAACTGTCTCCTGCCATGTTGTATATGACCACTCTGTTCTTCACATTGTCCTTACTTTGAACTTCCTCTTCCTCAGCTGTTGCCGTGTGCTTCCTGTTGTGATTTCTCTCTTACCCCCCCCCCCCCCCCCCCCCCCCCCCCCCCCCCCCCCCCTTCCTTTCATCTTTCGCTCTCTCTGATTTCAGCTCTCTTCCTGTGTCTGTTTGTGATTTCAGTGGACCTCTCTTTTTCCAAACGCTCCATTTAGAGGCAGGAAATATTTAGGAGCCCTGAAGCTGCCGCTCAAAACTCAGGTGTAGTTGGACCCAGTCGGCATCTTTGCATGAGCCACACGCTCCACCCTCTTTGCCACCTTAGTGACATCCCTTCTGCACAACCCCTTGTTGTCAGCCAACTGCAAGCATTGAAAGTTATAAGGCCAACTCATGCCTTACATGAGTTATGAAGGCTTGATGTGCCCGCTTCCTCATTGACCCACCCCCGAACCCCACCCCCCAAGTAGATCCAACCTCCACAGTTAACGAGCCGGGTAGAGAAGAGAGAGATGTGAGTCAGGAAGGCTGCCAGGCTGCAGTGACTTCTCTCTGGTGTTTTCGCTGAGAGCATTTTTTCCTCTTTGCTCAGGAGTTTTTTTCAGTGCACTGCACTGCAGGTGGATTCAGTTTCAGTGCCCTTGGGGACAAACTCTTTTCATCTCTGCGCTTGTTTTTGAATCATTTTGTCTACTATTCTTTTTCTCCTTCAGACATTTTCTCGATTTGAATTTCTTCTCTATGCTTTCAAACTTATTGTCTTTCATCACTGTATTGCAGCTCATCAGGGCAGAGTCTTATAAAAGTTAAATTGAACAGTCTAACATTTTGGAAACTATCTATTTACCACACCGTAGGCTCACAGACCCAGGCAGTGGTCACTGGCTGTGTCTTCTTGACGCAACCAATTTCAATTGTGGATGTGGATCGTAGCTGTGCCCACTAACCACTTTCTTCTGTGTGTTTTACACTAAATCATTGCATCATGCTGTGCATCTAACATTTACTATCATTTATTTTCTTAACCCGTACTCTAGCTTACTTTGTTTTTTCATCCACACTCCTGGAGTATGCTCAGCAACATCCATTTTGGCTGAATGTATAATTGGTTGGTTGATGAGTATGTGCCAACACATGACTCAAAAACCCAAATCCCCCCACTTTCCACTTTTTGTCTCAAGCAGCGTGGCTTTAGGTACATTATTAAGTTCTGTCAGCCTATTGATCCAACACATTCGTCCTAAATCAAATATCTTGGAACCGTTAAGCTAAACATGCCTGGATTTGTCTCCGTGCCAGATGAACAGAGGTATAGCAATGTATCATTACATTGCTACCCATTATGCTTGACTGTTGAGGTTTTGCTGCTGAAAGCCACCTCAGGGATCATAACATATGAAGTGCTATCAAAATGTTCAGCAACTGCATCCACCATGAACAACGTAGTCACCTTGCGCAGTGATACATCACTCCCAGCACTTCTGCTGCTCTTGGATTGTTTCCAAGTAAGCACCATCTGCCATGTGTGCTGGATGTCCTCTGACCACCTCTACTGTGTCATATTGGGGACCTCCAGTGTAAATGTCATCTTGGAGAATAGGGAAGAAGCAAGTAGGGTCGGTGGGGAGCGCCAGTTGTGTTGATGCAGTCAAAAACCAAAAAAACCTCTTGGATGTTGGAGAGCCACCCCTCAGAGTGGTGCAGCAGAGCTCTCCGTTAACAGTCTGACCGTGGGTGACGAACTCACAGTGCACAACTCCACAAATGTTGGAGAGAGCAGCCAGGACGCCCTCCTCATCTGATCTTCCCTCTTTGACGCTGCAGCTTTTCCACTGCTCAGGCTGCTGTTTGCTCTCTGGGTCATAGCAGGTGATGATCCTTCACATGAAGCTTGGCTTTGACACAGATTTAGATGTTTGCTTTCCTGAAGTTTGAGCTCCGTGGTGACGATGTGCAAGTATCACCACCACACATCCTGCAAGTCATCACTTAACGTCCTGTAACTCTAGTCTCATTAGAGATCGTGCAACATAACTCATGCTTGCTAGTTATCGTGCAGCACAGACACTGAAAACATTGTGATAGCACCTCGTAATATATTGGATGTCATCTCCTGGTGGCTTAGTAGTGTCATATCCAGTTCAGCCTGCAATTACCCTGCTGCTTTTCTTTACCTTTGTCTGCACTGTTGCTTTCCTCTCTTCATGTTCATTAAGTTACCACAGTGGTCAATGGTCAGACTATTTGGATCTACTTCTTTCATGATTTTACTAGATGCAATAACTGCAAGTGCATTAGGTAGTATGACTGGCCAGCTAAAGCTCCATTTGGTTTGGCATTACTGTGGACTGGTCCAGTGCCATTCACAAAATTGTCTGTCAGTTGACTTTCACACTGTCTCTGTCCGAACGCTCTTGTCCCGGTTGTCCTTTTTGTCCCAGTCTTTGTGATGTCGACCATTACCATGCCGCACCTAAAGACACAGGACGCATCAACACAGTGTTACAGTTTTTAGTCTGTGTAATCTGAATATTAATTAATATTAAACATGTTAAACAAACAGGTAAACAATTTGAATGCCAGCTTCATTACACATTTCTGGAATCTCCTCGGTGCTGTAGTGTGGGACTTTTGTCGCCCCCTTCTGAAAGTAAAAGGGAGGAAAAGTAATTACAAACACTGTTGATGTGACTCCATATTGCCCTCCACTGTCCTGTTGCTGTTGCATATTCTGCAGCATCAGTTGCTTCTTTTTTCAGCTCTTGTGAACTAGTCATTGCTGGCTAATGTAAAACGCATCACTACCCATGCTCCTCAGCAGGAATGTCTCACCAGACGCCAGATTTTAAAAACTCTGTATACTGTAAAATACACAGATTTATCTGGTACTGATGTTTCAATCAGCATTGTGTGATGTTAAATCTGAAATTGTTTGTTTATGTGTAAAAGTCCCACACTATAACCTTAAAACTTTGTAATTATAAAAATTCAGTGATTATAACTTTGTCATTATTCTACTTATTATTGGGTGTTTACATGTAACTTGCATTATAATTGGCTTTAAACCCAGTACTACAGTGTTCCAGTTGCTGTATAAAGGGCCTGTTAAAGTTAAAGAGACCAATGTGGTCACTGCGTTTAGTTGCAGAGGCCACTGTTTAATTTGACTGCTTAAAGCATGTGTTTGTAATTTACCACTGGGACTGCAGCTGCTGTTTACAGATGTTTAGGTGCTCAAATATTCTAACAAGCCAGCACCTTACAATCCCAGTGATACTAAAAACCTGGTCAAGATGAATCACAGCTGAATGATCAGACTGATTGATCATTCAGTGAGTTATTACAGGACGTTTCTTGGGTAAATGTGGATATTTATGGTTAGTTTGTTACTTCTTAAGCATGCACACTGTATAAAAACAGTGCAATAATGCAGTGTGGATGGTGCATTATGGCAAACACTGTTGTGTCACTTGTGTATCTTCTCTGTGATTTATTCACTGTGATTTGTGTGTTTAACAGTGATGTTTTGCTGTGTGTTTGTCAGGCCAGAGCAGCCAGCGGCATAAAAGGGCTGTTTCACAGAAACCCAAAGCAGGCTTCCCTGGACAGCCATGCTGCTGTACAGCACAGTCGTAAGCACCCTTTCGGTGCTCACCTCCTGCGACGCACTGCCAGTGCACCCACCAAAGGCCAGCCCAAAATCAAGAAGGGCCTCCCAGAGATCGCCATCGACACCAAAGACTACAGCTCAGAGGGCGCTAGTGAGGAGCGAGAGTCTGAAGACAAGGCCTCTGCTGCTGCTTCTCACCATCCCACAACACCACTGCACCGCAACGGGGACTCACTGGCATCCCACCAAGCCAAGGGCCCCTGGGACCATCCTGATACCAATGGGGCTTTTCATCCTGAGGAGGGTAAAGGTAAGAGCCCACTTTTCAGTCAGCGACGACCCATGAGTGAGCCTCTGAAAAGGGCCAGTCGGCTTCGCTTTCATGACCCCCTGGACGTGAAGCCAGGGGTGTTTGCCCGCGTTGCACTAAATAGCTCAGGCAGGGTGGGGATGTCATCCAACTGCATCACATGTGTGATGGGCTCCAAGGAGAGTCCAGAAGCTGACAGAAAGGATCAAGTTAATGAAAAACAGCGATGCAAGTCCAAAATGGCTCATGGGGAGAGACAGGAGAGGAATAACCACACCAAGAGGCAAGTTCAGCCAGAGCCGTTAGGCAAGCCCCAGCCCCTCGCAGCCAAGACAGAGTCTCCTCCCCCACCAAAGTCACGTGTGGAGGCCCAGTTTCAGTACTCACCCCAGGCTCTCCTCCAAGAGCCGCTCCCCTTCCCCAGATCCAAAGTCAGGCAAACTCTTGCTGCCCAGCACATTCGACCTCAACTTGATGCATCACAGAGGAGCACCCGGTCCCGCAGCGTTCCCCAGAGACGTTCCACCAACACTGTAACACCAGCACCAAGCCTCACAGCAGACTGTAGGTCCAACCTCCGTTGGCAGCAGGCAACACCTCCCAACTATGGTGCTGTTTACTCCCCCCTCACCAAAAGTAATGCAAATGAAGCTCTCTTGCTCAGTGACAGCAGCAGCTCTGACAGCTTTTGCAGTCTGAGCAGCTTGGAGTCTCCGCCTATGCTGCCTCCATGTTCTGTCCTCGACAGCCGCAAGAGGGCTGTAGGCACCCTGCAGCGTGAGATGAATGCCCTGTTTGCCCAGAAAATGGAAGAGTTGCGCCATAAGTCGCCCATGTTCTTCGCTGGTAAGATGTATCTGAGGCAGCATTAGCTGTGGCTAGCCAATGCAGGCTGTAGATAGTTCCTTACATGCCAAGTGTTTGGTAGCATAATGCTGTCAGAATCCTCCCCCTCCTATGTACCTGAAAGCAACACGCACCTTGTCTTACCACGTTCCCCTGATAGTTTGAGGTCAAGTCTAAAGCTCCATGTAAGCCTTTCCATTGTTACCGTTCAGACTTTACTTCTAGCTTTTGTAGCTTCCTCCTAAGCCTTTGCCATGATTCATATTTCGCTTAATTGATTCCAATTTTTCTCTCATTGCTTGAAAATCCCATACCTGAAACTACCGCCATTGCCTGACAGATGAGAGAAGTGGTAAGTTATGACCTAAAAATCTGTAGTAGTAGCATAATAACGCAGTAGTTAATAACTTAACCCACTTATTTTGATAATTATGATCTAAACCAACATGTTACCTGATGTTTATTGTGAAAACAAATATTGCAGTTACTGTCTTAAACAAGAAACTTATTTTTCATTTACATGTGAATTTGAGCAACCCAGTCATGATCATACATAATGCTCTACAACAACCATTTTTCATTGTAACTTTAATCTCACATCAGGACTTTTTATAAAGTCACAGTGGCTGTAATCCTCTCAAGGTCTCATCTAACAAATAAAAACGGATTACTGGTCTGAATTATTGGGCTGCATCGTAATAAAATCTTTTGTCTCCTTTATAATGAGGGAGCAATATCAATGCTCTTTGATATAAATTAGTGTATGTAATGTAATGTACAGTATTTCAATCACATGACCTACAACATCTGTCTAACCACGGGATGTCATAAAGGGCCGATGTCCGTGCTGCGTCATGATGAAAAAACCCTCTCCCCCCTTCACATGAAATATTTCAGGGGAGTCCAGCTCTTTCTGAAGACCAGCTGTTCAACCCGAACCCGCTCTGCTTCAGCCTCTCTCTGCTTATCATGTGATGGCCATCAGTGTTTACACTATCAAGATGAATCTTGTGGGGGAGACCGAGTATGTTTAGGGAATTGAATTTAAAAGTTTTCTGCTCTCATTAGAATAGCTGATGTGCACTGACATCTGTCCAGTCATATGATGCTGGCAGTATATTATTTAGTCATATGCTAAATTCCTCTTAGCAGCTGTGACTCTTGTCTGTCTTTCCAGTGCGAAACAAAATGCTGTGATGTTTGTTCTCATGTTGATTAGCGATAACTTCTCGGATGCTGTCTCTGTCCTGTAAGCTGTTTCCTTGCATCCACTTTCCCTCTTCTTTCCAGTTTTGCTAAACTCCGTTTTCCTCTCTGTTCCCTTTGCACGCCTTCTCTGTTCCTAGTGCAGAATTGAGGGGATGACCAGAGCCAGGTAAACCACTGAATGCATGCAACCTTTAAATACATCCTGTGCACCTTCACCTTCACTCCACCCATCAGTGTGTCTGCCTCACCATGCTGCTTCTCTCATGGCCCATATATCCCACCTGTGGGGGTTGGTCGGTGCTTTGAATCCATATTCCTCTCCATTTGCACATGTTCTTGAGACGGTACTAACTCGAAATGACACCAGTCGAAATAATGAGAGTACCATGCCAACTTTGTCTGTTCATATCATTAATCACCAGTGCTGATCCAACAAGGACACTCACTGTGGGCAAGTGGGAAAACACATTTCATGAAACTGCATTTGTCATTTTTTTATTTTGTCAGTGACCCGTACAGTGTTTTGAATCTTAAACGTTTACTGCATTTATTACTTTATCAGTACCGTGTTAGTTGCAAAGATGTGCAAACATGGTGGGATCACTTAAACGGAGTCTGAGGTCAAGACACACAAGTCCTGAAAGGTTTAAAACCGATGGTTTGAAAGAAAACAAGAGTGAAAAGAAGCTTATTTGTGAAAATTACATACACAAGAAAGTGGTGAGTAAAAGTGTTAAAATTGTCTTTTAATGTTTTGACATAGAAATATCCAAATATATAATATAAATCTCTTGTATCTCACAATCAGAATCAGAATTGTGTTTATTGCCATGTAACTGAAGAGGTTTCACATTACTAGGAATTTGCCTTAGTGGTTTGGTACATACATCAAACATAAAATAAGTAACATATAATAAGAAGCATGCATGGGGTAAAATAAAATAAAATTAGATAAATAGGATAAAATCTAAGTAAGCTAAAATAAGGCTATGAATTTACAAGATGAACAAATGAACAACAATATGGAAGGGTTAAGTGTGGACACAAAATTGATCTTGATATGAACCCAGTGTAACTTATGGATCTGTGAGGTGGTACAAGTGTGCAAAGTAGTGCCAAGTAGTGCAAGTAAGGTGAACAGTAGGTAAACAGTGCAAATAGTCAGTAGGTGAATCATGACAGGAGCATGGTACAGTTGCTATCTTGGAGTAAAGTGACAGTGCAGAGCAGTATGATTAATTAGAGTTCAACAGTCCAACAGCAGAGGGGAAGAAGCTGTTCTTGTGGCGTGAGGTTCTGGTCCGAATGGACCGTAACCTTCTGCCTGAAGGGAGTGGTTAGTAGTCCGCGTCCAGGGTGAGAAGGGTCAGCTGTGATCCGACCTGCACACCTCAGAGTCCTGGAGATGTACAGGTCTTGGAGAGATGGGAGGCTGCAGCCGATCACCTTCTCAGCAGAGTGCACAACACGCTGCAGTCTGTGCTTGTCCCTGGCAGTGGCCCCAGCGTACCACACTGTGATGGAGGAGGTGAGGATGGACTCAGTGATGGCATTGTAGAACTGAACCATCATCCTGGCTGGCACCTTGAGTTTCCTCAGCTGCCGCAGGAAGAACATCCTCTGCTCCTCTTTAGGAACATCCCTTTAGTCGATGAGTTAATTAGGAGCTCAACAAAATATTAGTCATGTCCCCTGGCCAACTCTTTCTTTAGTTTGCATAGGCGTCTCGCAGCCTTTACCAACAAACAGGCAACTGAGCAAAGGTAAAAGGCAGCAAGTGTTATGTAAATGTAAGGTCCTCAAGCCTCACCGTGTCCAACTATACCTTCACATAGATTCCTGACCACACCAGCTTTCGTATTCAGACCTCTTCACCAAAACACTCAACATGTGAACCAATAGCAACCCGTTAAATGTGGCTCTCTGCTGTGATCTGAAAAAACAAGCTGCTTAAAGTTCCGCCTCAGATTTGGAACTTTTCTTATCTGATCAGTTTTTGTTCACCCTGTTACTAATATGTTCCCTCCATGCAGTTTCTCAAACCTTCATCCTGAAAAAAAAAAACGCACAAAAATGCTCCAAGTGCCACTGTTTACATTTAAATTTAACAGTTACGGGACTTCCACTGTCCGCATTAATAATGTGTTTAGTCTATATAACATTAGTTATAATTAGCAGATACAGTACCTGTTTAATAAAGCCAGTAACCGAGTAACTTTCACAGCTACCAGGCATGTAGTGACCATGCAGAACATTGATGGCAGTGATAGATTTCTTTGTGGTCTTTGTCCCCACAGGCTGTTCTACAGTGCAGAGACCTGCTGCCCCTCCTCCTTTTCTTGCACTAAACTCTGAAGGTGCCAGGAACATACGTTTCATCCGCTCTGTCTCCACTCCAGAAGAGAGCCTGTCTTCACATCACTCCTCATCTACACCACTGCACTCACCATCCAAGGCAATAAATGCAGACTCCCCACTGATCAGTCCTTCAAATGGGGTGCTGGAGAGTCCTACCAAGGTGAGCGGGGAACCTAAGAAACCCCCTACCCTTTCTGGAACCACATCACAGACAAACCCTTTGGAGAAAACGGTAACGTCACAGTGTAATCAAGACACACAGACCAACAGAAGCACACATTCATTCATGGAGCACACACCAAACCATATGGAAAACAAAGAAACTCTGTCCGCAAAGAAAAATGATGAGGCAGAGTCAAAATCTGACCACAGAGCAGAGCCCGCTGCAGCAGTAGTGTCCACTGGAACCCCAGTCCCTGCAGCTCAGATAGTCCAGGCTAGGAGAGCACTTTTTAGCAATTTGCCATCACACACACCAGTAAGAAGAACAAAAAGTGAGGGCTATGTTCGCGTGGCTGTAGCCTCAGCTGGGCAGGCCCAGTCAGCAGTACCAGAGGTCTGCACGGACGCTACCATGAATGACCGCCTTTGGAGCAAGTTAGAGCCAGGCAGTCACCGTGACAGCATGTCCTCCTCCTCAAGCATCTCTTCTAGTGATACTGTCATTGACCTGTCCCTGCCCAACCTGGCCAGGAAAAGCCTCACCAGCCTGCCCACAGCTAGCAGCACCTGCGATCCTCCCTGGGTCAACTGCCGTCGCTCAGCATTGGTCTCATACGATACCCTGCGAGTCAGCAAGAGCAAGTCAAACCCCAATCTTCAGCAAAGTGACTGCCCCAAAGATGAGCTTAAGCCCCGCCCCTTGCAGCTCCCACAGGAAGCTTCGGTGGACTCATCCAGCAGACTGACTCAGAGGAGGCACACATGGAGCCGACTGTATATCGAAGGGCTCAAGCAGGCATCAGCCAGCAGGTCGTCCTCCGCAGCTACAACACCAACAGCCACATCTTCTATGTCCAAAAGCCTTGGGGATCTTACCTCTGATGACATTTCCTGTAATTTTGACAGCAAGTATCGCAGCATCAGCCGCAGCTTCATTGTCAGGCCTACAAGGGACCAGCTCCGCAAGGGCAGCCCACAGAAGTGTCGGCCACCCAGTGACCTGACTGAGCAACTGCGGAAGCTAACTAATGTGGAGCCCCTGACTGCCAGTGACTTCGCCCATGAAAATAGGCCTAGAGAGCCAGAGGAGGAATCTGTGGATGAGACCTTGGTGCGAAGGACCTCCTCAAGGAGCCAAAGCAGGGTGCGGTACATTGCAAACAGGGCCAAGAAGGCCCAGGAAAGACAGAGGCTTCAGGGCCTAATCCAGGGTAGGAGTGCGAGTTTTAGCCTCACTGGTAGCATTGGAAGTGTGAGTAGTGCTAGCCCCATTGAGGAGCGGGGGAACCCTGAAGGGGCATGTTGCGTGGCCCGGAGTCCCTGCACCAGTCTGGACCTGCTTAGTCAGCTCACCCCCCTAGGAACCCCCTCCCCTAGACAGTCCCAGTCCTCCCCAGACCCTGAAAACAGTGAAGTCTTTTTCATGCTTAAACTCTAAGAATTGGCTGACTTGGAACTAAGCGGGAGAGGCACAGCTAGAAGCTTTGGAATACAGTCCAGTTTTTCTCAAGTAACGATCTTTTTTAGAACAAGTTGCATATCTTGCATAATATCTCACTGAAAACTGGTTCGCATTGCAGATTATTTCCCTGTCTCACAGAAAACTGTGTTCCACTGAATTAGTAATCCATGGACCATCAGTGCCGCATCTTGTGCAAGATCCATTTTTTAACCTGTGCATTAATAAAACATTGTCTTGAAGCTACTGAGGAGCACTTCTACCGAAAGCAACTACTGCAGCTCTGTTATCTGTTTGCACCAAATGTTAGATAATTGCCAGAATGTATTTAGTGAAAAATACCTGGAGTTTTTTATATAGCCATTTATGTTGACTGTGACTGCTCTGTTTTAATGTGTTTTTTAATGAGCATTCAGTAGCAATAGATCACAACTGGAGAACAGGATTTTAAACTACCCATTCTTTTTATTTACTTGAACTGTAATGGTATTCTTTTACTGAGTTGAAAATTAGATACTTAATGTCAAAGCGTATCCATCCACTAGCAATATTTTCAGAATGATGGCATGGTATCATATTGAATATAATGTACAGATTGATGCTAAAAACCGAGGCTTGTCCTACGCTGAGAAAATGGAAAGGAGTTATTCCTGCAGTGCAGATCAAAAGTCTTCATCTTTAGTGTTCCTTGTGTAGTGGTTACATTGTAATTTGACCGAACTGCCAATGTTGCGCTGACCTTCCTCGTCTGTGGCATGTCACAGCACTGAGATCCTGTACGTTAAAGCAGTTATGGACTATGAGATTAGCCCTTTTACATTGACTGCATGTGTTTTATGCACTGTGATGTTTATCCTAAGGCTGTGTTTTACTTTACTAAGACTTTTTATATAAAGATTTGTTAATATTCCGAAACCTCTTTTCTGGATCGTCTGATGGTCGTCACAAGAGCACCATACCTGAAACTCTGTGTGCTCATTGGTCCGTTGTACTAATACAAGATGGAAATGATCTGTATCGAAGCACGTTTATTTGTCGGCCTGCTGTATTGTTTGCACTGCCATGCCAGTTCTTTGTGCAAAATTTTAGGGACAATATTTAATTCAAACAATGTGTAATTATGACCTGAATAAATCTCAAATGAATATTATTTGAAGCTTCACAGCTCATTTATTTCATTTACACTCAATCCGTCGACAGCCGTTGCAGCTCAAAGAGACAAAGAAGAGTCGTTAACAAACCAGTTAAACTGAGCCTTATACAAGCTGACATGTAAAAGCCTTTGGGCTTGGTGTTGGCAGGGCCCGCTTGCTGCTCTAATTATGGACTCTGTTTGGGTCTGTGTTTACCAGCCATCACCTCTCTCAACCCCTCTGGCAAAACCCCCTCAGACCCCCTGCAGGAAGAGAGAATGTTCCAGGACAAAGACTTTGGGCTGCACAAGAGACAACAAGCTCAACCAGTCGTTAAAGGAGAGAAAAACTTCTTTTCAGAGTCAGTTGTCACCCAAGATTAGGTGTCTGACTTCATTCTAGTCATACCGCTGTGGGTTTTATGAATTCCCCAAAAATACATATCATACAGAAATTCAAACCTCTTTAAAAAGACAGACAATTTAAGACTCAAACTGCCCACCAAATCTTAATTTAATGATAGTTGGTATCCTTTGACAAAACACCTGGAACCAGTCACCTTGATGTGGCAGCGACCCTTCAACTGTATCCCTAGAGTCCTTGAAACCTTTGCTCCAAGTCTTTAGAGAATCAGTTCAACCCCTCCATGCTTTCTCAGGACACTGATTTGTCTGTCAAAGGTTTGTCCATTGTCGAGTCTGTGGTTTCCAAAGCTGGACGGCCACCACTAGTGAGCTGTCACACACTGCCAGGCCTCTTCCTCAGCTCTGTGAGACTTTGTGAAGCATGACATGCTCATTTTAGCACCACAGACTCCGCTCCAGCCAGCACACAAACACAAAAGACAGCTTCATTAGGATTCCAAGAAAACCTCAGAGTTCCTCTTAAAGCTGTATTTATCTGGACAGTTTGGCACAACTTGGCCTCTCAACTGCAACCTCAAAGCCCCGTCTAGCACTTCAGGCCTGGGAGAATGTTTTTGTCACAGAGTGAATGCAGTCCCTCCTTTCATGATGAAATCACTGCCTGTTTTTGAAGGTTCTGCTCAAATAAATCAGTTTGGTTTGGAGACTTACGAGGTTTATGCTAACACCTGTGGGCATTTCACCAAGACAAAGAAACTGGACTCGATTTTGTGGATGAATTAATGTAGTCTGTAATTATTTTAAGGGATGTGGGGGGCTTAACAAATGACAGATTGGTGTAAATCACATGCTTGCTGATGTTGAACAGTACCGCAAGGACAAAGAAAATGTAGTGGAAAGCAAAATCTACTCCTCTGGCTGTGGGGACTCCCCTCCCACACACACACACACACACACACACATACACATCCTGTTGCATAATATTATGCAAACAAGTGTGGCAACAGTTAGCTCATTCCACTTCTAAAAGCACAAGAAAAACATATTGGAATTCATTCCCTTCTGTTGATTTTATATCAGAATTGGGGAAGAAAGGAAAAACATGGTTTGCCTTAGAATGGACCTCATCATCATCTCCATTATCTCCCCAGACTTAATTCTGCCAAAATGTCTTTCAAACAGTCATGGGTTTTTTCTCCCTCTGTGGTCTTATCTCCTCCCTCTGTGTGATCCCCCCATATAAACCCCCCACAGCATTGTTCTGCACACAGCCCTTCCCACTGCTCACACAAGACCGTTTGATTTCTTACACATTTTCCTGGAGTTGTCCTTGCACATAAGTCAACCTTTCAATTCCCACTGCACCTGACATTGACTGAGGTGAGTGAACTTTTGTTAAACAGCGTATTGTGACCATGTTTTTACAGTTATTTTTCTAATGTTTGCAATGCATTTTCCTCACTGAATAAACTGTATAGCATAATCAAGCATCCCTAAATGTTTTGTGCTCATGTCATTTGAAACTGAGCTGGACCATTCTGTTGACACAAATGTTTTCATAAATGTCATTTTTAGTGCAACATGAGAAGCTGCATGGCTGTGGTCTTTTGTGTGGCAGCACTGACTGCATGGACACTCATGACAGGTAAGAGTAGCACACAGAACCTGACACTGCAGCACAGGGTGGACGTTGTTTGGAGAAATACATCATATTTAGTGGTGACGTGATTCGTGCTGATCTTCATTTTCACTAGTCCTACTAGTTTCTGCACTGGATACGTGGTTAATGAAAACCCAAGTAGTTGCACACATGATGTCAAAACCTGATCTCTCCTCCCTTATCTCTCCTGTTTCACTAAACTCCACATCTGTTACTTCTGTATTCAGTCTAATATTTGCTTAGAAGATAGCAATACAACATTTGATATCATATTTACATGCTTATCAAATATGAATGGCGGTGGGGTCGATAGGCATATCAGAAAAAACAAACTTGCTTTTGTCTTGTTCCCTGTGGGCCATGCAAACGCTTATATTCTGTGTGGGTGAGCGATCATTGGTCAAATCTGTTTTTTTTTCTTTTTTTTAATCGTAGTAGTACAAGCTTTTCCTGGATCTAGAACTGCTGTGCTGGCAAGTAATCATAACCTCAGTGGGTAAAGTCAAATAATAATAATCCCCATAATGTACAGTGCACAGTATGCATGTTGCATACTAGCCATAAACAAAATCACCCAGTGAGTTCATACTGAATGCAAATGGCATGAATAGCTGCTCCAATATACGTTAAACAACAATTTGTGGGACTTTAGATGAAGATAAATAAATAAATTAATTATGTATTTCTTTAAATTCTGATTCTTTACTTTTCTAAACTCCAGAGACAGCATTTCCACGTGTGTTGATTTTATAATGCAAATACACAACACTACAGCCAGCCTTCTACTCAGTGTTGTTCATTTAGGAGGTGCAGTTTGTCATTAGATCCCTTGGAACTACATCCATATCGGAGATCTCTGCGCTGCCCATTTACTTTCAACAATGGCAAGTGCTCAAGATGCAGAGCGGGGTGCTGGATGGGCCTGCATTATGTCTGGTTTTTCATGTGGGAGACCAGAGTTTGTTAAAGAATGACAATTACTTTCACTTGTTTAAAAAAATCACAGTGACTTAACCGCACTTTATCAGAAGAATTTCAATTTTTCTCGAACCTCAATGGTAACTGCATTACCACACCCATGTGCAGATATTGGAGAAGGGAAGGTTTTTTAAAACATTTGAATTACAAATTAAAAAGCACTGTCAGTGACTTCATACAGAGTTTTGCTGAAAAGTAAAGTATCAACAGTGCTGTCTGGAAATGGGGGGGTGTCATTGGTGAAAATAGAAGGCCAGTCAACAAACCTGACGCTAAAAGCCTGTTGGCCAGTCCAGAGTTTCAACTTTACAATAATTAAAAAAAGAACAAAGACAAAACCAAACACCCAGCAAGTCATTGCTACCAAGAATGTTGGTAGATGTTTGTCTAATCAGTCTTTTTTGAGTTCAGGAGCATTTTGATGGAGTCTGTACTGTTTTCCCAGGTAATCATCTTACACTCCGATAAGCTCTGAGTCCTGTACATTATGGCTCTGTCCGACCACGCCCCCCCCTCCAGAGCAGCCCTGCCTCTGCAAACTGTCTGCAGGCTCAAAGCCCAGCTCTGTGCCAACCAGCTCTGGCTGACCTACGAGACGGGGTCATGCTCCCAAAACGTTCCTCACATTTGACTCTTTCCCCGTTGGCCCTGCTGGACTGCTGGAGTCCTATCAAAGCACAGAGGGGGCACCATCCACTGTGGCAGAATCCCATTTCTCACCAGTGGAGGGGCTCCCGCCTTGCTGTGGTCCAGAAAGGACTGTGATAAATCAATTAACCGTGTGGGGGGAGGACTCTGCAGGCAGGCGGTGAACTGACAGGCATCTCCGCATATCGCAGGTCCTGCCATCTTCTCTAGAGGAGGCTGTCATGGGCTTTATATGACCCCATCAGGCCAACTTTTGTTATTGCATACGATTATGAAGAATTTGCACCCCTGGCACCTCCGCTTATCCCCCCTCCCTTCAGTGACCAACCCTGGCAGGGCATGTTATGGCCTGCTGGACTCACTGGGAAAGCCATTGGTCACAGTCATGGCAAAAAGAAAACAACTCTAAGTGTCATGGGTAATGTCAGGGAACGGGTTGGGAGGGGGTTCGTTCCCAGCGCTGGTTACATGGTGGACGGGGGGTTTAAAGAACAATGGCAAGACACAGTCTTAAGAACAGGTCCTCACTTTGATCCCCCCGGAGGGGCCCAGTGCTTCTCCCTCCATGTACCTTGCAACTGTCCCCTCAGTGTCGATTTTTTTTTTCCAGATCCCCTGAAAAACAACCGACAACAACGCTGCCATTGTCCTCCAGTGGCTGCTTGGCTTATTTATTACTGTGGCTGAGAGAAAAAATGCACGAAGGGGACTCAGAGCAACAATATCCTTCATTAGGCTTTCAGAGGCCGCTCTGCACATAAGCTTGTAGACATGAAACAAAACCACTAATCAGCCGAAGCAATGGCTTTCACTAAATCCTCTCATTTTTGTGTTGATATCCATGCTTGATTCTGTCAACTTGCTTCATTAGAAGAATCCAAAATTTATTGTGGTATTTGTTTTCTTTCCATTCTAGATGCCAAGGAGTTATCCATCACCACTATAAAGGTATTCTTTCTTTGTGCTTTTTCTGTAGCCTTGAATGCTAAAAGCTGTGGTGGCCTTGTGCAGCTGTGAAACAGAGCCTTCTTGGCTCAACCAACACTTTATAAAGGAAGAGTTCTAGTTCATTACAAAAAAGCATCTTTGTGCAGCCCGCCCATCATTTCTATCCATAATTTACTGAGCAAGTTAGTTGCAAAGATGTTGTGAAGACGTGTTTTAAAGGTAAGTCCAAAAGACCAAGAAAAACAAGGAGTCAGACAATCACCCCAAGGCTGTACTCCCTGCATTCCATCAGTCCCCCACACTCCCACAGTGATATATGTGCTGCACTGAACGGGATTCTACAGTTCTACATTTCTACGTCATTGTGCAGACGCTTTTATTCAACGCGACTAACATATTGAATAAGTACAACACAAGCAAAGATCCAGGTAGGAAAAGCAACGCAGACAGGTGCTAAGAAATGTTTTGAGTCCAATAGGGATTAGTGCCAGAAAGACTGCTGGTCTTGGTGGCACCCCAGAGGCAGGCTCCAGGCCGGGGCTGCATAACCAACTCACATCTGAAGCAACAGACACCAATCAAGAACATTGGTAAGGATGCGCTTACTGGTTCTTCAAGCTGCACCATCAAGAGTGTCCTTATTAGTAACATCTCGATATGGTTTGGCAGCTGATAAAGGAATATCAAATTAAGTGCATTAGATAATTAGGAACACGTTTTGGTGTCAACCTGTCTGATCGCTCATGTTTTGGAAACAATCTTTCAGTCTAATTAGAGAATAGCAACCTGATTCAATAGAAATCAACTGGTTTTGTGATTCTTCCAGAAATAAAGTTCTTGAACCATGAAGAAGTAGCCTTTAGATGTTGCATTGAGTTTCCCCTTAAATGAAAGCATATCCTCTTCATCTATAGAACATTGCCTCAGCTTGGCTGCGCTTCAGCTGTCCCAGTTCCTCCACAGTAATCCCCCACACTCCTCACCGAAATGAAGCTGTTGGTTCTGTTTCCTCAGGAAGACCCGTACGTCATGAGCAAAGACTCTGAGCTGGAGGGCTACTGCATTGACCTGATCTCTGAGCTCTCCAAGAAGCTGGGATTCAAGTACAAAATCCATCTGGTGAAGGACAGCCGGTATGGAGTGATGGACGCCAGCGGCAATTGGAATGGCATGATTGGCGAGGTCATCAGGGGGGTGAGTCTCTGACCATGTAAAGATGCGCGGCCACCTTGCGGATGCATGACAGAGCTGACAAATGACAGTATTAATAAGTAAGTCAGCGTAACATTGTACCTGAAACTGCACATCTATGTATGTAGACCCAAAATGTTCAAAATGAAATTAATAAAAATAAATAATCACATTATTTATTGCATTTATTTATTAAATATAGTGAAATGTATATACCACACAATACATATTAAAATATCTTAATGAATTAATAAAACTACGATCATCATTGCTATTCAGCTACAGTTCAAATTCAAAATCTGGTGTCTGGTGAGACATTCCTGCCACTGAGCTCCGGTAGTGATATGTGATGTGTGTTTGTGCAAACTCCATCAGGAGGCTGATCTGGCTGTGGCCCCGCTGACCCTCACTGCGGTCAGAGAGCAGTATGTGGACATGACCACCCCCTTCATGCAAACAGGAATCGGCTTCATCCTGCGCAAAGACATGGCCTCAGAGGAGAGCACCTTCAGCCTGCTGTCACCCTTCTCCACTGACATGTGGGTGGGTGTCCTCATCGCATTCCTGCTAACAGGTCTCTGCATATTCCTGGTAGGCAGGTAAGTGAAAGCATCAAAATACCCCCAGAACCCCAAACACCCCCTTTGGATACATCCTATGGTAGAAACAGGGCCGTAGCTACCAGGACGCAGAGGACAGGTCCTCAGTATTGTTTCTGGAATTAAGAGACTACACATGAGTTCTTCTTATATTGTTTCAGACAAACTGAAAAAGATTTTTGCTGTCTAGTCAAACACAGTAACTCCAGGAATGTTTGACCACCTGATGAATGGAAGTAAAGATTGTTAAAGAAGTGAAGATTGGCTCCACTGAAGTTGACACTAAATGCTGAAGTGGTCAGTCTCAACAGCCATAACTTATGATGGATGTAATGGATGGAAGATTGTGATGGCAGATGGACAGATTTGCCTGTACCATAGACATGAGGGTTATGTTTCAGACATGAACATATGAATCTTGCTTTAACAGTGCTGGTTATAAGGTATTTTATTGTTCTCCAGGATCAGTCCCAATGAATGGTCCGAGCCAGACTCAGAGGAGCACAGCTTCACGTTACTGCACAGCTTCTGGTACATCACTGGAGCCCTCACCCTGCAAGGTAATAACGCAGCAGTCTGCAGAACCAAAGAGCAGACGCAGTAGTGGTAGCTGCTGCTGCTGTTCGCTGCTATGTGCTCTGTCAGAATAAATATGCTGCGCTTCAGCCTTATTTCTGTGTGCAAGATGTAAGAAGCGTGATTTTAGCTTGTTTATACAGGATTTACATGCTGTAGTGTAAGGTCATAGTATAGAATATGTTTTTTTACATTCGGTCACACAAGACTTTCAGAGGAATTCTTTCTCTGCATCATGTGAAATACAGTTTTTGACTTTTTGACATTTGCTATTTGTATTATCTTTGGGAGCATTTTGTTTCAGTGACTCAGCGTTATCTAATAAAAACATTTCATTTTCAGTTGCAACAATAATTGAAATTCAGTGATGAACATTTTCAATGTTGTGATGCTTTGAGTCGGGGCATTTATAAAAGTAATACTGCACATTATAGAAAATTCAATTCACTTTGCTACCCGTCAGTCTGATCAATGGCCCTCTATGTTCTACACTGTACTATCTTCCTTGACCTCAAAACTCAGTCTACCTGGAACGTACACCAGATCTATTACCCCACTCACTGCAAACCTGTTCTCAGATGCCTTCTCCTCTGCTCTGGCAAATGTTTCCCTTAGTGGCACGTGCACAGAAATTTTGCTTACATTATTTAACCACACCTATACTAGCATCCTTGGTGTTGTTGCCCCTTACAAACGTAGGCAAGCTAGACACAAATCTCAACCCTGGCTAAACTCCATAACTGGAACATGTAGGTGGGAATGCTGGAGAGCAGAGGGAAAGTAGAAAAAAGAAAAACTTCAAGTGTCAAAACAGAAAGAACTAAATATTTTTCAGATCTTATTGCCAAACACTGGACAAATTCCAATTAGCCTTCAGAAAACTCCACAGCACAGAATCGGCTCTTCTTAGAGTGACAAGAGATCTATCCATGTCCTTAGATTAGGGATACATCACCATTCTTCTTCTTTTAGATCTCTCAACTGCTTTTGACACTGCTGACCACTCCATCATCTTGAACCATTTAAAGCACGTTGTTGGCATTCAGGGACAGGCCCTTCAGTGGTTCACATCATATCTGCCTGAACCTTGTGGATCTGTCGCAATCGCTAATGCGTCCTCTTCTTCTGCTCGTATCTCCTGTGGAGTACCACAAGGCTTCATCTTAGGCCCTATACTCTTTTTCTTATATATGCTTCCTTTGAGAGAAATTCTTAGAAAGCATAACATTTTATACCACTGCTATGCTGATGACACCCAGCTATATCTCCCAGTGAAACCTGGTGATCTCTGTGGTGCTACATATATTTTAACGTGTGTTGAAGATGTAAAATCATGGATGGCAAACAGCTCCTCGTTGGCACCGGGAAGAGAGACCAGATTTTACCCATTCTGGCCTCTCTGTGCTGGTTACCGGTTAAATACTGTATTGATTTTAAAATTCTTCTATTTGTTTTTAAAGCACCACATGAACTGGCACCAGGCTGCATCTCTGAACTGCTATTCCCCAACACTACTGGTGGACTCCCGAGAGCTACTGACCAGTCACTTCTCTCCATTCCCCACACCAAACTCAAAACCAAAGGGGGTCGAGCTTTCTCACTGATTGGCCCTAAACTGAGGCTGTTCTCTGTCTATTTGATCGTCCACCTCCATTAATATTTTTAAAACCTGCCTAAAGGCACACCTCTTCTCTCTAGCCTTTGACTGATTTCCTGGTGTGTCTTTTCAAAGTGACTTGACTTGACTCAACAATGTGCTAATCAGTTAACCTTGCTTTTGTTGTTTTAAGTCTGAATTCATATCATGAATATTAACTTTTGCTTTAAAAGGACTGTTTTACAGCTAAACTGTAGCATCCTTTGACTTACAGCTGCAGCCGCTTCACTGCTGTCTCTGTCCCCTCAGGTGCTGGTCCTCACCCTAAAGCCCTTTCTGGACGGCTGATCGGTGCCATCTGGTGGCTGTTTGCTGTGCTGCTGCTGGCCTGCTACTTTGGCAACTTCAAATCCTTGATGCACTCCAACAGTAAACACATCTCCATTAAAGGCTTTGAAGACCTCGCCAACCAGGATGTGATCGATTACGGCACATTCAAGTCTGGATCCACCATGTTTTTCTTCAAGGCATATTCAGTTGCAGACGTCGCATACTTCTGGGATCTTACACCATAATATTACATTGTTGTGGTTAAAAATATTAAAATGTTACATTTGTCCTACTTGTATTTCGCAGAATTCCAACAACCCTGTGTACAGGCGTATCTACCAGCACATGGAGCGTAAGAAGAGCTTCGTGGCCAACATGGAGGAGGGCATCCGGCGCACCCAGGAGGGAAACTTTGCCTTCATTGGTGAAGCAGTGTCCTTGGACTTGGCGGTGGCTCGCTACTGTAAACTGACCCGTTCACAGGAAGTCATTGGCATGAGGGCCTACTCCATTGCAGCACCCCTGGGTGAGTAGGGATGTTTTCTCGTGTCTGTTGTTTTTGCTTCGCCCTTAACACAGGTCACACTGCAGCGAAATGATTTTAAGAGTGATAGAACAAAGTCTCATTCAGCAGCTTCTTTCTTCAATCACACCACCTCTCTTCACTTCACCAGGTTCCCCTCTGATCAAAAACCTAACCATGGCCATCCTCCAGCTCAGCGAGTCTGGTGAGCTGACGTGTCTGCGAGACAAGTGGTGGGCCAGCAGCTGCTTGGGTGCCGACAGTGACCACACATCTGAGGCCCTGCAGCCCCACGACCTGCGCGGCCTTTTCCTCCTCCTGGGCCTGGGATTGGGCGTTGGGCTCCTGCTGGCTCTGCTCGAGCTCCTGTCCAGAGCCCGGAACCAAGCTAAGGATGGCAAGGTAAGAAGGATGGTCAATGTCACAGGGTCCAGCACGTTGATTCAAACTGAAATGTCTCAGCAAGCGTCTGAGGAGGTGTCATAAATGATGACATTTACACCTTTTACTGAAATATCTCAACAGCTATTGGCTACACTGAAACTTCAATCTGTCCAACGCTCTGGTTCATGGCCAAACCTGTGCAAAACTAATGACATTCAGTCCTCCACTTACTAGCACGTTAGCATGCTAACATGCCAACTTACATGGTGAACGCTATCCATGCTTAACATTCACCCTACTGTGCATCCTCACTTGTGCCGACATGGATCAAGGCTCTTGTCTTTTCTCTTACAGAAGTCCTGCTGCTCCGTGTTGACGTCGGAGCTGAACCGGAGGTTTGGCAGCAGAGGGGAGAGCGCAGAGCAAGACAACTCAGACAAAAGCAAAGCCTGAGAGACAAGTTTACACGTTCACATGCTGATAGCGTAGTCCGTCCTGCTCCATTAAATACATTAGCTCTGCCTGCGTTTCCATGGTAACAGCCACACATCACATGGTCGGATGGTGTGTTTTGTACTCTTCCAGAAAAGTTTGGTGACCACAGCAGCGGTACATCAGCTAGTAGCCACAGCCTATTAAACAACAAACCCAAGACACTTAGAACTTCAAACTGCAAATACTAATCATTTAATTCCTGTTTACTGTTGTTCTGTGTTATCAGACATCTACACCTCAGCCCCATACTAACTGACACGTTTGTTTTTAAAATATAATAGTTTCTTGTTTGTATATTCCAAATAAATCCATGTATATCCCAATTACTCTCTTGTTTTATAGTCACATCTACAGCCATACACAGCACAGTGAAATTCTTAGGAGCCTAGATCCAGAAAGTGTAGATAGATAAAGTGACAGCAGCTGTGTTTGCAGCTCTGTTTGCTGTGTTTGAAGCCAGTTCTTTAATGTTGCCTTCTCGCTGTATCAGGTTAATTTATCATGAGAAAGTGAATTTCTCTGCTTCAGCCAGGGTGAGCCTTCATCTGACATATTCAGCATGAATCATCTGCCACAGCTCTTAAAACACCACCTGTATACACTGGCTTGATTATCACTTTATCTCCAGACAACAAAGCTCATTTTTGGTTAAACAGAAAAATTAATGTGTGATAATAACATTAAAAAAACTAATGCAGGCTAATAAAAAGCACAGCCATGATTGGATTTCATTTGATTTCATTTCATAAAATACAACAAAACATATATATATATATATATATATATATATATATATATATATATGTGTATATATATATATATATATATATATATATATATATATATATATATATATATATATATATATATATATGTGTATATATATATATATATATAAAAGAGTGCATATTCAAACAATGGAACAGCAAATGATACAGTCAGTACTGAATGTTGTGAAACCAAAACATAATATATGTAATATAGAGTGACATTATTTGAAGTTGTTACCTCAAACAGTTGCCTCCGTGCAGCACCTGGAGACACTTAATGCTGATTTCTCTTCTGAGACTGTGCTTCTGTGGTGGGTAAGTATTCAAAGACATATGAGGATGATTTAATGACAGATGCCATACATGTGCAAAGTAGTTCTTAATTGACGTGTGTGTTTTCCTGTTGAACGCTGTTGGATGCTTCTCTTCCTCTGCGACGTTCACTGATACGATCTATATGAAGGAGATTAAGTAAGAAGCTCCTCATGCTCTGTGCGCCACAGCCTGTGTACCTGTTTCACCACTTGGGGGTGCTATTGGATTTCTAATGTTGTGAAACTCCAGAGGCTCTGATTCGTTGCGCTATGGCCAATGATCATTTACTGTGGAGCAGAGAAGCGCGGTAACACACCCAGAGTACTGACAGCAGCCTCACTGCCTCCAGTGCTGGACTCTGAAACATGTTTGCTGAACATTCAGACTTACCACATGAGCAAAAGGCTGCTGTCTCTTAGCTGTAGCCGTAGTTAATGTAATTCAGTAGCTGTTGGCAACAAAGATGCTACAGTAAGTAAAATAATTGGTGGACTCTCACCTTCAGTGCATAAAGCTGACTTAACAGCCAGGCAACTGCCCTGAGTGTCACCCTCAGGGATCCTAAAGGTCCTGGATTCATGTCGGGTTTGTTTCTAGTGATTTCAGAACATTAAATGAAATAAGTTTGAATAAGGTTGAGGCACACCTTGCATGTTTTGTCAGGATTTGCATGATGCATATTGACCTACTGGTTATGACACTGTATGTACAGACAGCTGCTGAATTACAGCTGACTTGTGTCAATTTAAAGCATCTCTTGAATATGATCTATAGCACAAAGTGTTTTTCTTTTCTTTTGTAGCCCAATCAGCACTTCATAAAGGAAAAAAAAACAGATTGCAGCCCATTTCTGCCAGCTTACTCAAAAGGACAGCTTCATAGCTTAGAGTACATGCTATCAGAAATGTATATTTGGTGAGTCCTCCCTCTTGAAGTGTTGGTAAATCTGTCCGGGGCATGTGGGCTAAACGTGTGTAAATTAGCATACGGCTGCTATCGCTGGGAGCATCCAGACATCGACAACATTCTTGCACTTGCAGTGTGCCATTACAGGATCTATGAGTATGTTCATCGGTTAAAAATGTCCTCTGGCTGTGTGAAATGACCTGCACTTGAACCTGCTAATCAGCTTCAGGACTCATTGATTTAGCACCGGCAGGAGAAGCCTGACGGCTGAGGCTGAGGAGGCAGGGGGTAGAGGCACGAGAGACACACAGAGAGGTAGAAAGAAGACCGGTATTGATTTGGTGGCAGGCAGCTCCTGACAGCTGCACTAAGCTAGCACATACTGCTCTCAGCCACAGTCTGCAGCTCGGCCGACAGGGAAGTGCCTAAGAAGATTAAACTGTAAATCCCACAGATTTCCTGCCCCCCCCCCCCGCCCCGCCCCCCACCATTGCATCTCCCCACCAGCAAACTCACTGTCTCCCTTTCACTGTCTCCCACGTGCACAGACGTGCATGAGGACGTGGATGAAATTCATCAAGCCGATATCTACGTCTCAGCCCTGACGTCCTAAAAGCACTAAAATGTGTTTTTTTTAAAACAGGGTTCTGTCTTTATGGACCATTGTTATATTTCATACACATGTATCAGCCATGTAAATTACAAGCAGGTGTCCTGGATCTTCTCTCCCCTGAATCAGGATGGGAATCCTCAGAATTCCTGGTGAAACTTGGGCTCCAGGATGAACAAAGCAGAGGCAGGTAGCTGCTGGTTCTGAGGATGGAATTAATATTGGTTGACCTTTTGCCCCCTTCTTCCCTCGCTGACGACCAGATGGACTCCTTGCATGTGACAAACTTCATTACTAGAAAGCACAGTGAAGGCAACACGTGAGAGAAAGCCAATGTGCTACTGTATTATAAAAAGTATAAAGCAAGTAAGTATAAAGTAGCTGGCGTATAGATGAAAATCGAGTATGTTGTTTAAGTAAAAACGTAAGTGAGGGAATAAGTTAGTGTAGGCTGTACTCTTATGGAGTCTTCATCTGTTTTTGCTCATATTCAGGATACAGTGTTTACAGGAAACGTGAAAATCCTGGTTATTCATATCCCTCCATACCTGATCATGACATGTCCACGTACTTGATTTGCTGCCTGCAGGTGTGTTTAGGGCCTCCACCATCTCAGCCACTCTGCTCTGTATGTTCAGAGACCATGTTGAGGTGTTGACATGCCACGGTATCCTGGTTCCTGTCGGAATCCCTCATGTAACATATCCAGGATGAGGTTTTATCCTGGTTTCTGAAACTGGGATTTGATGTTTAAGTGCGTAAAACATGACCAGGATATACCAAGAACCAGGGAAGATACCAGAGCACACGTAACTTATTTTGGACTCATCTGAAAATAATACAGGGTGTAGACTTTTAAATAATAAAGGAAAGAGAAGAACAGCATACAGTAATCCCACTCTCTCTCTCTCTCTCTCTCTCTCAGCACTGGCCTAGATTCCTCTCAGCCCGTCCTCTGCCTGCGCTGTAGCCGTAGGCCTGTCGATGCGATCAGAATTAGAAATTCTAATGGACGTGTCACCACTTTGAACTGTGGACTTGAAGAGCTTTGAGTCTGGCGTTCCCTTGGATATGCCAGGCGAAGTCTGCACATTGATCCCTCTGAATTTGTTTGACTTTGACAGTCTCTTTCTTTTTACTCTCCCCTTCGCTCTCGCTCTCTCCCTCTCTCTCCCCTCGCTCCATTAATTTTCACGTTGGCTGGCTCGTTCTTCTTCTTCTCGTCTTTCCGCAGCACTCGTTCTCGCTCTCTCTCTGTCTTTCTCTCTGTTTAACACCGGAGCAGCCAAAGACGTGAACACACACGCAAGTACACACACACACACACACACACAGTGCAAGTGATGTGCAGACTCCATCAGTTTTACTGAAGAACACCTCTCAGGTCCTTCAGGAAACTGCTTGCTGCTTTTCAATGGGCCCTCTTTGACGCAAACCATCTTAATTGACATGCAGTCGGCATTAATGACCTTAGCAATGCACATTTTGATATTGGAATAAATAGCTAAAAAGTTTCGTGTTGGATCTTCACCAGAGATGTGCAGTGATAATGATAACAAGGGGTGGTATTACTCTTCCTAGAGAATCCTCCTCAGAGGCGTGAGTGGCCAGAGCCCTGGAGCTTGTAGTGTGCAGTTTGCAGACGGTGTGCAGGCCGTCAGGGTCGGTTCCCTCGCTCTTTTCGCTGCACTCTGCACTTGTTCAGCTAGTTTGGAATCTCGTCTGAGCTGATACTAAAGAAAGCACCAGGCACCAGGTACTATCTGCAACATTCAACCACGAGAAACCAAAAACCCAGAACTCAAACCTCACTAATGAAAGCTGTCCCATGGAGTTTACGTGTGTTTTAGTAGTTGTTGTTTGCATGACCCGGTACGCACTGCTCTGAGAAAAGCAGCAATATTCTATCAAAGTTTTTCAAAGTATACGCTTTGCAAGTGTTTTTATGAAGAGGGAAGTATGTGGTGAGTGACAATGAACTTTTGTTTGTTGACAAGTAAACTCCACAGGATGGACGCACCGTGTTCCCTGCGATTAATCTGTGCCCAGACAGAAAGGTAAGAATCAGTGGTCGCATGCTTGAACTATTTCTTGATTAAGAACATCTGGCAGCACTCCTGTGCATCGCTGCCACAGCGAGGATGAAATTTTTCCATTTCTCTTGGTATTTTATTGAATTGATGCCTTACAAGCTGTTTCCCTGTGCTTCCAGCCTGCATGCTAAGCTATGCTAATCACATCCTGATTCCAGCTTTGTGCTGAAACTTCATCCTCCAGGAGATTCAGCTTCTCCTCTTGTCTCTCTCTCTCTCTCTCTCTCTCTCTCTCTCTGTCTGTCTGTCTGTCTGTCTGTCTGTCTGTGTCTCTGTCCGTTCCTCTCTCCTCTGTGGGTGAATTGTGTGGCATTTGTTCACATGTGTTTGGTGTCCTTATGGTGGACAGGAGGTCATGTGACTCAGGCCTGTTTGGCTACACTTTTCCTGTGCTGCATGTCTGCTCTGGCAGGGGGATCCCTCCGCTGTTGCTCCTCTTTAAATTTATTCATTTTCCCTGTTGAAGGGACTTTGGGATGTCTTAAGACAGTGCAGGTCATATTCTGTACAAATCGCAATGCTCCTTGAAGCAAATGTATTATTTGTATGCCATACTGGGTCTTAATTAGACATTCCAAAAACTATGTCTGTCAAACTACAGCATCCAGACTCATGCATCCATTGAGAGTATGAACAGTTCTCCCCTCCTGCTGTGTGTCTCAGGACCAGACAAAGATGATCCGGAGCTGCACAGTTATCTACTGCATGAAAGCCTGTGGATGATCAAGAGGCTGCTGGGATGATGTACGTGTGTCAGTGTGTGTGTGTGCGTGTGTTGCTCTCCCTGGAAACCTTTTTTTTTCCTTTTACTACTACTACTGTTGCCGTGACAACTACTGCCATCAAAACAACTACAACTACTTTCTGCTCAACCGCCAACAGAAATCCCTTTAACAGGGATTGTTGAGTTACAGTACAAGGCCAGTGCTCTCCTCTCTCCTCTCTGTTGTACACACTGCTTTGTATTGTACACAGAATCTAAAAATTCACCACCTTTGTGTTTGTTTTCAACATAATCTTTTAATGAAGTGTACAATAGTTGCAAGAAAAAAATAATAAAATAAGAACCATAACTTGGCAGTATTTGGTAAGAAATATTATATTTTGATTTTGTGTGACTATAAGTTTATATTTCAAATGTTATTCATGCTATTGCCTCAGTGCTACAGCAGCAGTGCAGTGCTGCGTTTCCACATCTCCAAAGCTGTGAGGGCAAGTAACTAAGTACTTTTACTCTTTTGAACATGAAATTATTACAGTTACCTTAAATCTCTTATACATTTAACACACTAAAATATGATCTTTTGCCAGTTTACCAGGCTTAACAGTTCATCCGTGGCCCTAAACCAGCAGCTGCTGTAACAAAACAATCTCAGTTCAAGTTACTTGGTTAAACCTTTGACTGCATCACAGCAGGTGGAGGTTGCAGGCTTTCAAACTTCTAACGGTCCTCAGCATCTCTGTGCTGTCCTGACCATGTTAGGTTAGAAGCTGTTTACTTGAGATTTGTTTTTTCTTCCTCTCTGCTCTTTACTTCTTCCTTCTGGTGACTTTGGAGTTGTATTCTTGTGAATCACGTGGCAGTTCTCAGCTCTGTTGTAGAATGTAGCCTCTGTGCACATGTCTCCACACGCTCTTTGGCCTCTCTCCTGTTAATACACATGTCCTAGAGAGGCCCCTTGCTCTTTTCTTCAACCGCCAACAGACTGACTGACAGCCGTGGTGGAACGACGATGAGGAGGCGCTGTTTGTTGTCAGAGTCCCTTGTGAAAGGCTGTGACAGTCTGAGGGGGATCCTGCTGACACCAGGGGCACCCCGCGAGGGTGACCCCGGGACCCTCTCGACCCCCTACCTTACTTATTGATGTCTGCAGATGTGCCTGCCTGCATGATAATGGCCTCCACGGGAGGAGCCCCTCACAGTGCCCATCTATAAATCACACAGGGGACACAGAGCGAATCGAACCTTCCGTGCGTGTGTATGTATTTCCAAGACTATGTGTTTGGGCCTGTTTGTGTGTCTTCGTACGCTTTGTGTGTATGCATACACTGCTTGAGGAGCTCCACGTTGCATTATTGATGGCCCTCAGGGAGGGATGAAAGTGTGAACAGTGGCAGCAGGGGAGGGGGAGGAGGGTGGGGAGGAGGAGGTGGGAGCGGCTGGAGACAGATATCAGAGTGCCTGGATGCATTTGGCAGGCCTGCTATGCATTGACATCCATATCCAGGAGCAGCTATAGGTTTCTATAGAATTCAGCGCTGACAGGTGAGGCCCCTGGAGGAATGAGGGGCAAGGGGGTTAAACAGGAGGAGGACGGAGCAGGGCACCAGGACGTACACTGATGTGACATCTGCTTGGCAGGTTGTGGAGGAACTGGAAGTGATGGAATAAGGTTAGACTGTACTTTGTCTTATCTGTGATGGATCCACGCTAATCACTGTTCCACAGTAACTGAGTACAAATAAAAAGAAACCTATATACAGATTCTTCCATACACGAACGGTTCAATCATGTATCATATGGCCTTCACAGTCACAAGATCTCAACCCAACTGGACACCTCTGGGAGATTTAAGACAGATGTGCATAGATGTGCTCAAACTCAATGCAAAGCCAGTATTAGCTACTGCACACAGGGTTTATATAAGGGGACATAAGTGTGCACACATAACCACACGTTTACTCTGAGGTAAAACATGGACAAAAGGATGAAATGGTTTAGCTGTCACACAAAAACTCCAATCAGCCCACAGTTGGTGCACATGCTAGTAGCTAACCGCAGTTAACGTCTGCAGTGTTGGCACAAAGTCCAAGTGTTTTATCTGTGCAAATAAAGAACAGTTAAAGTTCAGTTTGCATTAGTGTCCGTATTGCTTTATGTTTACGTGTTACTGCTATATCCTGCATTTCTTCCACAGAGTCGACTGTGCCAGCTTGCTGCTCCACTCCAGGATGCAGACTTGACTTATAACACCATCGACTTGAGCCCTTTAATTGAGAAAGTCATAAAAGAGTGCAGCAAGACAGTTTCAGGGTTTTATGACGAGTAGAGAGGCATCAGATGACGGGTGAGACTTCAGACCTGCGGTACTTGAGCCATACAAAGCAGGGACAAGATGCTCACCACCATCACCCAAGCAAAACAGTGACCTGTCACGTCTTTAACAGAGTGATGTTCCCTCCAGTTAAACAGCTTGAGTTTCTGTCTCACCGCATTACAAACTGTTTCAAACCAAATGAAAACACAATTTAATTGGTACAGTTTCAAGAAGGTTTCTATTAAAGGAGTGCAAAAAAGCAAAATATAATATATAATGTAATGAATGAATACTCATTTATCACTAGCAAGGTCCAATCCATCAAGGAAATGCATTGAATAAATGAGTGAGGAGATGGAGAACATAAGGGTTGCTGGTGTGTGAGTCAGAGGGAGAGAAGAGTGAGAAGACAGGGGAAGGGGGGAGAGGAGGCAGGGCTAGGAGGGTATTTAGAGGCAAGTGACTTATTGTGGTGTGGTCCTGCGTCTGAAACTTCACTGATAGCTTTAATTAAATGTTATATGTTATGTTATTTAATATTAATCAATTGAATTAATTAAACGTAACAGTTATTTCAAGGGCTTTTCTTTTTTCTGTAGAATGTACAAAGTAATGATGCCTGTCTTCACAATGGGATGATTCACAATGGGTGTTAGCAAGCGACCTGTCTGGAGTGTGCCTGATGCATGCTGGGATGGGTCTCATCCACACATGGATGAGTGAATCCATTTTGGGGTAGTGTTCATTCCCTGCTGAGGATATGTGCTATCATGGGTATGTGTTTGCATGCTGTGTGCATTGTGGGTATACATATGCATGTGCAGTATGGCCATATGGGCGATACGGTATTGTACAGAGTTTGAATGACTGACTGAGTGTGTGCTTGCCAGCAGTATGTTAATGCAGTGTCTATTCCTCTGTGTGCATGTTCATGTATGTGTATATGCTATGCTGTGCTGTTTTGGCCACATGTGCGCAGAGACGGTGTCAGGTGGGTAGTTCTGCACTGCCTGATTCGTTGGAATCTGCACAGGCCTGACAGGGGTGTAAATTGCCCAGATTAGGCTTCTGGCAGCCGTAGCCTGCTGTCAGCGAGGAGACACCCCCCCATCCCTCTTCCTGTCCTGATTATTGATCTTCCTTCTCATTTCTTCTGTCCCCATTGTTTTATGGTCTCCTCCCCCTCCTCCGGGCCGATCATCATTGCTTATTATAAGTCCTAATGTCTGCTGCACCTGTTCTCCTGATGCCGCTTGCTCATGACAAAGTTGCTGAGGGTTAGCAGGTCTATCAGCTCTTGACTGTTCATGCTGCTCTCAGTCAACCCTCACTGAATGAGGATGTGGGGCTATGTGCATCTCTTTGCTTGGCTGTAAGTGACCTCTCTTTAGAGTTCCCAGACTTATGGGCAGTTGCCCACTTTGCTTGGTGGGCTACCCTAATATGAATACATTATTATGATATGCAAGGATGATGTTCTCCGGACAACATCCATTTTTGCAGTACTATTAACCCTAACCACCATCCTAACGCTGTGATCCCCTCACTTGATGCCTTCTCATTGGGCGCTGTGCTAGAGCTGTTGTTTAGAGTACCCAGCTAAAAGAACCAGGCGCATCCTCTTTGTGACCTAGTTTTTTTGGGTAAAACAAGACTGTTGGAATTCATTTTTGCCAAGCAAAACACTATTTACCCACTGCTGCGTGGCATCTTGCTTTCCTGGACAGTAATTTATGAAATGCATACATTTTTTTAAACAATACAAACTAATGAGAGCGTTTATTTATTCATGAAAATAGAGATGGACCTGAAAGTACAATTTTTATTCATCAGTACCACTCAGAACTGAGAAAAAGTCATTATTATGTGTTATCTAGCAATGTGTTACTGCCCGGCACTGAAGGTTACATTATAACAGAATAACATTGACACTGACAAAACAGTCAGTACAGTTTAATTCATGGTCATGTCAGTTTGCTAAATTTTTCTAAGGCCCTTGAAACACAATGTTACCAAATCCTGTGAAGAGAAGAGCGGGTCCCTGGCAATGACCTTGATTTTCAGCACAAAACAGCCTTGATCTAAGAACATCTATAGTAGCCTTCAAAAAAAAAAAATCATTTCATTTGAAAGTCTAAAGAACTGATTCATGGTGAGCTGACTGTGTGATGGAAAACCAAAACTGATGGGAACGATCGGGGTATTCAGGTTCCCTCTCAGCTTTATCACATTCACACAATCATCTCTGAAAAAAGAGTCTATGAAATTCCTCTTCATGGCACAGAGTAACTCAACCTGGGCCGTGATGACAGCTACACAGTGTATCATGACGCGATAACCTCATACAGCAGCATGACATGACATGACACGACGTGACCCATTTTGTCAAGCAGGTAGCTGGCATGCACATTAATAGCACTCGTACAGTGTGTGCATGAGCTGGGACCTGAGCAGCCACCTGGATGCCTCTGAATACCCGCATCTGATGTTGTATGCTAATCTGCTAACCTTTAGGGCAGCCAGACTGAAAACCAGAGAGAGAGAGAGCAAGAAAGAGCCGTCTTCTCTGCTTGAAACGCTTTGACCCGATCCGCTGAGTTTCCAGCTTGCACTCAAGGGCTGTTAATGAGTGTGTGGAATTCTATGAAAATTCACAGTTGGTATAGAAAAGGGGGTTTTATTACGGTGGTTTTTCAGCTTGAAGCATGGGGGGAGAAAGTGAATGGTCTTGATTAGACATTGAAATCTGCTTGTATATGACAGGTGGTGCATCAAAAAATGGTGGAGGGAGGTGACATCTTGGAGGTCGTCCAGGATTCTTCATTTTTGTGCTGGAGCACTTCTGGAGACAGTGGGAGAGAAAAAGACAACAGGTGACAGACAAAAGAGAAGCCCGTTGGCAGAGTGAAATGGAAACAAATTAAGAAGCACACACCAACCTGGTAACTTTCACACAGCACAAGCAGGGATTCATTTGATTCTGTGAAAGACTCCATGTCTCTGAACAGAAATTCACTTTTGCAACAGCTGTTACAATTCCTGAAAGCAATTCTTTCCAAATTCTGTGCTGTTGTTATAGTCCTTCAGAGAGAAACAATTCAAATTACCTTGCAAACTGGATTCATGAGATCACGCTATCTTCAAGTTACGTGCTTAGACCAATCAGCATCCTTTGCAGAACTGCATGCAACAACGGGCGTGGTTTGAATGTGATGACAGTGAAATGCAAGTCTTCTCTAGAAGGCAGCTCCTAATGAGGTTAACGTAAATGCTGCTGTTAGAATCAATAACTATAAATCAATCAATAACTATCAATCAATCAATAACCATCAATCAATGAATAACTAATAATACATCTATACTCCTGGTCACAGAGATACTGATTTCCTGCTTCAGCTTTGATGTCCAGACATGTTCTGGACCTACACGCAGTTTTTCACTTGAAACTGAGATTATCATCTACATTATAGATTTCCAAAACAAAATGTTTTAGACAATTCAGTTACATTTAGCTTGGTTACAACCTGTTTGTTTGCCCACTGGACCTTCGTTATAGCAAGTCACCAAATTCCAGATCTCAGCGATTACATTAGCAAGAATGATATTATCGTATGTGATAAAACTGTTGGCCAAAAAATAAGACCTAAACTGTGACAAACACAAAAAAATCCTACAAGATTAACTCTTATGTGTGTGCTAAATGATCTAATTTAGATTTTCTGAGAGCGACAGGAACCTGTAGATATCAGATGGTATCTGAACGCCTGATGTCTCTCTGACATGGTCTGCCAGTCTGCTGAACATAGCCAAGGACATCAAAGTAACTGCCATCCAGATGCCCTTGTAGGTGATACCATTCCCTGCCAACTTTGGATTGGACGCCAAAATGAGAACCATCTGAATTGGACACCTGACAAAATCCCTTCAGTGCATTTATTCAGGATTTCTAAAAAAAAAAAAAAAAAATCACTGGATTGGTGCGTTCCTCCTAGCCCACACTAAAAATGATTCAATGTTTTCTAAATCCATGAGAGGTGGTGAACAAATGTATATGTCAGGAGAGAATGGCCCCATGGTTTAATTGTCTGCCAACCTGTGACGTCCTAAGCTCTAGTCATGTTCGTCGGTGACTAAAAGGCAGCGACAATATCCTTTGACGAAACACCACTCACACCAGTATGTCTGTAATGCCATCTTCCTTTAGCTGTTTGGATGTGGCTGCTGTATAGCTGCCTGACTTTAATCCTTTTTTTTGGCCCCATTCTGTTCTGAACACATCTCACCGAGCAGGATGTACTCAGGCTAAAATGGTATTGTCTGTTTCTCTCTTGTCAAGTTGGAGTGGGGGGATTTCAAAAGAATCAGAAAAGAAATAGTAGGTGTCTATGTATCTATGTATGTATCTATGCTGTTTTCCACACACCCCCTGCCAGATCATCTTAGTCGCCATGTTTTATTTTGCTTTTGACTGTGCGGATCTAGAACTAAATCTGACCCTGAACCAAACCGTCTGCTGACCTGCCTCTGCCTACCTTTCTGTACCTGCCTGTAAGCCGACACGGACCTTGAAACTTACAGTAAATTACTGAACCAATCCTGAGGGTGTCTCACACTCACCTGCTTGAGTACTAGTAGACTAACTTATCTTAACAGTTGTCGGAACTTGAAATGTATTGAATTTAGCATTGAATTAATTATTTATCATAATTAGTTAATAAGTTATAGAACCACAGTTTTGTTCTGATAATCTGTGTCATCGCATATTTAAAATATAAAATGGCAGTATGGGAGCGATATCTAGTTTTGCAGGTTTGGGGGAAATTTTAGCATGAAATTACCTAAAAAACTGGTTTCAGACAAACTTTTGTTCTCATATTGTCTGTGTCTCTGTCTCTCTCCCACTTTTCTCCACAATCTCTTGTCCTCCACATTTCCATCTAACTCTCTACCACCCATATATAGTATACCACTCCTCTCCAACTACACATGCTCGCTCTCACTACCTTCACTTAATGGCTCTCGCGTTGTCATCCAGCCTTTGATGGAAAGAGCCTTTGAAAGTTCCAGAGGGCCGTCATCTCTCCCCCTACCATATTCGCCGCAGCTAAATCTGGCTTGGTGGCGGAGGCTGACTTGTCGCTCCTGGAGGGCGAGTGGGAGTCTGGAAGCTGATCAGACGGCCCGGCACTCGGGGGCGGAGGAGCTGCCACCTCCAGCTACCTGGACGCTGAGGGGAGATAGTGGTGCATATGGCAGCAAACCTTTTAGTCACACCCACACTGACTCACACACAGGCAGCTGGATTTAATCAGCCTCTGTTCTCAACATCACTACATCCTAGACATCCCTTTCCATTCCCCATTATAATAACCTTTATTTTACAGCCAGAGTCAGTTCATATATGTTTACAAATGAAAATGCTCTTTGTGTATCTGTGTTCATTGTTGTTGTTACATCAACTATGTGAATAGTTTTATATCAAAAGGCTCTTTGTGTGATAGCCCTCTCTGGGCAGGACTGCTTGGTTTCTTCAGTTGCAGTAGTAGTGGGTAAAGTCAAGTTGGGTTTTGCTTTTGTTGCCTTTAGTAGTTCTAATGTTGCATTTCCTTATCAAATTACCACACAACAAATATAAATAATTGTACTCATTAAAGTTGCACAACAGCTTTATGCACCCACAGCCTAACTAGTCGAAGACAACTGAGGGCAAATTTATAGCAAACAGTTCAAGGCTTAGATTTAGTGGCTCTGCTCTTTGAGGGAGCTCTCAAGTAATATAACCAGAAGACTGATTCAGATAAGAACACCTTGTTGACTTTGCTAAGATCTGACATCTGGCATTGCACATTTGACATCAGCTGTAGAAGAAAGCAGGTGGACAACATGACTGGCCAGGGGTACATGTAACTTAAAGGACAGCTTTGCTAAGCCCAAAGCCTGTGTAGAGTATCTCTTCTTAGCTGGATCTTCATTCTCACTCTCTCTTCATCCTCCCTCTCCCTGAGGGGCTTATTTCAGGAATACCAAAGAATTTTACAAGGCCGATTGCCCCGAGAGCCTGCGGCTGGATGCTATGAAAATCAAAAAATGCCTAGAGTGCCAATGGCTCTTTAGGTCTGAAACTTAAAAGGCTGCTTGGTTGCTGTAATACACTTATAGGATTTCCCTCAAGGATCCCAGGAGTTTGGGGGAAAGATGTGACTCTATCAGGATTTGCAGACATCTCAATTAGTTGAGGAGGGTAAGGCCTGGCAGCAATGGGACAGACCAACTTCTTTTGGTATTCAGAGCCAGTGGGCTGGTTTGTGTACAGAACGCAGGAGATGAGTACATTCAAACAGCATTAAACTATTTTCTGAACAATTATTAAACTATTGTGGAATGGGAAAACACAATTTTAGATCTATGACTTGTTTAAGTTTTATTATCATGGTGACCTAGTGGCGACAGGGGTTTTGATATCCTACCGCTGACCTTTATCATACAGTGTGACACCCCAAACCTTTTTTCAATTCACCTGGCACTATTTTTTGTACTGCCACAAACCATTATAACCATTATAAAGGTCCTTAATATCATAACTTGAGGGTTCAATGTTTTGGGAAATAAGATTATATGCTTTCTTTCAGGGAGTGAGAAAAGAAGATGGATGTCAATGTCCTGTCAGTGTGTTCAGAACAAAAGCTGCTGTTGGGACATGGTTATATAAATGACAATTGGTCCTTCATTACATTTTGGACATACTTCCATTAATTAGAGAGTAAATAAGTTTGTCAGCCTGTAGCTGCTTTATGTGCTCACACGTAAAAATGTTTACGTTTGAGCACCAGAACAGAATATGACAGGGCATTCTGAATGATAAATTCTCTGATGATATCACAGTGAGGAGGTCAAGTGCAGTAATAGAACCGTAGGTATAGAAGGAGATGTTTGGTGGATTATGATCATTTCAACCTTAGCACTGAGAGAGAGAGACACACGCACATCTGAGACAAGAGACATCTGTTGAAGACAACCGTACATTGCGAATTTTGAAGGATTCAAATTTGAGGGTTCATTCTCAACCTTGGAAACGCTAAACAGAGAATAGCTGACATCATTGAGAAATGTCATCGTGGCCAAACTCGGACCCCTCTGGTGCAGCAGGTAAGTGGAAGTGTGGTTGATGCTAAATGTCTCACACTGGGGACACAAATGTGATCCCATGATCAGCAAGGATACAACTGGTCTTTCAATGAAACGCGGGACAGAGCAGCTCTGTACCACTGTCTGTACAATATTGTAATATTGATGGATAATATTATAACTTCCTCCACAAACTGTTCAGAATGTACCATTGTTACTCAAAGCCAGTGTTGGTTTTGATCATTAGTTTGTTTCACCTACTTTTAATCTATTTTCAAAACTTTCTGCGATAAATTAATTGATTGAATTGAAAAGTTACACTTAAGTCTTTAATAGATTCTTCTTCTTTATGAGGCCTTAAAATGTCTAGAAACACTGTAATTCAAGGGCATGGTTCATAGTTTAGGAGTGGGTTGGTTCATGTTGTGTTGACTAAGTGATCCTCACAGACTGAATACACAGACTTCACATATTTCTCTCCATGTTCACTGTCTTTCCTCACAGTTACACCGCGAGCGCCAGAGGTCCAGACAGGTCAGATGCTGCTCAGCAGCTCTTCTGCTTACTTTATTCTGGAGTTTATTGGTGAAGGTGGTTTTGGTAAAGTGGCCAGGTGCCAAAATCTGACAACAAAAGAGGCAGTGGCTGTGAAGATCCTCAAGGACCTCGATTTTATAAAGGACACAGAGAGAGAGGTAGATTATTTTTATTCTGATGTCATGCAGTCTATTCCCTTGCTGAGATTATGTATGCTCCATCAGAGTATAAACTATTAACTGTTATCATGTGACATTTTCACCCCAGGTGTCCATTTTAGAGGTCATCAACATCCTGAATTCAGACCACATTAATGTGGTGAAGTTCTTTGAGCGTTTTGAATATATGGGACAAACCTGTCTGGCCTTTGAGATGCTGGACAGGAGTCTCTATGACCTGCTCCATGAACAACACTGGAATCCACTGTCACTGAATGAGATCCGGCCAATTGCAAAGCAGGTATGAATAACTGGAACCAATTATGTATTGTTACTCAAATGTAGTGTTCATCAATGTAGAAAAACCTTTATTCTTAATTCTGCACAGAAGCTAAATCCCAAACTTGTTCTTTCCTATTTCGTCCATGCAGCTGTTGGTGGCCTTGGACGCCCTAAAGAATCTGGGTATCCTGCACACTGATATCAAACCAGACAATATTATGTTAGTCAACAAGGAGGACCAGCCCCTCAAGGTTAAATTAATAGACTTCGGTGAAGCCATTCCAGCCTCCAAAGTTGAGCCTGGGATGCTGCTTCAGGCAATTGGATACAGGTATTTTCATCCTTCACTGTTGATCTGTTCTTCCTGCAAAGCTTGTGTCATTCTTTGACACATGCACCTTGTTTTCTTGGTCCTTAAAACCTGCCAACAAACTTTCTCACCTTTGATTCTGTCTTGCCTCCTCAGAGCTCCAGAAGTATCCCTCGGCCTGCCCTTCAATGAGGCTATCGACGCGTGGGGAGTCGGCTGCGTCCTGGCCTTCCTCTACCTCGCAGACAACCTCTTTCCTGTTGACTGTGACTATCAAATGGTAAGTCAGCTACTTCGATAGATGTCAACAACCAAGTGGAGAATGTATGCAGACTGTCAACCAATGTGATTCTGTGATTTCTGCCTGCAGATGAAATGCATGGTGGATGTTTTGGGTCAGCCAGAGGACCACCTGCTCAGTGCTGGGATATATACTCGGCGCTTTTTCAGTGAGAAGGAGACTGCTGATGGTCTGACATGGAGGATGATGGTGAGTAACCATGTTGTTCTTTGTTTGAGCTGATTAAAATCATTTCATTTGAACTTTTTTTCACATATTTTTTTTTTATTCAGACACCAGAAGAATATGCAGCTGCCAATAACGTAAACCCAGAAGATCGGCATAGCTTCATTGACCTGCCCAGCTCTCTGGATGACCTAGTTAATGTAAGTACCCTCTGTTCTATGAGTAAAGACTGAATCAGTACCAGCTATTCATCTTTATTATCTCTAAGAGGAAGGGGCTGGATAAACTAACCTAAATCTGTTTCCAAATCTAGGTCTATCCAGACAGGAAAGCAACAGAATATGAGGACAGGCGGGCTTTTGTGGACCTCATGAAACAGCTGCTGCATCTTCATGGGGATCAGAGAAGTTCTCCCCATCGAGTTCTGCAGCACTCATTCATCTGTGTCCCACCTGACCAAGCACCCTGATAGCAGCGCATAGTAAGTGACCTTGTGCCTGGAAGTAGAGTTCACAGTAGTCTGGGTGGATTGATAGCTTTATTGATTAATTCATTCACGTATTCACTAATTAATTTTTCATATCTGAACCAGTTTGAGTACCTCCCAAGCCATGATGCGCATCTGTACAGTGGAGGACTCAGCAAGCCCAGTATCTTCTGGTTCCAGTGATGTTCCTCCAGCTAAATGTTATAAAGACTCAGCGGCCTGGTCTTCTGATGAAGCACTACTTTCAGTCTCCTATGACAACAGTCCTGCTACCTGGTCTTTTGTCGAAGCACTACCTTTAGTCTGCTATGATGAAGACCCAGCTACTTGGTCTTCTGGGGAACGACTACCTTCTTTCTCCTATGAAGAGATTTCAGTTGCCTTCACCTCTGATGAAAGACTTGTAGTAATTTTTTACTATAACTGTTCTGCTGTCTGGTCTTCTGATGAAACACCTTGTGTTCCCTATAATGATAAAGACCCAGCTGCCTGGTCTTCTGGGGAACAACTACCTTCTTCCTCCTATGATGAAGACTCAATTGCCTTCACTTCTGATGAAAGGCTTATTTCATTTTACTATAATAGTCCTGCTGCCTGGCCTTCTGATGAAGACTACCTTCTTTTTACTGTGACGAACATTCAGCTACCTGGTCTGTTTCTGAAAGACTATATTCTGTCTCCTGTGATGAAAATTTGGCTGCCTGGTCTTCTCATGAAGTATTGCCTTCTGTCATCCATGATGAAGATCCAGCTGCCTCATCTTCTGATGGAGCTAAACAAACAGCCTCAGCCTCCTCTGGTCGCCCTAATACCTTTCTGAAGAGGATTCGCAGACTCTTCAGTCATATCACAGCTTCCTTTTGTTGCTGTTGCAGTCACTATAGAGGACTGATTTATTGTTTTTATTAAATATTGGAACTACTTTTCATTACCTATATTTTTTCTATTTTATTGTGACACATTTCATTAGTCGATTGCAGTGGAGACTAAATTCACTGTATAATACACACACACTCTCTGAGTATTATTTTAAACTATAAGAGAAAAGCCTGCAAAGAGGTTTCTGCATCAGATGGAGAGGGGATGCTAGTTGTTTTTACCAGCAGTCATGGGGTTGTGCACTGTGAATCCTTAAGGTCCGTCTGTCAGTGGATGGCTCTGCATCATTCTGAGGCATCTGAGGGGGTAGAATTCAGCATAAGTGATGACCTGAACTGTGATATTGTTGGAATTTTGGTTCTTCATTATGGCACATGGTTCTACAGCACGTTCACCTAGCAACTAACTGAATTTGGTGACAACAGCTACTTTCTTCACTTCAGGACAGAATTCAAGCTGAAGCGTCCTAACCTAACAATGCAGAAGGTGCTTTATAAGGTTGCAAAACGGGACTTCCTGGGAGTGAGACTGCAGGGTGTAGTGCATCTCTAGCACAACTTTGGAGGGGTTTCTGCTTTTATAGAACAGTCCTAAAACAATGGTATGGCACCACATGTCACAGGTCATAAACTCACACTGAAACAATATAACATGAAACATTTCACATTATGACAAGATAAATGGTATATTAATATAACAAGAAAATTTGTTTGTTATAACGTTTAGTTTGCGTCATTGAAGTACCATAAAAAATCTTGTTATAATCTGCTGAAAACACTTCTTGTTATAAGGATAGCTTTTCATATATCATGCTACTGGTTCAACAACACCAGTGGTTATTTCTATTTTTGCAGAAGCATATTTTAACTGTAAATATTATACCCACCCCCCAGCAGGAATATGCAGCAAGATCTTTTAATACATAATCACATTAAAATTCTACAGAATTAGCTTCCAAAATCTGATTTTTATTATGATTTTAAATGTAAATATAATAATTTTCATATCCAGTCTCTCATCGCAATCAAAAACATATTTTACCACAACAATTTAAAAGATTTTATCATAAAGAAAAAAAACAACCCAGCAAATTATTAAACCTCAACTACCCATCAACAAGTATTTATACAAATACCCATTATTCTATGCCGAATAAAACCCGTGGACCTGACTGATTGATTTTTATGTTAACATACGCCTGTGGGTTGTATCTAAACTAACATGAGGAGATCGCGGCAGACTTGCTGTAGAACAGCTTTCCAGAGGTGAGCAGCAGCATCAACATGCTAAGGAGCTTGCAGGCTGTTTTGATCAATATGTTAATGTCTTTTAAATGCTACTGTACATACCAGCTGACAGGTTAATGATGTTTTAACCTCAATCCTCCCAGCCCTCCCCCTCAGCCTCCTCTTCCTCCTCTTCGCCGTCACCACCGCTCAGACAATTACTGTGTTCACTACTGCAGCCTGTTCAATATTTCACTGAGGTCCATTACAAAGACACAAGAGGCTCCTTCTCTCTCTCCTGCTTCAAGTTCAAAAACAAGCCGCCCACTGTTGAAGAATGTTAATGATTATGCCATAGTAGATGTGCGCGATATTGGCCCATGTATTATTATTGAGAGTGTGTGTTTGGGTATTTTATAACTGCTGCAGACACACTGTATGAAAATGTTTCTTTGGTGTTTTTTAAATGACGTATTAAATGACGTACACACACACACACACAGTATAATGTATGCACTATGTACGTTATTATTGACATGTATTTGGCATGGTAGTTGTGAATTTGTACATTATTATATAGGCATTAATATAGACTTAAAAAGCAAAAGCAGCCACAGAAACATGTTCATGCCTAGGTTTTATTGTACATATCAAAATGTTCTCAGACTCCCTGCATTAGCACAACAAAACCCTTTAAGCTTACTTCAATGTAGTCACTGCCGTCCTAAATCCTGTTCTGTTGACAAGTACCATCAGCTGGATGTCCTCTCCTGTGTCAACATGGAGACCCATCTGCCATTTGCCCTAATGGGTTTTACTTACTGATGATCCTCCACATGAAGCCTGGATTCGTACAGACTTTGATGTTACACTTCCTGCTTAAGTTTGAGCCATATTGATGATCTTGTAGCGCAAGGTGTAACTCTGGCTCCACTGTTGTTAAGCGCAACAAACAACAGTTCAAGCTAGCTGCTCTTCCTTGTTACCAAGCCATGCTGCATTTAGGAACAGCAGCCACAGTCTGAAAGTAACATTTTGATGGCACCTTGTATATACGTAAATACATACATAGCTATATATATATATATATTATATATATATATATATATACACACACACACAGATTATCACCAGAGGGAGGAGGGAGGATATACAAGAAAATAGAAGATAATAACAATGAAACATTTATTTGCTTGGCTCAAAGCAACAAACTACATGATACACACTTGGAGCTTCCAATCCTCATTAGTGCTTCACAGATGCACCCACACAAATAACGCTCACAATGGCACCCACCCACACACACACACACACACAGTCAATACACACAAGACAAGAAAAGATAATCATTAACATTCTCAACAGCAGGAGGTTTAGCCTTTTTGAACCTGCAGGAGAGAAAGAGAAGGAGCCTCTTGTGCCTTTTAATGGACCACTATTTGGTAAGACAAGTAGAGGCTAATGAATTAAGCAAAACCTAGAATGGAGTTCCATGGTTTTTAAAGCTTTTTTAAATTCCATGGATTTTCAGAGAACAGCCACAGATGCATGTATCATCGAAACGTGTTGTTGAACTTGGACATGTCAAGCAAATTGTCTTAAATGTAGTTGGGGAGGTGGCATCAAAGTTTGATATTTGTCTGTGGTGTAGTCCCCTGGGCTTAGTGTAGGAATTACCATATTAGCACTAAGGGCTGATCTAGCTCTTTAAAACTGAAGGTAGATGGTCACTGTGGTACAGTCTTCCTTTGCTACATGCTGCTTTACTGAGCCTGACAGATGTCACATACGACTCTTTCAAAACTCAATGGCCTCTAGTATCACGTCAGTAAACTAAAGTTAATGGGTGGAAACTCGGCAGTAGTGTAGTTTGTATTGGTCCAGACTGCAGAACTGGTTCGGACAGACTGATCCTGACCTATGCATAATTACAGCGTTTCACTCAGTCACTTGTTTTTTTGACAGCTTTATCACTGTAGCTCAAATAAACCACGGGCTTGTGAGTGGCTACTCTGAAACTTATGCATGTGCACTGGGATGCACATTGTCTCCATGGTATGGTCCTTCTAGCTGCTTGCACTATGTTCTATGTTTTACTGAACATCCAGTGAAGCTACTGGTTGTTGCATGCAAACCGGCGCAGGTCTGGTGTAAGACTTAAGTGTTTGCTTCATAGGTTTTACAAAACAGGCCAAGTACGTGCACATTTGAGCACATATAGGAGCTTGACCGACAGCCTGTAAAGTATCTATGGTGTCTGCAAAAGGAGCCGTGACCTGCTGCTGCTCAGTAACAACAAGAGAGATTTGTTCTAAGAGATGTAGGAGCTGAGAACCAGAGAACAGGGGCCGCGATATGGGATGGGACCTGATTATTTGGAGCCTTAAAAAGCAATCAATAGGGCCTTAAATGGATTTCTACAACAAACAGGAAGCCTGTGAATTGGATTGTGATGATGTGGCTTCCTTGCAGATGCGTTTTGGACCAGCTGCAGGTGAGTCAATGAAAACTGTAGACAGCCTAAATATAGGAAATCGCAGTAGTCCAGTCGTGATGTGAGGAAGATGTGAATTGCTTTTCATGTATATATGAAAAGACAGAATTGGCTTGAAGGTGTTTTAGCTGATGCTAACAATCTGTAACAAAACAACTGATTTACAGGTTTTTTGCATTTGACTTCACACATGGTTTCATTTGGTGCAGCATGCTGGCAAAAATGATTCTTGACAGGGACCGCAGATAATAACTAATAATCTCATTACAGTTCAGCTGCAAGATATTACTTGTCACCAAACAAATCCAGGGGAGGTTGTAGACATTAATAGTAATGATAATAATAATAATCTTTATTTATGGAGCACTTTTCAAAACACATGTTGCAAATCAAATAAAACTGAATAGAATAAAATTAAACAAGTGTAGAGACAAATAGAACGAAATCCAATAACAAATAAAAAAGCTGTAAAAATCAAGAAGAATAACACAATATGCATCACGTAAAAAGCCAAAAAGTTTCCAATACAATTATGTTTTAAGAAAAAATTTGAAGGAAGTCACTGAATCTGCTGCTTTCCACACGCAGCATTCCACAGCTTCAAGGCTCTGACTGAAAATGATCTGTCACCTCAAGTTTTTGGCGGACAGACAAAAGACTATTGCAAATGAATCTCAGGGTGTGTTCTGGCTCATATACTGAGAGGTCAGATAGATACCAGGTGGAGAAGTGATAGGAGCTCTAAAACTTAACAGTGTTCCTTTTTACTTTTATGCAGATGACACACAAATCTACCTGCCTGTTAGAGCCTCTGATCCTGGCGTGGTGAGTTCTCTACTTTACTGCCTATCTGATCAGAAACTGGATGGCACAACATTGTCTTCAACTTAACTCAAGCACATACCAAATCAAGTCCTACCATCTACCGGTGCTACTTGGTTTTATAGTAACTGAATCTTTGAGCAGCACACAACGGACCTCATGCTGTCTTGCTTTTATCGCCATAGAAATATTTCCAAAGTACAATCTGTTTTATCTTTCAAAGACGCAGAGACAGCCTTACACACTTTCGTGTCCTCCTGCCTCAACTATTACAACTCTTCACCTGCCTCAGCCAAAAGTCTATTAATTGGCTCCAGGTTGTATAGAACTCAGCAGTCAGGCTTTTAACTTTATGTCTGTATGGGCATGGCAAAAGTCAGTATCTGACAACCTGAAAACAGTCTGACCCAACAGATGCACTACCTCAGAAGCAAAGCTCTTCTTGTTTATCTCCTGCCTTGCTCCTTGATCCTTCTCTACCTCCGCTTCTTTCTCTTTTCTCTATCTCTGACATCACCCTCTTCACAACTCACTCAATACGTCTGCGCCACTCGTGCTTCATGAACAGCTCGGGAGCAGGGAGAGGTTTCAGTCAGTGAAAGTTCAAAAGCAGCCCACTCTCTGTCAAGTGGAAATCCACTGGAGGGATAATCCTTGCCTGCACCGTGCCGGCTGAAACTGAAAGAGGGGAGGAGGACTAACAGAAGAAAGAGGAGAGGGAAGGTATTAGCCGTCCACCGGGACACTGAGACATAACTCTTGGGTGTGGTTACAGGTTCTTCATATCCCAGTCACGACTGCCAGTCATCTGGTTTTGGTATAAGGTGATACAGGCTTGAAACTTCCAATCAGAAAGATAGAGAGGTAGTGCTTTTCACCCTGCACCTTGCATGGTCATTAGTGTGTGTGAATGTATGAGAGTGGGTGATTTGGATGAAAGCATTGTATTAAAAGCAGCCATTTCCCTTTTAGTCTTTAAATTCCTACCACAATGTAGCATGCAGTTATGACAACATGGGAATGTTTCTGATCTGTCCCAAATGTTCAATTCCACATAGTATCGCTTGTCCTGTCCTTTATCTAACTAAATAACACTGTAAAATCAGACCATTAAGGTGAAAGGCTTGGTAAATGTCAACCATACCGTTGGCACATCACACCTCTATTGCCTTGTTCGCCTGCTTCAAGCTCAACTCCAACAGGTACAAGACTGAATTCATTTTGATGGGCAAAGCCATTCATGACGATGGACCTTTGGCCTCTGTGTCCTCTGTCCTCTGGAAGGTGCCTCAGGTCACGGCTGAAAACCGACGCCGATGCATCTTTTGCTGTTGGCGCTCTCTGCAGGGGTCTAAACTTTAACTGCATAAAGCGGAAGCGAGGGGTGTTTTTGGTCTTACAAAGACACTACACCCTCTGAAATGTGCACTTGACATGTGAAACACACCTGAGTGAAACAGGAAGAGAGCAGCGCAGGGGGTCAGCTATTGACTGCACATCTGGCTCACGGCAGAGCTGGCTCTGCATTTTAAAACTGATGTTTATAAAAAAGTATTTCTTGTGGGAAATGTGCCCCCACTCCGTCCTCTAATGAATTTGCAGTCCAGCTTTGATGAAACAGCCTCTTCCAAAGGCTCTGTGAAGCAAAGCTTTAAACAACAACTGCAGCTATTGCACCTATTTCCCCGTCTTTACCCTCGGCAGTCAAAGAATATTGGTGCCACCTTTAAAAACTGTTGAATTCCCCTCTGTTGCTCCTTCACTTGGAGAAAAACGCATAGCACTTGCATATCCTCCATCTGTATAAGTGTGTGTGTGTGTGCATGTTTGTGTGTGTTTCCTCAGTTTCACAGCCAGGGCCCAGTCCTGCAGGAGTGCTGCTTCATCAAGTCTGGTAGTGGGTAGCAAAGGGCATCATCATTAGATTAGTCTCTGATCACTCTCCCTAAGTAATTATCCTCCTGCCCAGGCTCCTGCAGCATGCAGACTTAATTGATTTAATGGAGTGTGTTCTCTCTCCACACATCTCTGTCTCGCTTCTCCTTTTTTTCCTCTGCTTCAAGAGCACATTTCCTCCCATCAGAGTTTAGGATTCAATTTCAGAGTCAATGAGGTGACAGGGCCTGCCTTTGAAATGGATTCCAGGATGACTGCTTTTGTTTGCTGTGTTTTTTTTCCCCTACACTAACACAGCCACATCCCAACACCTTTTACATTTTTAGTTGTCTGCATAAGCGCACGTTGTCATATCAAGGAAAACCAAGAAGAAAGCATATAGAAAAACAGGTATATATTTACGCTTTAAGTATTCCCTGTGTATTTTCTGTGGGTGCTCCGACTTCGTCCTTAAGCTTGAAGACATGTGATGTGCAACTCTTACTCTAACAATGCGTGAATGCAACTATAAATGCTTGTTTGTCTTTTGCGTCAGGACTGTTGTTAACTGGCGACAGGAGCATGTGAGACTCTGGCCTGCAGCTAGACATTACTGGGCAGAGGGATGTCTGGACTACCTTGCTTAGCCTTGTCGTCTTTGGAGATGGTTGAGGTTCGTATATACAATCAGTGCAAGCATTAGTATAGTTCTCAGTGATACCAAACATAAACCCTCCTCCCAGCGCTCAGCTGTTGCTCAGCAGAAAAATAGTCCCAAATTGTTTTTAGATTCCTGTTCGTATCAGGATAAAACATGAGGACGTTAAGCTTTAGAGGGGTTGGAGAGGTGTATTTACTACCAGTTTCCCCTTGCTTTCAGTCTTCATGCTAAGCAAGGCTAATCACATCCTGTGTCTTGTTAATGACATAAGATCGGTGTGGAAACAAATTAAAAAGGCGTATCTCCCAAATGAGTTACCAATTAAGTAAGACTACACAAACAGCATTTTCAATACAAAAGAAGAAAAGACTGAGTACTGCTCATTTATACAGAACAATAATGGTTTAGTAATGATAAAAAACTTCGTGGGGACATCACCTTGGACTTATGAGGTTAATGAGGTACAGGGTGGAGATGTGAAGACTGGCCAAATCAAAGTTAGTCTGGTTGGCCTCAGGACGTATATATATGTATTCCATCTAAGCCTGCTCTCATCATCCTCTATCCTGCTTTTTTTCTCTTGAGCTGCTCTCCTCATGATTTAATGATGACATGTGGTCTGATCTTCCCCTGGCACTTTCTATAGGCCTGGAAGGCGCTTGTGTAGCAGTGTTTTAAATCTACAGCATGTTTGGATAATGTCAGCTCGGCATATAGCTACACTAACCTTTAGATTGGCCTGTGTGTGTCTGTATGAGGCCCGCACAGAATCATGTATTCTCTCAGCCTGCTGTCAGATGATGATTCTGGTGCTATGTGATTATCTTTGGCATATTGATTTGGCTTGTTTAAAGATCGACTTTGACATGAGCAGCAGAAGCAGATGCTGGGCTAAGTGGTATCAGCAGCCATGAATATCATATGGCTAGGCGCTAATGCTCGACCTTATTGCAGCTTAATGAACCGCTAAGAGACAATCAGTGCCATTTGCTCACCTCCCTGCATCCAAAATGAATCATAAGCACGCTGCCGCCTGCCAGTTTGCACTCGGGGCTGCAAACTAACTCTCGGTTTTTACTGGACGGAACTTTAGAGTACTTCTTGGGAAACTGCAGGACTCCCTGCAGAGCAGCGGTAGTTATTTTACCAGCCGACGTAATTAAATGTACAGCATAAGCAAAAACAAGCATGCACGCTGTCATGCACACGCACGCTAATCCACATAGCCTTTTGCATGAGCACTTGCTTAGCTAGATGAGATAATGAGGCCACAGTGCAATTACAGAAATGGGAGAGGCAGGTTTGGGCATATTCAGCCCTGCGTGGTGCATGCTTGCTAACACGGCACGCTAATTGGCTGCAGCACCAGGACACACAGAGACAAAAGCAGCCTGAGGGAGAAGATTGAGACAACCCCTGAAGGGCTGGACACATAAAGACAGGCAGCAGTAACCTCCACGTCAATCCCTTTACGACTAAGGACAAAATGGGTGCCGGCAGGCTGTGCTTAATTTGAAAATTAATGGGCCATGGGATTTTTTCTATCACTTAAGACACTTTGCAGCCCCAGCACGGTTACCTCTATCCTGCCCTCTCCCCTGCCTGGGTTTTATGACTCTTCAGATGGCCGAGGGTGCGTACTGCATACGCTGCAGTAAATTCATGGCTAAGTTGATTAAATACTGCTGCGTCCTTGTTGCTGGTCAGACAGAGAGGTGCCCGGGCACATCCTGGATGAGCTGTGCAGCCTGAACGGTGAACTCCCATTCATCATGTAGTCCCCCACCTCAGGTTGAAATCTGAAATATAGATTTAAACTAAAACTCTTTTTTTTATTAAGCAAATATATCTATAAACATATCTATAAAAGGACATCTGTTTTGCACAATTGCTTTGTGATTTCCATGGTGAGGGAATGTATTTTTCTCCAAAGCAGGAGTTTAAGGCAGGCTCATTGCCCTGCATGTCTGTTTGGCATCATATCATCATGATGTTTCCTCCCAACTGTGTTACATTACTTCAGTTTTTTATGTCCATTTTCATCTTTAAATAACTACCAGGTCCTTTCGTAGCTTAGCATTTGTTTTCTGACAACTGCAAAAACATGATAAATTCAGAGATTTGCCTGTCATAGCATATTTTTGTGCCTTATTTCAACCAGTTTCTCCCCAATGACAGGATACAACACAGACCTCTCTGTGATAAATGCATCATCCCGTCAGCCCAAACTAAGTTTATTCCATACTACACAATCAATGAATGATAACGCAATATATATGTATATTTTGCAAAAAGGGCCACTAGCTTAGCATTGCCTTTTGTCCACCTCTGCTGTTTCTGTTTATGAAACAGTTTAGAATGTCAATTGCCTGCTAGACTCAGTTAAAATATATTGTGTATATGTATTTTCTGACTTCCATAATGATTTCTGAAAGAGTGCGGAACACTTTTGTTTGAATATGGGCATTTGCTGTAAGCTCAGAGTCTGAAATCTGTCAGCCAGGAATGTTTTACCTCTCAGCTCTTGAAGCTGGAACAAGCCGATTAGGCGTTACACAGTCCAGCTGAATCCAAAATTATCAACAGGCTACCTAAACTGTAATGCATGTGCACACCTATGCAAGTGGATCTGTCCATCCATGAGATCAAACAGGAATTCATCAAATGAAGTCAAGGCAGAAGTAGCAGGGTTCAAATCTAAAATACAAATGAACGGAAGAGGCAAAAAGCCACCTAAAACCCACACAATGTTACAGATGCCAGTGTCAGGGAAAATCCTGCTCGCTCTGTGATGGTGTTAGTGCTCGCTTGTGCAGTGAAAGTGTCAACAGAGCTGGGCTAACTAAAAATAGCACTGACAACAGATTGACAGCAATTGTTTAGCTATATGTTCTAAATATCATGATATGCTAGGGAAGCGTGGGGGTGGTTCAGTTGTTCCCAGCACGATGGCTCTGAGGTCTACCGTGCCCCTTGAATGGTCTTTCATGCGTTTTCATTGTAGGAAGTCATCTTTACAAATAGATATTATTTTGTATGAAGGGTGTGTAACAAAAAATCTGTTCTGTACAGTGAGCACAAAACGGTATACAGTTGTACAACCAGAGTGACAACTGAAAGGGCAGGAGGAGACAAAGATCCCTCTGAGCACCATTGTAATATTATTAAGGGGCTGTCGTTTTCACTCATGCTGTTCTGATCTGAAAACTAAATTCAAGTTGGAGAGTGTTAGGAGGGAAAAATGGTTATGACAGTATTGTAGTGCCACTCTGTATGGAGACACCAGCCACAAGAAAATTGTAATCAGTAAATTGTTATTGTTTTAGAGCCAAAATTAATTAGTAAACAAAATATATATAAATGTTAAGATAACCATTTTCACCTTACTGAATGAATATTGGCTCACGTATCAATATCCAAAGTTTAAAAGGCAAAATATAAGCCTATATATATATATTTCTTTAATAAGTTATGAATATATAATAAATTATGAATTTGACATTTCACGTAACTGGAATTTGATTTTCCACCACAATTGAAGCTGCAGCAAATGTTAGTTTGGGTATTTTCTGACCTTGGAGACCAACAGGTTGAGCACAGGGTTTTTTTTCTTTTCTTTTCTTCCAAAAAATTTAACGACCCTTTTTGGACCTGAATACCCTGCCATGGTAAGAGCAGGAAAATGAGGTAACTGCAGGTGTAATTACACGCTTTGGCAAGTTGACACTGGAAATGGGACATTATGTAGCATTTCCCGCTTTTAGCAAATTTGTCACTTTTCTCAGAACATACAACGGGGCCCCAGAGTCGGACTTGACTGAAAAACTAAAAGTCTATTTTTAAGTTGAGTTTTAAGTGGCGAACAAATGGAAATGCTTGAGATGTTCAAAGACCTTTTTATGTCAGGTCAAAGGGATTTTTGAATAAATCTCAGCTGAAGACACAAACACAGAGCTTTAAGAGAACATTCAGCATGCTGAGATGGGCAGGAGCAGCCCACGCAGTGTGGTAGACTCCTCAAACCCTTTTCTTCATGCTGCAGACAGAAACCATTTAAAAAAGTGAGCAGACAGAATGTTTATTCGCCATCTTGAGACATCAAAGAACTGCAAGCATGACACCCGAAAATTGGTGGTGGGTGAGTGTTCTCTTGTTGGTTTTCTTTTTTTTTTTTTTCCCTTCCCTCCGGCTTAATGTGTCGTCTTTGGCTGGTTTTATTATGAGTGGGTGACATGCAGACATGAGTAATATTGGATTGTAAAAGCTTTTTTTCTAATTATTTAATCCGGCTTTCTGGGTCAATAAAGCCAATCAGTTTCTGTCACAAGTGCACCCCCTCATGAGATAATGAGTCGCTTGCGAAATGATGCATAATCAAAGCTAATATTCTGCAATTTGAACTCAGAATGGGGCTCTGTGTTACAGGGGCACAGAATTAGGCAGTTGATCTTTCCATAAATACATAATGTTCCCTGTCTTTTACACCCTGGTGTGTCCAACTCTACCTGAGTCTGTTTTCGCCTCTTTTGCTCTCATTTGCTCTGTCCTCTCCTCTTCCATATCATCTAATTTAGCTTTCTCCTTCTCTCTTTCTGTAGTGCTGATCCTCCTCCATCTTTTGCCCTCTACTTCCTTGATCCTCTTCTTTCCTCCTTGTCCTCTACCATGTCTTTTTCAGGAATTCTTAGCTGATTCCAGTAAACGTTCGATCAGGTTGGATGAGCACTTGCCAATGCTACACCACATGTAAATCAGATGTGTGTTGTGTTGTCTATGTTGTTGTGATTACAGCATGCAACAGTTTAGCCAGAACAGAAATTACATAAGGGCTGTAGTTTGGATCTAAGATAGAACATGATATTGAGTACACAGCGCTAAAAGTTAAAAGTCTATTTCATTTAAACTTGAAAATAACATTTTTAAAAAACATATTGTTCAAGATTCTACACACGAGCGAACATCTGTTACATTCCAGCTGAACACGTATACAAAATACTGATTAAACATATCAGGACTACAGTTTTTAAATCCAGTGTCTGGTGAGACATTCCCGCCACGGAACACTGGTAGTGATGGTTTTCACATCAACCAATGATGATTGGTTCACTAGAGCTAAACGGGGGAGCAACCGTAGCTACAGAGTAGAGTACACCAGCAGGAGCATGGAGGAGAATATGGATTCATAAGCAAAACAACAATGTGATCTCACTCCTAGAAGGGGGGAGTCAAACGTCCTGTGCCAACTACACCCATGGTCTAAACTACCCCTCCATGCCATCCCCTAGTTATGCTGCTATAGGCTGAGGCTGCTGGGGGACATCCCATGATCATCTCCACACTCCTCCTCTCCTCTTTCTCTCCTCAAACTCATTTTAACCATCACAGATTAACCATTAACTCTGTGTCCTCTCTCCCCTAGTGCTGTGCTTGTTTCTCTCTGGTCTCTCTCTCTCTGTACCTCTCTACAGATACCTGTGGCTCCAGAGCTGAACATCTGATCTGTGGCTCCACCGACCTGCCCCGTGTCCTCTGCTGTCATTTGCTGTCATTATTCTATATTGTACTTCTCTCTCTCTCTCTCTCTCTCTCTTTTTCCCTCCAACCGGTCAAGGCAGATGTCCATCCACCTAGAGCCAGGATCTGCCCAAGGTTTCTGCCTGTTAAAAGGAGGTTTTTCCTTGCCACTGTTGCCAAGTGCTTGCTCATGGTGGAACTGTTGGGTGTAACTAACAGTAATGAGTGTGGTCTAGACCTGCTCTGTTTGTAAAGTGCCCTGAGATGACTTTTGTTGTGAATTGGCGCTATATAAATAAATTGAATTGAATTGAATTGAATTTAATGTGAAATACTGATTGTACTCAAGCCTGGTGATTGCATTTCAAAGTTGATTTTATCTTATAGTTAATCAACTTTGATGATTCCATTTTTGGATCTTGAGCTGTTTGGTGTGGGTCATGTACTACATCACCACAAACCCTTCCTGCTTCACTTTCAGACTGCTTGAATGCACGCTTTGTTACAAACACTGCAGTTTACTGTATATCCATCACACTCTTCTTTGCCAGACTGCACTCTTCAGATGACTCAAAGGACTGAACTAGAAGGACATATCTCCTGATCAAACACAAGACAATGAGGGATTCATCTCTCTGTCTGCAGACATTTCCTGCATCCCCTATAACATAATTCCTTGGTTTGGCCAGGCTGCCTAACAAATCAGTCCATGAGGAAGTTACCTGGACTAGGTTTGATGCTTAATACAAGAGAAAACACTTGTTTTACATCCATTAAAGAGTCCAGGATTGTCCAGATCTTCACATGAAACAAGACAGGAACTCCACTTGTTCTCAAGATCTATTTGAAATACAATTTCTCTTGCTTCTAGTTGCCATGAATCATACCGGCCAGGTCTTGCTCCAAAACCACAAGCCAATGCTCACGTCATCCCAAAACACTGATTAAAGGCAACTCTGTTATTTGGAACGCCAGAGATCATAAAACACTGCCTCCCGGGTGCCACGAACAGAGATAAAGCACAAAGCCCTGATTTGTTCACCTGTCAAGTTAACTGACAACTCAGTGTGCCTGGTCCAGTTCCCTCCAGTGGACATGGGATTGGTCATTTCATCAAGCTGCTGTCACTGCACATCTGGCTCTATTCAGCCTGCTCTGCCCACCAGTGTTTTCTACATCTACAGCTAAATGCCTTTGTTTATAACACGCAGCTGTTTGGGACCGACGTCACACATGACGTCACACATGACGTCACACATGAAAACTGGTTAAGGGCAAAGTTATTATCTGCAATATTTATGCAATATTTATGCAATATTTATATATTTATATATTTATATAATATTTCTTACAGTGTCGCCCACCAATGCGAAAGACTGTAAGCCCATCCCATTACATTAGATGTATATGATGATGGTCTGCTTAATGATCCAGAGAAAAGAACGTACATCCACATCTAATCCAACGCTGTAATTGGTCTGGCGTGGTTTTCTCAATCTATGTTTTTCAGTTGGTTTTCTCATGTAGACATTTCAGACATCGAAAGATTTACATTCTCCTAACCTTTAACAATAATCAACTGGAATATGATTGAGAAAGGTGAGGTGTAGCATGAAAGATAATACCGCCATCTTGGGTTTTTTCACACTTTCATTCAAATTTAGATTTGCGTGTCCATAAGAGTGTGATCAGGATTCTGTTTTATCAATGCAGACTCGTTTTAGTTCAAGTTATGGCTTGTTTCAGGAAGATCTAAAAAGGGACAGACAGACTGCTGCTAATTAACTGCTGCCCGGTCCTTGCTGGGAGGTCAAATGACCTAATGTCCATCTCAGCTTGGTGGTGGGGAAAGGAAGAAGGAGGGATGTTACGCTTCACTCCTGCTGTTGTGTGGTCCCAAAAGGAAGATCTCTAACCTTTCTCCATCACTCCCCTACCCTCCATGTGTCTAATCATCATACAGAGTAGTGTAGTGTTGCGCCTCTCTAAAGGGTTGAGGAGACCTTCTTTCCTGTCTCCACACTGACTGCTGACTGTTGGTCTCCTTTAGGTGACTGCCATGACAGTCTGCGGCAGTATATTAGTATAAGTACAGCAGAGAGCCTAGACCGTCAGCGGAGAACTCTACTGAACTGTTCTGAGGTTTCTGAGGGAGGACATTGGGTACATACAACCTGAACCCTGTGTGACAGTACTTTGGTTCTCCATCATGGCACAGAATATAACAAATAGGATTGTTGGCTCCAACTCTTCATCCTCAGTTCATCCATGACGTAACATCTCAAACAATATATGCATCATGTTGAATGTAAAGGTGAATGTAACAGATCCTCAATGTGAGCGTGCATGAAATTCAACATATTGTTTACTATGTTTTGTCCATTAATCAATGACACTGGATGCTTAGTTGAATTTATAGGAAATACAACTTTTAGAGTGACTCACATGCAAAACCTTATTTTTCTGTAGCGCCCCACAGTCTTCATCAGATTGCACAGTTTCCAAATTGCGCTCAGGATCTGTATCTTGCCATTTTGCCAGTTGCAGAGTCTTACAGTACAATGGCCCCAATACAGTTAGCTAACGTAATCACATTTTCCAAGGGTGTGCATTAAGTAAATGAGGTGCTAGACTAGGTGAGAGAGCCCTCTGTGCCAGGGCTCTCTCACCTTCTTTAACAGTCTCATACAGTATCACTGCAGGAGACTCACTGCAAGGAAAGAGGGGGAATAAGTGCAGCATGATGTGAAATATTATTACTGGACCCCTTCACAGGGGATACATTTAGATTCTGGGAATATGCTCTGTGCCTGTTCATGTCACTTAAAATACACCTTTGCAATTTCTTCTAATTACAGGAGTGGGACTGAGGAGAAGTCAACTTGCAAGATTTGTTGCTTTCATGCCCTCTCAGCTGGACAGACTGGATAAAGTGGCCTTCAAGACACACTCAGGTAATCTGCGTACAGTACATACAAGTTGTTTAGTTTAAGTTAAAATTTGCCCAAAGCCGCTGTGTACCATATTGTTGTGTGATGCACAATCAAACTCCATGCACTTAATTATTCAGAGAGGTATTTTGCTGTCATGCACGTCTAATTTTACCAGCTTTACTCATTTTAAATGAGCCTTGCTATGAGCATGCACCAGGATCAGCAAGTCAAAGGCAATTCAAGTCAAACAGCACGCAGTCTTTCAGCAGTCCTGAGTATGCCAATTACAACAGCACAATGGCCAAAATTCAAACCAAATAGTTTCTTGTGGAAACCCTTGCATGGACTGTCCAGTCGACAAGTCAGCTACAGCATCTGTATGTCAAGTCATTCAATCAAAACACAGAAAGCGAAGCTGTGAATATGTTTAATGGTGTAAAAATGCAGCAGGCTGCATCAGAGCATGATCCTCACCATGAAGCTCCACAACGGGTTTGTCCTCCACCTTATCAGGACCTCACCTGGTCCCAAAAGTCCCCTTTTTGTCACTTCCACAGTTGGAGCCGTGTAACCTGTTCCACATGGTGTCCACTCCAATGAGCTCTTCTCCTTCACCGCAACCACCTGTTACTATTGGCTCCACCAAACACAAGCATCAGTTGAGGTGATCAGTCACGCAGTTCAGCTGCAGTCAGCCAGCTCATTAGATCTTGGCCCAAATCCAGTCTAGAGATCCAAAATTTAGAAAGGAAATCCCGGAACTGAGCGACCTGTGATTTTAATTGCCGGAGACTATCGTTAGATTCATAAAGCTCCCCGGTGCAATTACATACTGTCTCTAAGGAGGGGTCCAGTTGATTTCATAGAACTAATTCTGGCTCTCCTCAACATTCATTCCTCTATCTGCGCTGTGATAATACATGTTAGCACAAATTACATCATGTTTTTACAGTCCATTAAACTGCAATTGGAACTTGAGTCTGTAGCGTCACAGTTGAGAGCCTGTGGAGGAGACATGTCCTGTCTGGTCCCACCCCAACTGTGACTAAGAGCTGAACGTTTTAGCTGTTGTCTTAGCCCGCAGCTCTGGATGCAAGCTGTTACTGGACTTGATTATATTAGTAATTAAGTACTTTATTGCTTTCAGTCATAACTCACAGTTTTCCCAGCAAGTCTTTGCCCAGGACCCTGGCTTTTATCTGCCTTTCACTGGGTTAATCCCCTCTACTTTTTATTTATTTACCCTGCCATGGTTGAAAGGATTGAGGTGGTGACCTTGCGAAAATAAAAAAGCAGAAATTATTTTTATATTCATTTTTGTTGCTCCTCCTTCATGGTTTCGTAATAAGCCAACAAGTCCTGGCCGAGGCCCCGGTATAAAAGGATGCAGAAACTTATGCAGTCTGGGTGTTGTGTTGTATTCATTTAAAATGTTCCTAATAATTATCTATAATACAATAATAAACCATTTTTGACTGGATCTGGGCTGGTTTGCTATTGGATTACATTAACAATGGACCAAGGCTGACTTCTACAATGTTGTTATTTCTGCCTAACCTGTTATCTTCAGCGTATATACAGCCATCATCAAAAAAGTGAAACATTTATATTTATGTGTTTGAAATAGATCATCTGCTGCAGTTAGGTACATGTCATCCACTTGAATCGGCATCAGCTATATTTTCTGATCACTCCCAAAGAGTGCAGGTGGACTGCTGGCGGGGTGGCAGGCTTTCAGTCGTCAAAAACTCAAAACAGCACCAGGCAGAACAGAGACATTTTTGTGGCACGATATTTGCAACAAAGCTGCTTGATTACCCCTCCTGCACTTTCCATTTTGTGTAATGGAACAATTAGTTGCGCCGTATGCCGCTTGTTTATCCGCCCACTCACCCCAAAATGGCAAAGACAGGAGTAATTGTGCACACTCACCTGCAGCCACTTAGAAGGAAGCCACAGCGACTCATCACGGGGAGAGTGGAGCGAGGCTGCACTCATTATTAGATAAATCCTGGGTTTTTCCTCTGGATCGCACTACTGAAGGCCTCACACTCAAACCTATGAATGTCTTTGCAATCATATTTTAAGCTCTGCAGTTAGTATATGCAAAAACAACATATGGGCACCCGTGTTGTATAACAGCATTTCCCAAAGTAAACAACATCGCTCAGTGTTTCATATTATCTTAGCAGGGTCGTGAGGCTTCAGACCGGGGTCTTTTCAGTTTGAAGCTTTGCTCAGGCTGCAGACGTTTCTGGCCTCTTCAAGAAACCGCAGACGTCCTCATAAGTACTTTACCCTGTCTCTATCTGCAGACATAACAATTCCCCCTCCAGACAGTGTGCATGCTGCACGCTATATTCATGTAGGGTATACAAAATTATGTCCGCTCATGAGATTTGGTCTAAATAGTCCCCCTATGCTGTATACATTCCTTTATAGTGTATTTATTCCTTTATTGTGGAAGCTGTGTTAACATTTTTGCCCACTTGGGGGGGCTTCCCAATCAGCTAGAATGCATAACTTTGACATATAACCCTTTAAAGTTAGAGGTGTGTGATAGCAGCAGTTACTTCTACACAGTAAATCCAATATTCACTCTTTTTTATAGTTATTTATGTATGTAGTACTTAATCTTCTGAGAAAAAAACATTCAGCTCATCATCAGCTAAATGCTTCACTGCCTTTTACCAGCCATAGCTGCTGATTTTGTCTGCCGTCATCATGCTCAACAAGTAGCATTAAAAGAGTTTATCAGGGCTAAATGTGCCATTAAAAGCAAAAGATTTGATAAAAGAGACTAATAAGCCCCGTAGAGTTTCAGAGTTAGTTTTTCTAATTAGACAGTCATTTCATCCACTGTTAATAAAAAAAAAGATTACCAAGTGCATACACTAATGGTGTAAACAAGAGGCAACAGTGCTAGAGAAATTTATCAGGAGCAGAAAAAACAGTTATGTAAAAATATTAGCGGAGCTTTAATGATGATGTATTTTTGGTGTTTTCCCACCTGTTGTAATGCAGTTCTAAGGTTGAGTGCTGCGTTTTAATACAAAAGCACATTAGTTTATTGGAAAAATCAATACAGCTATAAAAAAAGCATCTTACCTCAAGGTCTTTTTCAGTTTTCAGTGGAATCATGCAGTTTCTCTTAAGAGAATGAAGCATATCACATAAAAACACATGACTGCAGAAGAGTGTGATTTATGATTTAAACCTCATAAAAATATAAGTGTCCAATGAATGGTTTAGTTGTTTTTGCCAAAAGGAAACAGGAGGGTTAAACTTGCTCTTGGTGTGGAGTTTGAGCCGGTTTGCTCTGCTGCACTGCCTCTCTCTCAACACAAACATAACACGAGTTGTCAAAATGAAGAGCGGTAAATGAACCCAGCTTGAAAAATACCCATTAAGTCCCAAATTCAAATTAACTTTAGACTCCTGCGGGTCAGAAACAACGGAGTTTTCATGAATGTGTGTCACTGGCTTCATTCACTGTTGTTGACAGAATCAGTCGCCTCTCGGCTCCCCGTGGCGGCTCATGAAAAATGTTCCCCGGCTCACCCTGCTCTGCTGGAGCAAATCAGTTGACTGTCACACCCTTTTAACCAGTGATGGTCTGCAACAGATTGTGGGCTATATTAAATATATTCAATATTTTTACAGAGTGTTTGAGAGAATGCATTACAGAAGTCACTTTTGTTAAGACTTTTGCCACAATTGATCTAACTGATGCAGCGTGATCTGTCTCAGGCTTCCCATCAGCTTTTAGAATCAAACTTGCTGCAGACTGTACAAATGCTAACGACATCTTCCATTCAGCAATTATTATTTTACGCATGATGCAGAAGTGAAAAGCAGTGGACAGGAGAGCACGCTAATCATCTTAGCCATGCTTTCCACTGTCTACAGAATCTGGCAAAATGAACAGCAATGATTTACTGATATGAAATCTTGCTTGTGGCACCCTCAGAAATTACCATAACAAGTCAACATTCTGTCCGTTCCCACAGCAGTAGGGCACTCACACACACTCGCAGAGGGAAGACATGATAACTACTTTCACATGAAATATTCAGAGACGTACCAGGATGTTTTGATCATGACAGAGCATGAATGTGAAGCTGCGTCAATGAAAAGGACAGAGGAATAATATCAATATTCCCGTCATTCACATTCAGAGAGTCACGCACACCTCCGCCTCACCATACACGCGTTTTTTCCCCCCTTCCCGTCGACACCACCTGCATTTATGTGAGCACCGTGTCATCTCAGTCCTGATTCCTCCCTGACTGATTTGAAGGCATCTCCCCCGTGGCCGAATGCCCGATGATTTATTCATGTCCAGATGCACGATCTATTAAAACACACACAATCTGTTAATCCCTCTGAAGAACTGAAAGATGTGGTCCTCCATTGATTCGGTCTAGTCTGCTCCTATGCGTTCCTGCCCCTGTGAGGAACTCCTTGACGCCTAATTAGCCAGCCCGATCAAATAATGCAGCCCGAAATTACAGAGAGAATGCCGTGTCTGTGATTCTCCACTCCGCCATTCGGCACATACAGCTGTGTAACTTTACAGCCGGCTAATTACGGGCTTATCCTAATTATTATTGATTTTGTCTATTCACAACAGCCACGTACTGCGTGCACATTTTATGAACCATTGGGAATATGACCAATTAGGCAAAGGGGTTAAGTCAACCCAAGTTTAACAAAGAAGTGCATAGTTACATTCTAACAAGTGCTGGAATACCTTTTCTTGCAGAGTTTATTACCGCCCCCCTACAGTGTGTGGCAGTTCGAAACCTACTGTAGCACAGCGCAGTGTTTCCCTTGTGTGCCCAATAGAGAATGGTGCATAGAGATGCCAGGTGTGTGCTGCAAAAAAAAAAAAAAAAAATCAAATGACATCAGTTTAATCAGCTCCTGCCATTTAAAAAGCCCTTCCAGGAGGCAAAACCATAAAAAGCCGTGGGGTGGTTGAGTCATTTGTGTGGAGCTGGAAACTTTTATTTGACACAAGTTAATTAGACATGTTCACGTCTTTCATCAGGGCCACCTTTCTCTGCTAAGGTTCCATAACTCGATCTGGCATAATGGTAACACAGAGGCATTTTGGCACCGTTGTCAATCAATGACACTGCTCTGTGTTAACTTACTTCTTTTGTTGCACATTTTTATTCAGTGCCCTTCATTCGTGTAAAGAAGCAGAGAAAGGTTTCCCAAACTAATTGGATCAACGATTAAGTGGGAGGCATCCCGCCCCGCGGAGCAGAGACAATGGCAGAAGAAAGCGTCAACGCAGGCGCCGGCTGAAAACTGACACTTGAATTAGATAATGAAGAATAGAGGGCAGAAGAAAGGGAGAGAGGCCTATCGGTGTGAGGTCTTCAAGGAGGTCCAGACTTTAACCCGCCCAATGTGGCAGGAGAGACAGTTTTGATTGACTCATGTTGCTTGGCAATATCGATTTGCACATTTTTACTTAGGCAACTGGGGTTTCAAATAGGGTCCAACATCCAACTTTTGTAGCACCCCTTGGAAGGACATGCCATTGTTAAATCCTTGGTATCTGATGTGAAAGGGTGTCCTTGTGACACCGACATGCAAAGAATTAGAGAATTCATCTGCTGCTTTTTTGCCACAGATTAAAAAGATAATCAATGAGATCATAAGCCTTTCCCAATGTTCCTCCTTACATCTTCTAATGTTCTCATGGACTTGTAGTTAGCCCAAGAACTGTTTGACTCACATCTTCACATTTCCATTTTCCGACAGCTGTTTGGTCTCTGGGTCGTAGACGGTGATGATCCTCTGCATGAAGCTTGGCTTTGACATGGATTTTGATGTTTGCTTGCTCTCTGTTGTGCTCTACAGTGAATGTATGGGCGGCATTGCATGGCTGCACAGGGTCCTGAAGTTCAAGCAATGTAATCCAGTATATATTAACACACAGCAATTAGAGCCAGCAGCTGCAGCATGCATGTTACTAGGCCCTGCTGCTTTCAGGAACAGCAGAAATATTCATGTGTCATTTTGACTGCACCTTATATCAGACGATCACATTATGATGGTGCTGTACACCAGCAGCAATGACACTGGCTGTTACCGGCCAGCTCAGTCGGTCAACTCAGCCCAGGAGCTAGTGACCCAGCCACTAATGATGAAGCATGAATGAAGCAACTAATGCATGCCAGAGTTCAATGCCTGGATTACAGTTATAAAAGAACAATAATATAGAATATAAAGTAATATTTCTTTGGGTCTTATTCAAGCTTCAGTGAAAATTTAATATGAGTACCATGGTAACGCCATATTAATATTGCCATTACATTGTCACATGATGGTAAATTACTCTAAAAGTGATCAAGTGTAGTGCTATTCTAGTACCAGGCATCACCTTTGTTTGTGGACATGTGTGCATATAAGTAGCATTTTATCACGTTTCTGAATCACACTTATTTTTACTTACTATACATGTTATATTATGGTTTTATGATATTGTATTGAATTTGTTCCATGATTAAGCAGTTCAGAAATACTCAGAATGTGTAGTGGATGTTGAGGTGTTGTTGTTCACTCCAGTGTTTGAAAAAGCAACAGCAGACTCATATGAAAGGATCATGGCAACAAATATTAACATTGTTAAGCTAACTGAAATATAAATGGAGGGACTCAGGTAACTTAACCCCCCAAATGCCTTACAGATAAGAAAAAAACCATCATGTGCATGGGAGTGACCAAACCAAATTCAGTTTTGCTTCTATTTCAATTGCGTTATGAAAGTACATATACTTACTGTGTTAATGTCCTGGCTTAAATCTGTAAAATGTATGTAATGACAAAATTTGATTATTTCTGAGTTACAGTCTAAATATATGCAAAGACATTCAGCATCAAAGCTTGAAGCTGAAACAAGCAAAATATTTCATCATGCTGCTTAAAATAATCCATCTGTTAACTGGTCATGAAACACTCTCACAACTGTTACATTGCTCGCACCACGGTGAAACTAAAAATACGATTTCTGCTGGTACGTTTTGTGTGAGGGTCAAGTCACATGCCTTTTCTCCTTTTTGTGAAGATCCACTCCACTTTGAGAATGAAGAGCCCCACAGCCACTGCACTGCAGCCACAGGTGGATTAACTACCACATGCGCGTGCTCGCACTGTTGTGTTCTTTACATTCTCAGGAGCTCCATGGATGCCTTTACTCCTCTTGGTGGTCTCAGAGAAGCGAAGGCAGCTCTTGCATTGAGGTGATGTATCTCAGCGATGAGGTAAAACCAGTAAAGTAAGGCCTCTGCTGTGAAGCTGTTTTTCCAGTGCTCTACCTACTGAATAGGAAGTTTGAAAAGCCCAGGCTGTGGTTCCCTGCAGGGAAGAGTGAAGGTTGGGGGAGGGATGGATGGTAATAACTAGAAGCAGGTGCATGGATGGGGAGGGGGAGTGAAAGTAGCTGGATACGAAGCCAAAATGTGCAGAGGTTTTACTGGAGAAGTTTCAGCTCTCTCCACTTCGTAATCCCCATAGGTCCAGCTCAAATACCTCCACCATGACGTAATGGGAGGGATTGTGTGTGTGTGTGTGTGTGTGTGTGTGTGTGTGTGTGTGTGTGCATGTACGCAATGCAGTTGGAGGAGGCTCTCATGCAAACATATGGTGGGGATTGTATAGCTCTGTGAGGAGACTTGGACCATTCAGACAATAAAAAGGGTACTTGTACAGGCTGGTGAAGTGTGTGTGTGTGTGTGTGTGTGTGTGTGTGTGTGTGTGAGGGTTCTCCAGTAGTGCACGAGCATGTCTGAGAGCACTTGAAGTTGAATTGTGTTTGAGCATGTGCAAACACACAAACACATGGATCATTTGTAGACCTACACCTCCAGAGGTTTTCAACATTTGTTGAAATTACACGCAGATGATACACACACATGTCTGTGTGTGTGTGCAGTGAGGCGGAAAAAGGGGGAAGAAACATTTGGAGTTCTGGGGGTGGGGTTTGACCAAAAAATGGCCTCCTGTCTGATATAAATATTAATCCGAAGCTCTGGAGGGAAGATAAATTTGGGGCTTGTGTAACTGTTAACACATAAAGCTCTATACTTTCTGTCTGTTTGAATAGATTCAATGTCATGAGGAGTTTTACTGAGGACAAGCTTTAGCAAGCAGGGAGTGTAAGTCTTTGAGACATTCCTTGTGAGACACTTGACTGGCATGTTCAAGGTGTTCCTTTTAAATGTTCTTTATAAAATTCACCTAAAGTGGCTCTAACAGCATTTGGTTTGACAGCATTTGGTTTGGCTCTAACAGCATTTGGTTTGGCTTTAATATCGATATTTCTAGATTTTATTTGTTTATTTGTCCTTTAACAAGTAAGAATAGTCTGTTCTCCTCTAGATGTCCAACTTAAAGCTGCATGATGACATTATGGACCACCAGGGGGCAGTAAGACTACAAAACAAACTAACAGGAATGCAAATCTGTTTACAAGTTTATGGTTAATTGTTCGTTAACCAATGCTTTGCTTTCACAGTGAGCACATGAGCCACATGACAAATGCATGTCTAACATTCACAGCCTTTTAGCTCTGGTTTGTTGTCCGCCAGTTTCTGAAAGTCAGTGCTAGTACTTGAGAAGCTTTAAATCCCGACTTTGGCTGAAATGGCAAATGGACTGAACGTACAGAAACATATAATTATACCACATTTTTAAGAAATCAATAATCCTTTCAGTGATTTTTTTTGGTTTCTCTCTCCTTTTATATTTTTTTATTTCAATTTGAATTTAATGCTTGGGTGCTGCTGGTCAGACTTAAGCTATTTCAGGACACAACCAAAACATTTTCATTGACATTTTTCAAGAATTTCTGACATTTTGTAGGCCGCTGACTGTTTTCATGTTGCATGTAGGCGCATTTGCCTTTCTGTAGTTTTCCTTGTGCATCACGTCCAACATCACAACCCACACTCTAAAAAGGGGTTACAGTAGAAAGTGATATGGCAACACCTCTGTCCTACCAATCTTCTGTTATGCATCTTGCACTATATGATTTCCAACATCATCCATTGTTCCTTTGCTCTGCAAACATTGGTAATGCTGCTGGTTAACCAGCTGTTTACAAGTCACTTTCTGTGCATCGCTGACTGAGAGAGTTCAGAAATAAGCAGATCTATCCAGGCGTTGTGTTGACATTAATGCTGAGTGGAGCTGGAGGAGGATTGACCACTGTAGAGTCATTTGACGTGAGTTTGAATCCCGACTGTGCACATTCACAATGACTGCTATGTTAGCAGGCGATAGTGGTGTTTTTTGTGCAGTGTGAAAGTGACATTAGACATTAGACTGAATTAACACACCTACAGTAACTCAAAAACATTGTTTCTGTTGACCCATTCTTTGTTCAGGAGACCTCTGTGTTATTTACTGCTAAATCAGTCTTTTCTCCTAAATTACCTACATTTGATGAGCGGGCAGCTGTCTTGTTTCAGTCCTATGTAGCAGTAAACACTGCTCAGGGCCGTTTGACTGGCCTTTTTTGTGTGCATATACCGTATTGCATGTTGTTGTGACGTGGCAGTGCAGACAAAGGTCAAGCCTGTATGATTAGTGACATTTGCCCCCACGCTCACCCTTGTCTCATCAGTCTGACACCCCTTCCTCCCATATCCTGTTAATATGAAGCCTCTCAGCGATTCGGCTGCCTCTGTTTCTTTCTCCCTATCTTGTTTCAGTCCGAGCTCTGTTTTGTTTCTCTCTGTCTGAGGAGCTGCCCTCCTGATCTCCTCCAGGCCTGCATGTCCAATAGGCTGCTGAAGAACAGAGGAGAGCTCCTTCACAGCCCTCCAGGGGTTGTTTCAGATAGAGAGGCCGCCCCTGTCGTCTTGTGTATTCAGTGAAAAGAGCAGGGCCAGTGGGGGGTTGACTGTATCTCCTGGGCCTTTCTTAATAAAACCCCCTCTCTTTCTTCCACCCCCCTCCCTCTGCCTCATTTTCATGATCCTTGGAATGCACTGAGAGGCTGCAGGAACTCCAGGTGGCTGACGGGGGGCGCTCCTAATACCTCCTTTCTCTTTCTTTCTCTACTCTGCCTTTCTTCCAAAGTCCTTTTTTTCCCCCTTTTCGCCCCAAGACAGGTCTAAGGGGTGCGTTTCTTCAGAAAGCAGCTTTGGCTGTGCCGTATTTATTCACGCTCAGGCCTCGTCCCTCTTGTATGTTTGGAAAGACCATGCAGGTTGAAACCCTGGGCCCACCCCCCACATTGCTCTGGTTTCTTTAAAGAAAAGGCTCTCCAGCAGTGCCGCAGCTCTTTGAAAAGATGGTGCCTCTGAGAGGGAGGGCCGGAGAGAGAGAGAGAGAGTGAGAGAGAGAGAGCGAGATGTGGCAGCATCGACAAGCTCACCGTTTGGTGTATAGGTGGTAGCCGCGAAGAACATTGTGGGCGAAGCAAATTAATAGCATCAGACAGCCTTGTGACAGGAAACCCCATTATGTGACAGCTGCACAAAGCCTCTGAGACTGGGTTTCAAAGGCAAAAAAAAAAGTTACATATATAAAAAAAAAAAACCCACACACACCCCCGCGTTCTCCAATCCTGTATACCCCTCCTTCAAAAAGTCGGCGTCTCTCCAGCACTTTCGGTAACCCACGTAATCCATGATTCCAAAACCAACTCCAACACCTTCTATTCTCTTTGCTTTTCACAAGAGCCGCTGTAAAATGAGATTTTAATGTTTTATTCATTAATTGTTACACAAAGGGAGCAGATATTGGATCGTGTACATGTGATAGCAGGTTTATTTATCGAAAGAAATACACTTTACACATGTTTTGCACATGAATTCTAAGAAAATGTGATTACCAGCGCAGTGTTATTCACACAGATAAGACGAATTAAGTGTAGAAAGTACAAATACAGAGTAAACAAAGGCAATGACATGTCATGTACTATCTCAGCAACTGTTGGACAGGCTGCCATGAAATTTGGTAGTTTTACCAGATTTAGTTCACTTAGTCAGACTGAAATATCTTGTCATCTACTTTGTGGATTGGCACAAATTAGGTATAGATGTTCGTGTTCGCAGACAATGTATCCCAAATGCCACCAGCAAGCTGACATTTCTGGGTGAAATGTCTCAGCAATTATTTGATGGATTCAAATTAGAGTTTTGCTATGAAGACACTTGGGGAAAAAAAATATCTAGCGAATGCCACAAACTCTCAAATTATTCGCACATGCCACTTCTGTTCATATGAGCGTCTCAGATACGAGGTTCAACGATAAAAATAAATAAGTGATCTTTAACTGAAAACTCAAACAAAAGTAGGAGTCTCCAGAAAAGTTGGTGGTGTTTGGAGTTTGGAGTTTGCAACCTCGAAAGCAAACAAAGAGAATGATGCTTTTGATTGAGAGACAGGATCACATGTTGTGAGGCAGAGAGGAATCATGGGAGCTGTTGCAGCAAAGTCCTTCGTGATCTGCTCCGGGTTCAACGAGTTCATTCTCAGTGCATCATATCACCAGTCCACTCAGCCTCTCTATCCCGAGCAAGGCAAGTTCATTTATACAGACCAACTCAAGGAACTCAAGGCGATCCAAAGTGCCTTAGAGGGGCATTGAAATGAATTAAAAAGAAACTGCAGTTAAGATAGAAATCAATTAAAAGTCATTTTCAGTTTTATAGACAATCGTTTAAAAGAGACAAACGTTTAAAAGACAATAAAAAGCAGAAATACGACAATAAAAAAGATATTACATTTAAAAACAAAGACATTAAATTGAAAGGACATTAAAAGGAGTTATGTTTCCAAGTTGTTCGAACACTGCAGTGACCAGTAATATTAAAACTGATTTAAATGAGCTGAAATGGTTTTTCGTAAAGTATTCAGGTGGCTTGTTCCACAGGTCAGGAGCACAGACTCAATTAAACGGCTAAAGGCTGCTTCAGCTCGACCTGAGCTGTCCCAGATCACCTGAGCTGTCCGGATGCTTCATAATACGCAAGAAACTGAGACCATTTAGTGATTTATGGACAGGTGGTATGTAAAGTAGTAGTACTCTGACTAGTAGTACTCTGCAGTAGTACTCTGAAGCCAGTGGAGTGATTTAAGTACCCATGTAATGTGTTCCACTCAGTGTTAGTGGGGTCTAACTCTATAACCAGTCCACTCAGCCTCTCTGTCCCACTGTAACCAGTCCACCTGGAGCGTTTTAGCATCCAGCATTTAGCCAGTCCCAGCATGCACCTGTTAGTCAAATAGCATTGTGGATGTTTCATGCTCACCAATGCGCATTAAACAAGTAAGATACTTGTGTACAGGTAAAATTACTGATTTTAAGGAGTCAAGTTACACAAATACAACTTTACTACAGTAACGAGAATAAACGCAATTTGTTACTTACAGTTCTGCAATATGGGATAAGTGCAAGTAATCCTTCATGCTAAAGATATGTTGTTTGGTGATTTTCCCTGTCATGACTCATGCACAGATTTTAAACCATTTTTGATTTCCATAGTTAGTTCTGGAAGAAAAAACCCTCAAGGTTTACTTCAGCAAGGTCTCATTCTCTTATTAATTTTTATTTTTAATCAAGGTTATAATCAGTTATGACTAAAGCTTCAATAACAAGATGAAAATGATTTCTAAATATCACTCCAAAACACAGAGATGTGCACAAAGAGCTGGTTATAGATGAATTAAAATGGATTTAGTTTAGTATTGACCTGTGCCATATGCACATTTAAAGAGGTTGCTTCTCAGAAGCACAATGCATAAACAGAGATGGAAGGCAAAGTTATGCTTGTTGAACTGACTCAGCTGGGATAACAGTAAATGAGAAAAGGCTGGAGAAACAACATTTGAGAGCAAAGCCGAATGCCTGAGAACCTTACTGTGCCATCTTCCACCAGTTTGGAACCTGGAGTTTGTGTTTTTCTTGACATAAACATATTTCCACATATAAACAATGAATAAAGTCACAAAATTAAAGTAATACAATATAAATAGACTAGAAATATGGAAAATCCACTGTTTGACACCCAAAACTTCTAGGTGTAGGACCCCTAGGCCGCCCTCACACCACATGTGCCTCAGCAATGTTGAAACAAGCCTTATGCCACTGTATACCAGTCCCACTGAGGCCGATAAGAATGTTTGTAATTTGTTACATTCTTCGAGTATCTCGCCCAATGCTGCCCAGTGTTCAGGCAGTGTTGCTTCAAGCCCCTCAGGCTAGAAGACAAAAACAAAGAAGCAGAAAAATTCCAAATGTGTCTCCCACAATGCAAATCCTCTGGTAATAAGAACGAAAAATCAGAACATGAGATGATATCATTGTTGGCCGTGAGTGTAACTCCTCGCCTTTTCTTTTCTGTCTGTCCAGAGAATCCACCTCCCAGAGCCAGAGAGTGTGCTGGATCCTGGAGGCCGGCCTCCCTCTAATAATAACTCCTTATTCCTCACACACTTCATTCTGAGGTGGCTTTCTCCAAAGCCCTGGACTAGATGACAGTTCTGAAAATGGCCCAGACCCAGATATTATTTATTTTTATGATGGTACCGGTCCTGATGCATTTCCTCAAAGCTAAAGCTGACGTTTCAAGTTTGGTTCTGCAAATGGTTTGGGCAAGGAAAACTAAGCAGACAAATCACCTCATTTCCTCCCATCCTGAGACAACTAAGCATATGTGAAATGCGTTACGGTCAAAGTTGAGCAGCCTGTTGGTCGAGATGGACAAGGACCGTTATCGGTTTTGTTTGTTGAGAATAAAGGCGAAGATGAGTTTTCAAAGGGATCAAAAAGTGCTGTTTCCACTGCGGCTATTTAGAAATTCAAAAGAGCAAGCTCTTCTGAGATAATTCTGAGCTCTTTAGAAATCATTTGTGACTGTCTTTTGATGCCTTTTAGGCTGCATCTTTGTTGAGACATTTCAGTATCCTTTTAGCATAACAAGGGGTATGCATCTGATAGCAGGAGGAGTGGTGTAAAAAAGGATGGGTGTTGCTTTTCATTCCCAACGGGATTAGGAGACAGTTTACTGATAAGATTGCGGAAGACATCGGCAGCGTAATCCTGTCTTCTGGTCGACTCAAGATCTTTGATCCTTTGCTAAATTCATATGCATGAATGTATAGAAAGAGTAAGAGATAACGAGACTGCAGTGCCCTGAAAACTGGATTTCCATACAGAGCATTAACTTTAATTGCGCCTGTATTGATTAGTCCCAAAACATGAAACATATAGTGGATACACCGCGATGTTCAAAGATTTTCATAAAATATGGAAATTCAATTAAGAGATGAGAGTATGAGAGTGACTTGAGTTGGGTTTTTCGATGGTAACTTTGAAGAGGCTGCAGGATGAACAGCGTCATTCACGAACCTACTCTGCAGTACTCTTTGTCTGTCTGAGTGACACTCTTCCTCTGAAATAGAAACGCTCTTTGCTTTTTGCAATATAAAGTAAGAGCCTCAAGAAGTTCTTCGTGATGCCATGAGAGGATCTTTTAAAGCTCGACAGACAGACCTGTCTTCTAGAAATAATGCTTATATACAGTTTACCTGCACAAGCACATCTGTTTTAAAGGAAATGCTCAGTGATGTTTTTTGTTTTAACCTAATGAGGAAATGTTGTAAATGAACATATCTTTGGACAAAACGGACAACATTGCAGCACTTGGTGCCATCACATTGTTGTGGGAATGTGTCTATAACAAGCAGAAACAGTACCAGCTTTATATTAAGCCACCAGTTCCCTTCACAGTAGGTTCCCTAGGTTCCTGCAGAGATGAACTCCTGCCATACCTAGATCGCTCGCTCAAAGTCCCGTTATGTATGTCCTCTGGGTCTCCTCCGCTGTGTCAAAACAGCGACCTTTAGCCCATTTTTAGAATTTAAAGGAACTCTAAACTAGGCAGTGTATATGTTGATTCCCAAAAATATAGCAATGTACAAACTGTACGAACAACCATGCTACAGAGAGCCTTTTAGATCATCCACTGGATCATTTCCTGTCCAGTATACCACTGACAATGTAGGGGTATGAAAATTCAAATAAATTGTGTTATTCCATAACATGCTGTCAAAAAAAACACATTGCTGGCATATCAAACGGGCGTGTCTTCCCCTTCATGATTTAGTCTGAATTTTATCTCGAGGACTTATTATATATATAGGAATTATTTAGAGCGAGTAAAGCTGGAATTTAGCTCAGACTACACACTGAGGCCCAAACGTTGACCATACCATATCTGGACCAAAACCCAACTACTACTTAATTACAAAGACTTTGAAAGCAACAGTGAAGCTGTTCTATAGGCTTGTGGTGGAACAACATCTTACTAACACACTTATTTATTTATATATTTCATTTTATTTGCCACCCATCTGCGGTCTACAACCCCATGGCTAAAGATTCCCAGCATGCATCATACAAACTAGTTTGTACAATGTGTCATCTGAACATGTCCAAAGGCAAATGTCTTGAAAGGCTCGTGCAGATAGGGAACAATCATGGTGTTGCATGCAGTTGTGTGGATGAGAAATGACAGTGGTAGATGTGTAAAGAATGAAATGAATAAATTGTATTTTGTCAGTTTCAGGAATGTACAGAGATTGTATGACACAGCCCCATAGTGGCCTAAGTGCACAATGCAATAATGTCAATCCAGATTCACATTAGTAGCTTTGTGTCTATTTATTTTAAGTCAGTTCCCTCACATTTATAAATTAATCAGTTAATTAATGACAGGAACCTGGACATTAGATCTTAAAACCTGAATGATTCACAATAATTAAGCAAGTCTGGCACTTAGTGGTGTAATGTGCCAACAGCGATTTGATAGTCTACACCAAAAAGACCAGAGGGCTCACCTGAACTTTAGAAAGACCGAAGGTTTCCCCCCATATAGTCATCTTTCAACAGGTCTGAGCTTCAGTATGTCTAAAGCACAAGAACTTTATGGGTGACCGTCAACACTTCAAGGAAGCTTACCAGCTTCTCTTCTTCCTGAAACTGAAGAAGAGACGCCGTCTGTCTCCACAATTCCACAAGTTCTGGTGTACCTCTGCACCTTACCAGCTGCACCTCAATATGGTATGGTAGCTGCTCTCTCTGACTGGAGAGCAGCACAGAGTTTCGTGAAAACTGCACAATGAATTCCATCGTTCTCCAGTCTCCACCAATGAGGATGTCCAGCGCAGAGTGCCTGCACCATACCCCAACCACAAACTGTTACAGGAGTCTTACCGTCAGCACCAGTAGGTTCAGGAACAGCTTCATCCACTCATCACCTTGATCACCTTACCACGGTGACAGTGAATTGCCCATCCCCACACCCTCTTAAACATCTCCACCATACACTGCAAATTACTTTTGCACTGTTGGTTAGACCCTAAACTGCATTTCATTGTCTTGTACTTGATGGGGCATTTCAGTCATCATTTAACAAGCACTGTATTTGAAGCAAGCGACGCTCTAACCCTTCAGATATTCAAATGTTTGTGCCCCACTTGCTTCAGCGACATCAACGCAATGATGCATTTTCTCATGCTTCATGAAAATACCTCTTCTTTCTTCAAAGCTCTGACGCCCTCCACACGCAGTATCTCTCCCTGCTCTTCCTTGCACCTATTTTCTCACACCTCTTAGTTTTTCAGGCCAAGCATGGGGTCCCTTTTGACTGGCAACCCAATGAAAATGGCCCTGGAGGGCAGGGGTGTGAGACCAGGTACTGTTTCCCCCAAGCATAATATCCATCTTTTCTCCCAGCATTCCTCAGCACCCCCGAGGGCAAAGTCTCACATCCAACAAAAATGAAGTCAGCACACACTAAGTTAAAGGTAGAAAAGACAGTGTAATCACATACTGTAGATATATGCTTCTCCCCAGCTGAACCTGGGAGGGGGGACATTTCAACAGGGCGAGCTGGAATAACAGACAGATCCGTCCAACAACAATTCATTCTCTGTTTTTCCTTTCTCTTTGTCCAGAGCATAAAAAGTTTACATTCAGGGACTCGGCAGAAGCAACAAAGCTGCATTAGCTTTCAGCCCAGAAGACATACAGATCCCATCCCCTGAAGCAGCTCTTTTCTTTTCACACGTACCCCCAAAGCTCTGTCAGATGAACTAAAGTACCCCGTGATAACACTAGTAACTACAAAAGCTTGCATAAGTTCTATTAGCTCTTTTTTATCCTTCTCTCTATCCCGATGGTTGTGCTGTTACAAGTGCTACGTGTTTTTTAAACCCTAACAATGTCCCTTGCTTTTGAACATACCTGTGATTTGAAAGCATTTAGCTGCACTCTCCTCTGGAGCGCTTCTGCGTTGCACGTTTTGTTTTAAAGCTTCACACAAAATGGGTTTTGTTGTTCACCTTTACACATGTTGTTTAGTCAGACTAAGTGTGACAGGAGTCGGCCTTTTAGCAGGTAAGATTTGGGTTGGCATGTATGCATTTGTAAGCTATTTGCAGCAGAATGGAATGGTATTTGGATGAGAAGAACTAAACGGTGAGTTTGGCTGTTCTGAAGCAATATAAGTGATGTTGGAACAGAAAGAGGAGGCAGGAGTGAGAGTTTCCCAGTCCTTACTAGATGCTGGCTGTGATGCAGAGCTGCACTGTGTCTTGAGTCAGACAGGAGGTATATTTCTGTGGAATTGCCATTATCTCCAAGCCTAATTAATGAAAGTGAACAAACCACGCACCACTGTCTCTGCTGCTTCTAGACTGTTTCTGTGACACTGTCAGTGCCAAAACCGTTTGCAAGCTTTCTGAAGACTTACTTCCTCCGAATTGAATTATCTACCTTATTATCCACTACTACATCCATTTATTTGCACAGGTTTTAGCACATCTCTATAAAGCTTCCAGGTGCATTTTCCCTGTTGTTCCAGAGCATTAAACTTTGTTGAGTTGTGTACCAGGGGTAGCAATTTACAGATGGAAGCATAGCCTAGCCTAATGTTAAGTATTTAGAATCAGTCAGCGTGGCTTCATTCACCTAATGACACACATACAGTATATACACAGTATACTATGTCATCTCTCATGGACTAAATTGCACAAATTGGTTTTCAGTATGCCCATGCTGGCATAACACAGAGAGCACTCTAATGGCAACAAATGAAATAATCAAAAGTTACACATATAGTGCTCATATTTACTGTCTTTCAGCAACAGACTGCAGTCTGACATCAACACACGCACACAATTCACACACTATCTCACCCTGTCCTCAGTCTGTATGTGAGCCAGGGAAAGTGATATTGCACATGTCAGTGGGGACAGGTGTGGCAGCCGTATACCCAGGAAGAGGGGCTTAGGTTCGGGGAAGCTGCTTGCCATGGATACCCCAGATACCCCTAACCCTGCGAAGCTTATAGAGCTAAATCCTGCCACCCCATACTCATTCTCACACACCAGCACCCACATAGTAACACAATATCCCACTGCTGCAGTCACGCACAAACGAGACCGGTTTTTGGTTCAGGGAAAACAGCTGAGGACGACGGGTTGTGTCTGTAGCACGTGCAATGTGTGTGCATGTGCGAACGTATGTGTATGTGTGGTTGTTTGTGTGTGTGTGTGTGTGTGTGTGCGCACATATGCACAGGATAGCTGTGGTGTCAAGGGAGATATTCTGGAGCTGTCAGCTGTGATCATTTTTCTGTGTGTCAATCTGTGTGTGTGTGCAGATTTGTCATGCATGTGAATATTGGAATACACTGCATATCCATTACGGACCAATCAGGGCTGTAAGAAAACCTCCACTCAGTGTACGAACCCAAACTCGCCCAAACACCATGCCTTCTTTTGTGATTGTTCTCTCTGCCTGACACTGCAGCTTCACATCCACCTGTACTATTATCAATCTGACACATTTACCTATACACCATCTTACCTTTACATTTACATATACACCACCTTTGGCTGTGATACACTTTCATCAAGCATCAGAAATGAGTAGATAGAAGTAAATAGCAATGTGAAATTATCTGGCAATGCATATTTAATTGAAATGTTGTTCAAAGTGTTGTTTATCTCCTTCTCACATGAAGTACGCAAGCTCATGCCTGCACTCCAAACTGAAAACACAGACATGTGATTGATGTTTGCATAAACATGATTCTAGTTTCTTTCTGTACCGTCGTTTGCTTCACTCTAAACACTCTATATCCCACAGCACAGCGCAAATTTGCTTAACTCAGATGGTGCTGAAGAGTGGCCTCTGATTGGTCAGTCCACTGCATGATACTTCGCTTTAACTTCCTGTTGCAGACATCGTTTTTACAGAAAGGAAGATGGCCAGGTTGTTTGATTTGCTGCGAACAGTGAGAGCCTTTGCCTGTCCTTGGACCATGTGTAACAATTGTCCACAGTCTGTTCTCCCCAGCTGGGGAATTTGATATGTTGCTGAAAGTTTAGCAAAAGGTCAGTGCTGCTGACATTCCTGGCCACAATAAAGGGCTGTGTCTCCTCGGTTAGCTTGGTAGCTAACGAGGGCATCATGCAAGTTAAACAGACCAATGTGTGTCCGTCTGTGATGGAATGTAAACTGAACTCAACTCAGCTGAAGTGAACTCCCAGCAATGATCGAATGGGCAGTAATTAATGTTCATGAACTGCAGGTTGGACGAACAATAACTGATTTTCCAGTGTTTGCTGTTCTGTCTTGAAGTGAGAGGAACTCTGCTGACTGAGTAGTCTGGTAGTGATGGATTGCAATGACTGAAATAAATAAATGCATATAAATAAATAAAATAATTAAAAAATTAAATTAAAAAAAAAAGTGTGAACAACGGCTGCTCCACCGATGGGCGCCATCTTGATTACCTTTGTGGACCAGCATGTCCTGGTGCCTGCTGTGCAAAAACAGGTGTCATTCTATCACTGTTCCTCTGCCAGACAGACTGTCCTGTATCAGCTAACTTGGTGCAATGCAGAGAAATGAAAGCATCATACTGGTTTGGTGATTTGTTGGTGTTTGTTGACACTGGTTCTGATAATTAGTACCGAGCGAGGCCTTACTGCACCCAGTCCTGCTAATTACCGGAATACTTAATCATGTACAAGTTATCAGCTGGTCTCAGGAAACTCAAAATCAATGGAGTCAGTCAATAGGTTCCATAGAGTCCATTTTGAGTGTCCTTCCACGCTGATGAGTTGGTGGGAGCCTGTACTAATGAATACAAATGGAGCTGGAGTAGACTCTAACCTGTTGGGGCTTTGATGGGAGTGTGCTTTGAAATAGCCAGTCCTCTGCAGTATACACTGAAGAACCATATAGCTCCTATTTCACATACGTAACATCAATCAAGTTTGTTAGGAATATATGCAAGGTATATATTCATGCAAGCACGAATGGATTCTGATGTATGACAACAATTTCAGAATAGCTGGTACAAATTAGTTAGGGGAGCCTTTAGAGAGTACTCCTTCCACTATAGTCTTGAATTGTCTATGAAATGACACCTTGTATTTTTATTATTTATGTCTACAACTTACTTATTATTCAAAAGCCAGTTGTTAAAGTTAGTTAAAGATGTGACAGCATCATGTTCTTGGGTGAGACCTTGTCAAAATGCTCGTCCAACACTTAGAGACAAGACAAAATACAATAAGACCAAAGCAGTAGCACAACAGAACCTTTCTTAAGTTAAGAAGATAACCTTCTTATGAAGAAAGCACTTCTTTCCTAATAAATCCAGTTCCAACAAATGTAAGGTCACCGTGGTGATCCTGACACATCACCCTTCGGACATCCAGACTTTCCTAATGCTGCTGACAGCTGTGTTGTTTTCAGGCCTTAGCCAGACTGAAGTTTCACACCTGGGACTTCCTGTGAGGAGGGTCCAGGAACACTTCATCAAACAAAAGCCCAGTAATGATTGCTGAGGTAATCCTGTCGCTGTTGTCCCCCACATTTCAGTATGTGTGAGTCTACATTACCGCTTTTCCTGTTGGATGTAAAATATCGAGCATATAATGTAAAATAATCATTGCCAGATATTTTATTATATGGATTATTGATGAAGCCCTGCTGCATTTGATGTGATTTTAAGTGGTTGGCTGTTCATAAATTAAGCAACATGAATTCCTTTTTGGGGTTTTTTTGTAATCAAGTGTTATGACACCACTACTTACACAGATCATAGAATGAATTGCATCCTCTTACAGCAGTTGTCAAATTGCACATATGCAAGTTGCAGAGACTTAATGAAACATAGATTCTTGTGGTTCTACTTGCCATGTTACATTTCCCAACTACATACTGTGGTGAAATCTACACTTTGGAAGTTCCCTTTGTCATTCTATGAGAAGAAGCCTTGTTTGACCTCAGTGAATCAACTGTTCAGTGGTGTTTACTCTCTTCAGAGGCAGAGATGTTGCAACAGACACAAGAAAACTATTACAGGCCTATATACCTACAGTCCAGACCTACGTTTGTGTGTTTGTATTTTATTATGGCTGCTGCAGAGTCAAACCAGCATGGCTCTTGAGAGGCACATTCAACAGCTCTAGATGTGACATACACCAGCTCCACCAAGACTCCGTGGCTTCATCATTTCAGCATGCTATTAATCATCATAAATCAGGGTGTCACTCTTGTTGAGGTCCCCTCCTGCTCAGATTGGTATATGTTTCCAAGGTTCAACTAGCTAGCCTCCACCATGAGGCCATGAGCTCAGAGGACCACACCCGGTCATGAATGGAGCAGACAAATGCGTCACAGCCACAGAGAGTCAGGCTTCATCTGTTAACACTCTCACCAAAGGTTTATTGACCTTCATTGACTCAGAACAGAAAAATGTTTTCCACTCACAGACACTAAATAAACACTCTGCTGCAATGTCTGCTGCAACAATGCTAACACTGGCACCACTGACACATTTGCCGTATTTCTTGTGCTGCCATGACAGTATTGCCATGACAATTCCACCTTGTGCATGATGGAAATACATAGTAGTACGCGCTATCAACTGTTTGGTGCACATAGAAACAAAACAAAATCCCAGTAGGTACCTTCTCAAACACCAGAGAAACCTCACAGGAAAATCTTTGCACCTAATTTGCAACCGTAGAGGAACATTTTAGAAATAAAGCCCACAAACACCAAAGAAACCACATTGAAAGCTTTTGCAGAGTCACAGCTGTTATATTCTGCTATTTCATGCTGATATCATCCAACACCAGACTTGCACTTGTTGCACTTATATGAAAACAGGCACACTTAGTTCCTTGAATTAAGCAGAGCCACTTTGCAGCCAGGCCCTCTTGTTTGTCCAGTTATTGTTCTTCTTCTTTTTCTTCTTTTCCTCTTCTTTCTAAAGAAATCTGACTTCCAGTGCATGAATTAGAGGAAATTATGCACATAGTTCCAGTCTTTTGCCAGACTTCCTAAACTTGGATTGTGAGTTTATTGTTCCGATGGTGGCTGTGCAACAACCATCTAAAGATCTAAAATTCATCAACAAATCAGGATGTAGTTGAGCGGAATTGTGCAAATGCTTCAGCTATTGAGAGATTATCAGGTCTTTCACTCTATTTTCTGAAAAACTTGTTTTAAACATGCTCTGCAATCCACATCATTTCCTCAATTGACACCAATTTTGCTCCAGTGCATCTGGAGAGTGTCTGATTCAGACAGATTTGGATTAATAAATTTGAGCCTACAGTGCTTCAAAATGTTTTAAAAAGCACTATACACGGCTACTGCAAGTTCTCACTAAATCAGTCTCTAATGTTTCTCATTTGTTTTCTCCCTCCTTCTCACAGCTCATCTTTTACTATCAATTTCTTTTTTACTATTATTAGTAGTAGTAGTATCAGAGTTTTTAATCTTAATCTTGTAAAAAAAAATATAGCACACACATTTCTGTGTTCCTTGTTGAATTATATCCTTAAATTCCTCATATTTGTTTCAGATAATAGTTTGTTCTTCTTTTGTAAGATGTGGCTTCCAACATTACATTTGTGATTGAATATCTGATGCGGACACTTTCCTTTTTATATGAACATACTCATACTAGATGAGGAAACCCTGGTGCAACTGAGTACTGAGTTGATAACCAGCGCCATTTGACTGCTTAGCCTGATTGTGTTTGCTACACTTAAGCTGTATTCGAAACCACTACATGCTACATGCCACATCAAAAGCAGTATGCAGTACTACCTAATTCCAGATATTGTAGTATGTTTAGTTTAACCACTGTGCCGATTTGTAAGGCAGAAGTAAAACATGGCTAACAGCAAGCCACTAATGTGTATCATCCTCTTATACTGTGAAAATAAGTTATAAATGTGGATTTACCCCCTGCTGAGAGAGAAGAAGGAAGTTTGGCAATAAATGACCTCATACTAGATTCCCCAAACTCAGACTGGCCTCTGTCAGTCTCAGAAGCTAAGTTCTATCTTCTTGCTCCCCTGGCTTCAGCGTTGATCCCCATTCCAGTGCCGCTCCTTGCCAGTATTCCCTGCTGAGTACCCCCAGTCTGCTTGGCTAACTGAGCTAGCTACAGCTACAGCTACACTCAGCACTTAACATGATCAAGATATTGATTATTTCACATCATTTCAGATTCAAAACATTTTACTTGTGCCAAAAAGAATCTATTTTTGACCATGACCATTGACATTCTGTTTCCCTGTTGACTAGTAGCTCAAACAAGTTGATAGAGAATATGACTGAAGCTTCGTGGCGCATATCATTCTGCAGTGCCGAGACATCTCTGGGGGGAGCTGTTGAGTCCGTCCAGCTGAGTTCAACAGTGTGTTTTTCTTCCTTCTTGTCTCCTGCCCTTCTGTTCCACTCTGGCCTTTCCTCCCCTCAGCTGACCTTCCCACCCTTCCAGCCCTTTATCCTGCAGATGTTGGCTTGACTTTGTGGCTTGTCATCTCAGCACAAAGGCTGCTCTGTTGATGAGGGCCTGGCATTGGCCTGGGCGCCTGCCAGCGTAATCTGTCCTAGACAGTCGCTTACAGAGCCAAGGGGAGGGTGGGCATGAGCTGGGCATAGAGCGTCGAGAGGGGGGCTGGAGGCAAGGGCTACAAGGCAGGAATGGTCACAGTTGTGAGGGGAGGGTCAACTACCCCGCTCCACATCCCCCTCTCTTCATTGTCAAAGCCTCACTACACAGTCGGTCACCCAACAGACCATATCTTCTTCTTCCAAGGAGACTGTGTCACTGAATCAGTGCTGCAGCGCTGAATGCAATTTTAGTACACCCCCAGTGGCCGTACAGAAACAAAGGGTGAAGAGCCAGTTGTCAAAGAGGGTGGAGACACAATAATCATTTAAATATAGGAACTTGCCAACCTGCTATGGAAGGCTGTTCATTAACCTGGATCAGTTAGAAGACCCACACTGGCAGACTTGTTTGGACAGTTAAGTATAAGAAGTTCAGTTACACTATATACTCTGGTGCCAGACCATGCAACGCTGTGTATGGGATTAATAGGACTGAGACTGGTAGCCAGTGCAGTGAAGCCAAGATTGGTCTGATGTGTGAGAAATGCTTTGTTCTGGTCAGTAGGCTGGCTGGGGAATTTCAAACAATTTGGAGCTGCTCCATAGCTTGACTGAGACAAGTAAACAAGGCATTGCAGTAATCGAGGTGGGAGGATATAAAAGCCTGTATAATCTTCTGTGTAACACCAAAAGACAGAATTTATGTAATTTTGGAAACATTCCTCAGTTGGCTCAAACAGTAACCAAACCCAAACACTCACTTACTTTTACATTTGTAAAAGAGGGTCCATTGGTGAAGCCAGTTTGCCAAAGTTTAAAGAAGTTTAAATTACAGGTAGAGTTGTGTATCGTCTGCGTAGCTATGCAAAGAGATGTTTGTGATGTATATAAGATTCTATGGTGTAAATAAAATAGGTTCTGGATGAATCCATTTGGAAAGCCACATTTGATCTCAGCAGTTTGTAAAGTAAATTAATCCACAGAAACACTGTCAGTGTAGCCAAATTGAAGAAAAAACAGCCCAAAGCAGTTTCAGCAATGCCTGGCCTACATTTGAGTCTGTCTGCAAGGATGGAGGGGTTAATGGTATCTGCATATATAATGCATATCTAACTGCAACCAACATTCTCTTGCTTAAATTGTTATCTATTTATTTATGTTTTTTTGATGCCACATTCTGTTTTGTGGTCCTTTTCGCTGCCTTTAACACTGCAAATGTCCCCTTTGTGTGACCAAAAAAGGGATCATCTCATCTTATCTTACTGTCAAATATTTCTACATCATCCATTCAAAGCTGCTTTATGCTGTCACTCATTCTGTTGTGCATGACTGGCAGAGTTTCTGTATTGGGACTTGTCAAATTGGCATGTGTTCCTCAAGTATTTTGGTTTGTTTATATTGCTGCTCATGTGTTGTCATAAAGTTATAGATGTTTGCTCGTGTTGAGCCGTGGTGTGCAGCTTATCAGTTTATGCCTGATAGCTGCATGTGCCCATGTCGCCTGTACATGAGGCACAAAAGTTCTGTTTTTTATTCTCAATACAAAATAAATAAAGGCTTTCAGGTACCAAAGACCACAGACTGTGAGCACGGCAAAACAGGCCAGTGAGTGACAAAGCCTCCCAGCTGAGCAAAATAGATTTCACACTTGTTTTGGCACTAGCAAGGGAGTCCCATGCCGCCTGAAGCGTCCACTACCTGACACTGACGCTGACAGCTGGGCTGAGGAACTCTCCGGTGTGAGTGAGTGTACAAAAGGCTGTTGGCCCTGATGGCATCCAGTCAACTGGCAGATGTCTGCTCTGACATATTCAACCTGTCCTGGCTCAGGCTGTAATCCCCACCTGTCTTTAGAAAACCACCATTTCCCATTTAGCTCTCACATAGGCTTCACACCTGTCAGCCTAAAGTGTTGTGACTCATATCAAGGGCTCAGTACCACACCTGATCCACATCTATCTAGAGGTGCTGGGAATAAACCTTGACCTATGGCAGGGCTGTTGTTTTTTGACTTCCTCTTAACATTTAATACCATCCCTTCCGCTCTAAGCTCAAAGCCAGAAGCTTGAGCTTTCTGGCATTGAGCACCGGCAATTGGATCTTAAGCCTTGTGATGGACAGGCCCCAGGCAGTGAGAAATGGAAGTCACACTTGTTCCACTCACACCAAGAACACAGGGCCCCCGCAGGGCAGCGTGCCCAGTCCTCTGCTGCTGAACTCCCTCTTTTTCTTATGAATGAATGGCCATGCACGCCTCACATGCGTGGGCGATGCCTGCCTGTGACGACACAGTAGTAGGACTGATCACTGAAAACGATGAATCAGCCTTGCTGGAAGGAGGTGAGGAATCTCGTGGCGTGTGGTGTGAAGAAACTATCTCTCCCTTAATGTCAGGAAAAGTGAGGAGCAGATTGTAGGGGGAGGGGGGCTCGTGGAAGCGAAACTGCTAAAGTCAAAGTAGTTAAAGGTTAAAGAAGCAACCAAAGTATTGCGAGCTGCTCCTGACACATGAATATCTGGGTTAGGTAGTGCCACTTCCTCTTCATCAACCTTGGTGCTGTTTATGGGTATTGTAAGGGTATTTGGGAGTCTGTACTTACTTAATTCAGACATATCACTTAAAACTCATCTGTACATCCCAACTATGGTCTTCATACAATCTGGACTCCCACAGCCAAACCTGTCTCCTGTAAAATTCCTCTTTTCCTTCCAAAAAGTCCATAATTAACTTGATCACTACATGCTGTTATACATTTGGTACATCCCTCTGGTTACAACAACACACGCATTGTCACATATGGGTAACAATAAACTGTAAAGAAGCCCCTGTAAAAACCATGTTAATTCAACATGCTAATTGCAAAGTACAGCAGAGGCTGATAGTAATGTCATTCATTTTGCAGATAACTGGCTCTTACCAAAGTTTTGGACAGTACTGTGACAGAATAATGATTATGTTGGATGAAAAAAACGAAACTGTCAACTTCATTACGCTGCCACTGGGACAGACAGAGGATAACCAAAGTCATTTGGCTTCACTGTATGAGGACAGTCAGTACAAGTTTAATGGCAACCTGTTTCATAGTTGTGTGGTTGATCTGATCTGCCTTGTTGATCAACACATTTTGATCATGTCTCACTATAGTTGAAACATAATATGGCTGGGGTAATATATCTATAACATTCATGCTATCCAGCCATATGTGTATATGGTATGTTAGCAAAATTATGTTAGTTCTACCCCCGGAAACCTGGTTCTGAATATGCACCAGTTCCAAACTTTTAACTGGCAACATGTGTGAATGTTTTTAAATGTTTGGTTGATGTCAAGGGTGTGTGGTGAGATCAAGTAGCGAGATAGGCAGAGCAGGAAGTATGGTTTTGGTGTAATTTATTACTGTGCATGCAGCCTCCTCCGCTGTCTTTCCCTCCTCTGCTCTCTGTGTTTGAGTGAGGGCAGCCCACAGAGGGGTGAACATAATTGCACTGACATTTGCTTATTGCTGCAATAAAGAAACTGAGTAATTTAACAAATCAGTTAAAATTTTGCAGGAAAGCAATATCTCAAACTGGTTTCCCACCACCTCCCACCAATCATCAGTATGTTTTAGCCATTATTAGGCTTACGGCACAAACAAACACTTCCACAATTAAAAGTAATAATATGAAAACAAAATGAACCCATACCATATACCTTCCCACTGCCACTATTCATGGATTTCATTTATATTTTAATATATGAATCCATTACCTCAGGTTGCATAGGAGCGATCACGGAAGCAGGGATGAAGCAGACACACCTGTGCTCCATGAGCCTCTTAACATTTGAGGTGCTCTCACCTTAAATGGGCAAATGTTGCCTGGGTCCTAGTGTCCACCTAATACACTATAAAACAGCGACTCGTTTAATCTTAAGCTTAGGCAAATTGTGGTGGACTGTCCGACTGGGACTGCAGCTGATCCATCTGAACCGGCCCCTATATGGATTGAGTATCAATGAAGTGACAAGCAGCACTGCGTGCTTCTTAGTTTTGAGCACTTTGCTCCATTTTAAAACATTTAGCGCTGTATGTATCCGTTTCCAGAGTGATGCGTCTCGTCGAGTATAAACTCGGTGGATTAAAATCTAGCCTGTAATCAAAGTGCACCTGGGAATGTGAGTGTAAAGCCAATCCAACAGTTGATTAAATGACTGAATGATTTATGGCCTTTTCAACGTGGCAGCCCGGTTTACAATACTTTAAGAACTCCTGTGACACAGTGTCCTTCGAGAGCGAAATGTTCTTGGTGTAAACAGTCGAAAGCTGTGTGGCTTGCATGATCACTTGGGTATGTTTGGTATGTGTTTTGAATAAAACAAGTAACGTCACCAGTAATCCAGGGTGGTATTCCCTCGTGCACTCATTACTCATTCACCCAGCTGATTTTGGTTTTTTTTCATTGACTAAACAGGTGCTTTTTCACTTTTAGTCCTACGTCCCTGCACAGAGAAGCAGGGTCCTATACAGTGCACGTGTTCAGGAGTGACTAATGTACTGAGTCACAAGTCTGGAGCCTTAACTGAAACCGTTCCAGAAGAAATAATGCGCGGCGTATGGAGTCAGGTTAACGCGAGCAGGTGGAATATTATCCAGGCCAGCCACAGTTTATAGCTTCTCCATGGTGACAGCACATGTGCTAATCGCAAAACCATGCAGGAGTGGCAGCCCGCGAAGCACAGAGACGCTCTGGGGAAGCAACATTTAGGGACTAAAGGTTTTCGTGAAAGCTTTGGAGAGGCTCATTATTTTAACTATCCGGTGATTAGGACCATTTCGCTCACATCCTGAAGTCTTTTCTCTCCTGATTAGGCCATTAGATGAGTCGGATCATTATGGCCTTTATTTAACCTCCTGTTCTTGGTTCTGTGATGTTTCCTCACCGTTCCTCCGAGATGTCACTTTAGTCAAAACACCGTGGTCAGTGCTGGAAAGTCTTTTTTGACGTAGGTTCTTCTGTCAGTTGGTTCAGATTTCTGAGTGTGTCTCTTTTGACTCAAACTCTTCTAAATATTACTAGTGGTGGCAAAAGTTATAACACAGTCACTTCCCACAGATGTATTTCAAGAGTTTGGCATGTATGGTTCTGTAATTATCACACCAAATGACTTTGCATTCAACATCTTGATCTTTTTGTCCAGATGCAACTTAAAATAAGTGGATTCAGACTGAAAAGTGCTGGATGGGATCAATAACTGGGTGCAAGCTATAACGAGGAGCCAGTTTAATGGAAGGGGAGGATGAAAGAAATGAGAAAGAGAAGGTCTGACGTTAGTTAAGCAGCAGCTTTTGGATTATCAACAGCAGTCACTTCGGCAGTGTGGGACAAGGTTTTGGCTTGTTTTTTCGGTAGTGCAGGTGGTGAGTGACCACCTGTTTTCCCCTCTGGGCTTTCCATAGTTTAGACTCTTCCTGGAAACCAGCTTGGATACATGCTCACTTCCCGTGTGTGCTAAACCGCTGCTTGCATGCTGAAGGACACTGAAGATGCTTCTTAGATGCAACACTTGTCAGCCTGTGGATACAATTTCTGCTGCCTTTGGAGTTTAGACTGACTCTCTAATCTGTGGGCTACTTGCAGTGCATGTTGCTGTTTTAAATGCATGTAATTAGTTCTTCAAATGGTCAAATTACTGTAATTTCCCATTATTTTGTATATTATTAGATTACTCTCTTCTAATAAAAAAAAATATAAATTAGACTCAACTCCAGCTTTACAAGATTTCAAATATTAAATTGCTTCACTTCCACTCAGTGCATCCTATTAGCGTGTCCTTCTCCTTCTTCAGATCAAAATATGCACAATGCTTTAAACTCGCATCCCTAAAACGCTGATATATTTAGAAATCAGGACCATGTCTTTGTTTCCAACACTGCAACTTGCAATGTGGGAGTCGAGCCTGCTGTAATATGAGTTCCAGCTTTGAGCCGCCGCTAAGTGCAGACGTCCGCAATACTTTATGAATAAGGAAGGAGTCTGGACATGTCTTTGATTTTACATGTTTCATAATGTTTGATTGGGCCATTGTTTTGTTTTTTTTCTAACATCTTCCAGTTGTTTTCTCTTTGGCATCGCAGCTGTGTTTTGATGTGCAAAAGGATTCTTTACAGCTGTTGTTAAGGTGCTGATACCATTAATATGCTGTTGTTTTACTAACGAGATGAAACAAATTGATTGGTCATACAGGCTTAACCCTGGGCTCTGGAAGTTCCCTAATCACATATAGTCTAATCAAATAAAAGCTTTTCCCATATTAAGCTTATTTCTCCACAGTGTCTCAGAGGCTTAAATCCAGTGTTGGATGCTCAGGCGATCCCTTCTCAGGATACGCTGCAAATTCGTATTTAACGTCTTCTCATTTGTTTTTATTTTGCGTCCAAAATGTCATTCAGAGCTCAGTAGGTCTGTTGACTTTTGCAGAATTTGAACTCAATTTTTGGCCCCTGTAATGAGACTTAAAGAGATTAATATGAAATTAAATTGAAAGTCAGGATGACAGTAATTGAAAATTTCAGTTGATCATGAGTCCCATGTGCCCGACCCCACCTCCCTGGCGCCACAGCTCTGAATGGCAGACGCTACAGGCCTGAAAACTAATTCATGCGGGGAATAAAAAATCATGTCCTGTGTTGGTGGCTGCTGGTTTTCGCCACGTGAAACTAAGCTCCAAAGTGTGTGTGATGTTTCATTGGCCCGCGCATGCTGCCCAGCAACAGACAAGGCGACTAACTGAATCACGGTGAGGACCATCTGGGGAGCTGAATGTGTCATGCTGTGCCAAGCTGCAGAAAAATAACTCATCATCGCACTGCCCTCAGAGGAAGACAGAAGGCAGAGGAAAGCAACGGCAGCCGTGCCAACGAGGTTCACAATGCCTCATTATTATGTTGAGAGCCTGGGACGGGCGAATCACCACCTGCCCTTTCATTGTCTGCACGCCGGGGTTTGGTCGGCACGGCTGTCTGGCACACTGGCTCTGTTTTCTGTTTTTGTGTCAAAGTCGAGGTCAATTTATTTGGCTTTGCAGTTGCATCATAAATCTCCCAGCAGTCAAAACTGGCTCCAACACAGAGACAGAGTGGAGAACACTTATTTCTGATTGGCTGGCAGGTGTCATTTAAAACTGCGTACCAGGACAGCTCATACATATTTCCAGTCAGCTGATTAATCATCCTGTATTAGACTGCACGTAACCAGATCAACAGTGCAAATAATTTATTCAAGATAATGAACTGGAAAAGTTCCAAACCAGTTCTAGCGAGCCAGAAGAGCCCATTATTATTGTTACGGCTGAGGGGAGAGATGTGATGTAGTATATATAGTAAGTGTAATGAGCGGTATGTCAAGTTTTCAAGTTTCAGGTAATGTATTGTCATCTGGTAATTTATTTGTTTACTTGTCACCTTCTCAAAATTCTCTATTTTGGTGGTCTCTTAAAAAAAAAAAGTCAAACTCAAACTGCTCGCCGCTCCAGTTTTAATAATGTTAACTTATTTGTTGGGGACTATTTTCATCAGCGGATTGATCCACATTTGGTGCTATAGAGAACTCATCAACAGCAGGTCAGATTGTGTGTGTCAGTTCACGGCAATGAAGGTAATGTCGATGACCTGGATGACCTCAACAGTCACGAGCCTGTAAAATGTTGTTGACAGCATCAGAGATGTACGGAACTGAATTATTACAGTTGTGACAACGTCTGATAGCAGAAGCAGCTATTAACTGCTGGTTGTTTGGCTTGAAGTCCTCTGGGTGTCAGTGGGTGTCTGGCAGAGGACACCACAGGGTCCAGAAACAAAGGAAGGAAGTGTATCTCTCTTTACCCTGGACAGTATATCTGTCTTATGAGTTTGGTTTCTGAGAGTTGCAGTTTGTTAAATCCCAATTGCTGTCTCAAGTTAAATCACTACTAGAGCAACAACACACTGTAACATACTTATTTTACATGTCTTTTTCCAGGGAACTCATGTCTCCCCTGATGTTCCGTCCATGTACTTGCTGTGACATCACTGCAAGTCTCCCGTTCGCACTCCCTATCCATCCAAATCCAAATGAAACCCACTTCCAGGTGGTGGCAGAAGGTCGACCCCACGTTCTCCTTCACTCAGGTATGCTCCAATTGGTTCTTTGCCTCTCTCTCTCGCTAGTGTTTTTAACGATGCACTTAAGCCCCATTCACTCTTTCACACTATCCCCAACCAACACGACAGCTGGCCGGCATGTTGCTTTTTTGGTGCAATGCTCTGACATATGTTGACGTTCTGCATGTTGTAAAAATAGCCAGGAATTCAATTATTTTAACCAGTCAATATGGAAACAGTGGGCACTGTTGCACTTCCTGTCATGCAAAATGCAAAACTGGAAAGACAGTTAAGATAGCAAAGCTTGTCCTGATTAGATCGGAAGAAGACAGGTCACTGACATCTGCATACAACCCTATTGTCAAAAATGCTGAGTAAAAGTCTACAGAAAGTCATAAACCAATTAAATTAATGGTTATTAATATATTTCTTTCTATTGTACCTTTGTTTTAGGGGGCATGTTGCTAAACATGACACAGCAGAAAAAAAGGCCCGCAGGAAGTCAAAGGCGTCTGCTGGCAATGTCAAAGTTTTAAATCGCTTATTTTGTTTACAAAATGCTTATATTTGCTAAAAATCATCAAGCTGGACAAAAACAAAAAATCCCTCGGCAGCTTTAGTCCAATCATTACTGCTGGAAGGCGAGCGTGAGTGTGCGTCTGCATGCGCGCTGATGGCGTGTGATTCAGCCAGACATGCCTGGCATACCGGCTGTGTCTCTCTCTGCGTGACGGGATATTTTGTCATCCTGCAGTCTGGATCCTCATTCTGTGCTGCCTCCGAGTGATGGAGCCTCACAGCCAGATTGACGTGACTCACAGCCCAGCAGGCAACCTCTCTTCCTGACCAGTTTGTCTGCTGTGGTGTTGTCTCCCACTGACCAGCAGCGCTTACAGTGGATGGATGGTCACAACACCGCTCTCATCCACTGCTGCAGCCTCTGTACGGAGTTCAGGCACAGCACACTTTTACAGTAAAATAGATGTAATCCTGCACGATAACAGTTATTGCTCATTTCCTGGATTACATGAGTCTTCATCAGAACAGATGGTTTAGCATTTTTATTGAAATTTGAGATTAATGGTTCATTAGTTTAAGTTCATTCTTCCAAATAGAGAGCCTATAAGACAAGCAAGGGCACAACAAACCAATTTTTAGAATAAAATCATTGTGATCACCCTGATCAGACCGTAATCAATAATGAAAATAATCAGTTTCACCTCAAAGTAATTTGCTCAACTGGTATTCCATGTGTCTCTAGCAAGAACACCCTTAGCACAGAATATACACAATGTAGGTACTAACTGATTCATTCTCAGTAATGATATGCAACTCAACATGTTTCTCTCATCTATAATTAAGTATCTCCCTCGTATGTCCACAGCTTTTCAACATGCTCTTTATACGTGCGTATCAACATACGTGGGAGAGTGTTGATGTGGCATCTTACGTCTAACTCTGTCAGATATATTCAAACAAATCCAAAAACAAAAGAGCCAATTGTCAAGGGTGTTGTCGTTTTTTTTGTTTTGCATGAATATAGTTTGACTTTTTACTCACCGGGTTCCCAGAGGGCTTTGAATGTTGAAAGACAGGAAGTAGAGTCTCCAAAGCAGCACAGCTGTTATGGAGCTGTTTGGATGTTGGATGTCACCAAGCTGTTGGATGTTGGATAAAATTGGATAGGGCTTTTAAAATATGACCTCTGTTAGCTTCATTAGCTCAATTGTGGCAAAAGTTTGCAAAGAAATGTAAACTGTATATTAAAATTATTAAGTAACTAGCCAAATATCATGCCATCTATTTAATTTTAATCTCTGGACAGCTTTCAAGTGTTAGCTACTTAGGTTCTACATTACCTTTTTTGATTTGAATGCATGCATGTTTCCAGTGCCAAATGTAAATGGTGTGAAAGCAAACAAGTGCTGTGCCCATCGGGTTTTGGACCATGCCCATTAAGAACGATAAAGGTGTAATTAGATCCACTTCAACAGGTGCAACAAAACTAACAGGAGAGTGACAGAGATGCCAATCCAGCACCGTCTGTACACGCCTACACAGTCCTGACTACGCAGCCAGACTGAACGCAGCGAGGCCACCAGGTGCTGCCAACGCCTCCTACAGTCAGCTGCCTGTGGGTGGATCCATTTTGTCTGATACAGTTTTCTTCTCGCCTCCATGGATGTTGCTTTTTGGTTTCATAAGTGAAACAGGTTAATGTCTGAGCTGAGCATTATAAGAGTTTTAAAACCGCAGGAACGTGACCAGCAGGAAATATAGGTGACTATATTTATAATGAACACATGACACATCTCAGGTGTGATTGGCTAACGAATCACGATATTCCTGCCTTTTCAGGTGAACCTGGTTCCAGAACTTTCAACCTAAGTAAGCATGTTTTCACTCACAATGCATCAACGTGCCAGCGATGGGTTCCCACCAGCATATTGTTTGGATGTCAGCGAATTCAGGTGATGTGGTATAAAGAGTGAGAAAGTGTGTGCAAGCAGGAGGTCGCAGGAAATGGATGAGTCATGCAGAGGACTTTCACTGAGGAGATCGCAGTCGGTTTTCCATGTGAAACACTAACAGCATCGACTCCAATTAAACGTATGTTACATAACATGCATAACTTTGGTTGTGCAACCCAAAGAGTGATCTCTTCCTAAACCTAACTTCATATTTTTGGTCAACTGCAACCAATTCAAAGAAACAATTCCAAAGAGAGTCAATAGATTGAAGCAAAGGGCGATTGACCAGGCTGCTGTATTTTACAAACTAGGATATGAATGTGTCAGGTAAGTCAATGTAAAGGTTGGGTGTTGTGCTCAGTTAAGGCTACATACTTTAGTTAGAGAAACAATCAACCAATCGGGGCCTTGTAGGCCAGATTATGAAAGGGTACATCATCTTCCCTCGTAGCTAGGTAGCTACCTAGCTACATCCATGAAAAATAGCCACAAAAAACTAACAAGCATGAATGAGACTGTCAGTGAAAAGTGTCAAACTTCCAGCTTTAAATAAAGACTTATTACCAATGTTTAGATCTTCATGAAAAAGCCTCGAGGCTGATGGGAATGTCAGTAGATTTAATGGTATTTAGCCATAAACATAAGTATTGGACTAAACTGAAATGCTGACTTGGTGATAACGCTAAATGAAAAGGCACAGGATCATCAACATTCAAATTCATCCTGAGGGGGATATGAATACCAGCCCATTGAGACATTACATTAAAAATCCAAAAGGGCAGCATATTATAGATGCTAGAAGAACAAAAAGTGTTTGCACCATTGCATTCCCCCACCCATCCATTCACTGAGTTGTTTGACTGGGTAATTTAGACTTTGACCTGCTGGTGTTCACAATAAGTGCTACATCAGTCTGGACCAAAATGGAGAGCCTGGCAAAATTGTTATCCATGACACTAGTGGCTGGGCACCAAGGCTTGTTTTTTGAAACCATTTTCCAAAGTAGTTACCTATGTCATTTTCACATTAACATAGAATGAAGTGTGTATTTGTGAATCACCAGTAAGAGTTTTTCCTACATGTGTATTTTCAGCTGTGGGCATTTTCTCTCTGTTTTTAGCTGATTTCTCATTACATCCATTTTCTCTCCATCTTTGGATGACTCAATATTCTTTTTCACATTAAACGCTTAAATGAAGGTTTGTCCTCGTGATCAATAAGTCTGGTCCGAATGTTCACTGGTGTTCACAGATACTCCTTTTGTTAACTTCCTCATGGATCCACAATCCTCCCAGCACTGATCAATGATCTTACATGACTACCGTCAAAGAAACAGTACAGACACTTGGAGGAGGAGCAATGGCTGCTGTGGATGGTTGCTGGGGAAATGCGCCAGTTGACAGACTCCAGTGCTTTGACACAGATCCATTGATAGCAGTGGCTTAGGGACACAAATGAAAATCATGTCGCATTGATTGGGTGTCCAACGTGCTGGCATTTTAGTGGTTTTCCTTACAGTTGTTGATTGTTAATCAATGGTTCTTCACTCGCGGCCAACTCTCTCACTTCCAGTTACTAACACTTGATTAGCAGAGGAAAAACAATTACTGCTGCATTACGTGATGTGCTGGAGCGGTTTGCTCCGCTGTTACTGCAGATGTAGGGATGGATTTTGTGTGTAAGTTAATTACAGTAAAGTTACCATTCATGTAAAAGCTGCTATTTAGACAAGTACCTTGGCGTCAAAGCCGACCTGAGAAAACAGAGATCTAAAGAGTCCAACACTGAGGAAGCAATGGTGTTAGTCATGTTGCATCATTCCCTTTAATAAAGCAAATGACTTTACATTAATATGGGTAACAATGCATGTGTCAATCTGCACTCAAGTATGACAAGGTCTGTTCTAGAACCCAATTGCACGACTCATTACTTGGTGGAAAGTTTAAAGTGTTTATTTTCAAAGTACAACAAAAAAAAAAAAAAAATCACTCTACACGAGGAAAAACAAAGTTAACTTATTGAGCAAAACTAGAACTAATCACGCTGATGCAAAAACAGAAAATCACTCAAAGTGAGGCCAAAAAACTGGAAACAAAAACCGCAAGGGCAAGTAACAAAAAAATCAGTCAGAATCGAGGCAAGAACAATAAGGCAAACAAAGTAACAAAACAAACTCACAAGCACACTAGATTGAGCAGGATATCAAGACAGGTTAGGGCACTGGTTCTCGGTGCTAACAGACGCGACAAACTGGCACAAGACAGGGGGAGACGCAGACTTATATACACACGAGGAAACGGGGAACAGGTGGAGACAATCAGGTCGGGGAAGACAGTCAGACAGGCGGGAAACACGAGAGGAAGGGCAAGCCACCTGATACGAGAGGGAAGTTAGATCTTTCAAAAAAAAACAGGAAGTCACAAGACAGGACCGAAAACCAAAACACCAGCTTGACCAAACTTAGTTCGTGACAAAGTAGCTAAGATGATCATGTTCTTTTCATTGCCATGTCCCAAATATCATCAAAATAGAGTAAGACTGCATGTCTCACATTCATTGTAAATAAATAAAGACACAACCTTGCAACATCACCTCACTCTATAGTGTAGTATGTCATGTGGTCCAATCCATTTGTTTAGTTAAAGGTATTATTAAAAATGATCTCATGTCACTGTTTGATCAATATTTGTGTTATTTGCCCTTTAATTAATAGTCCTCATAACCTCTGGAACTTCACCTGATAAATATCATGGTGCCATAGAAGCAGTAAGTCCATGAGTAAGACCAGGACCAGAGGCTTGCTTAGATATAACTGCTTTTAGCTCGCCAGCTACTCTATTTTATCACCTAATCCTGAAAGTAGTGAAATCAGAAAGCTTCCTGCACCACCTGCTCTTCAAGGATATGCTGAGAAACGCATCTACCGACTCTTGTGCCTCGCCATTTCATCAGTTGGCTTCTGATTGTCATTGTCAGCGATTTAAATTTGTGCCAATGACTATCTTTTTTTATTATCAGTCATGTCTTTTGAGAGTTCTTAGAGACAAAAAATAACATCTTTTCTCTTTTTTTTCCAGTTAAATCTGATGACTACTGATCGGATCACGTAGGTCTCAGGAGCTGGAATCTCCCATCGACGTGGTGGTTCTCCATCAGGAAGTCCAGCGTGTGAAGAAGAAGCTTGCAGACTAATAAAATGTTCAAAGAAAGTAGACTTCTCCACACTTGCCATTTTGGTGAGTCTGATAGATTTAACTGGGACTTCAGATCTTCTGCTGCTTGTCTCCTTTTCAGGTTGCTTACAGTAAAAAGGAAAATGAAACGAATTAACATTTGTAACAAATTTCCCTTCAAATCCTAGTACCTCAGTGTACTGAGGCACTTTTTTGTGTGTAATTTATGTATTTGCCTGGTGCGTGTTACTATGCTGGGCATGAGTGCTTTTAATTAGAACAAAAAGCTTTTGCATGGGAATGGAAATCACTGAGTGACTAGAATTAGCAGACCTCTCGACCAGGTTCAGCATTTCTGTCGTTGGGGGAATAAGACAAGGACAGCAAATGATTAGCATAAGGATATAAATGAGAAATGTTGAATGGCTTTCTGCTGTTAAGGTTTATCAAAGACACGTCTGTACACGCAGCACTGTACACTGATGAGAAATGGTGATTCAGTGAAAAGGCCAAACTTCTTTTATACATCATAGGTGTGACTAATGTGCAGATGTCGGCAGCAGAGAGGTGTTTGAGCTCCGTCCAACTCTGGTGCTGCAGTACTCTCATCCATCCATCTACTCGTGCTTTTCGGGTGGGGGGTGTTTGGCCTCACAGCCTCTCTGCCAATTGTCCTTGTCCAGGTCATCACCATGCTGGATGCCAATCTGTCACTGCCAGCTGAAACGCCCCTACCCCACGCCTCTTTTTACCCCAATAGAAAGCATTTGGCATGAATTCTTCCTGTGCCGGTTACAGCAATCCCCGCCGCTCTCACTTAATTAAGTAGCAGGAAAGCCCTGTGCGGTGGTGGCATGGTGAGAAACGTGGAGGAATTAGGGGAGACGGAGAGGGGAGAAAAAGAGAAAACCCTGTGCGATTTATAACTCCTATTTGCATAATGGGATTAATAGGACCTCTGTGTGTATTCAGTGGTGTGGGTGAGTGGGAGTGGGGAGGGAGGGGGTCGTGGCAGGGGGAATATAGATCAAGGCAAAGCGGGACCAGTGCAAGAATACACCTGCTTGACTGGCTAGTGACAGGAGCGGCTGGATCACCCCCTGCCGAGATGTTTTGATAACATGGCCTCTGGGGATTGGGGGTTGGGAGGCGGCGCGGAGAGCAGACCTTCTCCTTTAACCCCAAGTGTGCTGTGACAGTTGGACCAAATTGTACATCTCATTTATTTACCATGGAGGAGCTGGAGGCATGCACGTATGTCTCCTCTGAGGCCTCGCTCAGATGGCCTCCAGTCTGGCAGGCGGTAAACAATGCTGGGCTGAGCACATGATCGTATACAAACTGAACACCCTCAGCTTTCTCCAAATTACGGGCGTCTTCGTGGAAAGACAACATTTATAAATACTGTTAAAGTTGATATATATCTTGATATATATCTATTATCTATATTCTTTATACATTTATATATACATAACTGAAATTGGAAGACAAACATTATGAAACACAATTTTTCTCTGTTGTGTGACTATTTAATCTTATTATCACATCCATTATAAACACGGAACAGTCAATTTTTAAGTCTTCTATCTTTTAATGATGCTATGATGCGTGAGAGTCTTCCATCCATATATGTCTGTTCTTTGTCTTATCGTATTGTCTCCCTTTCTGTCTTCAGAGGTGTTAAAATGCTGAACTCAAGCCAACTCACCATCACAGACGGGCCATAAATCTCCCCTCCAGTTACGGCATTCTCTGCTCTGCTGCGGCCCCGACCATTGTTAAAGTGAAGGCACCGCTCCAAGACCAGCTGTCGGAGCAGATACACCCCTAACCCTCAGTGGTACAGTGGAAACTGAACCCCATCTGTGTTGGACCTCCACAGTCACGTCTGTTTACTGTAAATGTTCAAGTCCAGCGCTTGAATATGTGACACACAGGAAACCGAACTTTAACGTGTTTAAAAGGTGGCGACGTGCAGGAGGTGGCCAAGTCCAACATTAACTCAGCGTTCACAGTCTGACATTGTGGCAAACTTCAGATTAGGTATTTCTTTGGAACTTGTAGAAGTAGAAATTTTAAATCCATATTTGAATCATTGTAGTCTGATGACGTTGAGCTTCTGGTGATTGTTTTTGCACCATGTGATGAAGCTCTGAAAAAAAAAGAAAAAAAAAGTTGTTTTCTTTGACTTTCGTGCTCGATTGGAGGCCCCCTGGTGGCAGAGGAGCTCTCCACAGCTGCAAAGTTTGCTAATGCCTGAGGAATAGGGCGCACACACCGCTGGTTCTGTGCTGCATCACCAAATATCATCTTGTTCGATCTTCTGAACTGAATTTGCTGCATGTCATGAATATCTCTGTCTTTTGGATTGTTTGGTTGGACAAACAATCTGGAGACCTGCCTTTTTAATACAATAACTGATTATGTGCACAACAAACCAGGACCAGCATCTATTTCATACCTTGGCGGTGGTTTGGAGGGATGCTGCCGTGATGTTTTCCTGCAGAACCCTGTTGTTGCACTCAGGGTAGCTGCAGTGAGCCAATCTCCCTCTCGCTGCACTGCTGTGTGGGTCACTGAACACTGTGAAGATTGTACTGTGCACCAGAAAATGTTTGTTATTCCAAGTTATGTGTATGAATTTCAATGTGATAGTGATCATGTGTACTTATGAGGTTTGTCTTCCCATGCTGCTCCTCTGTGATATGTTGCGAGCCCGGTGGGTAAAGCAGGCTTTCTCTGTGTTACTGCGAGAGGGGAAACAATGAGTCCCGGGGATCACGCTAAAATCCCCCATGCCTCATTCAGCCTCCAAGTTGCCAGAGTGCCACCCCTAATTTAATTACCTCCCTCTGTCTGACAGACCTGCTGCCTGCGCTGGCTGCCATCCCTGCATTACATTAAACCTACACACGCTCACATGCACTGTCAGGGATCCACTGGGGAAAACGCGCAGGCAGCAGCAGAGGCCAGCCTCTCAGAAATGAAGTGAGCTCGCGTGAGTCTGTGCGCATACGCGAACGCACAACCAGTGGCACGATCCTGTCTGAGCAGGTGAGAGCTGTGCAGATGCTCTTCAGTCGGCAGGAAAAATAAGCCCTTAATTACTACCCAGTCTGTCTCTCTCTTCCTCTGTTCCTCTCCCTCCCCCTCGTCCTCCGCTCCTCCATCGCACTGCACTGCGGTTGTGGTGCTTGCCTCAAGGCTGGTGATTGCGGCGCAGGGCTCCTCCGAGAGTCTTCCCTTGTTATTATCCTTAAACAAGCAATTACAGCTCAGTCCCCGAGTGGAGCAAAATAGAGAGGGCACACCCATAGAAAAGCTCTGGGTTCCTCAGACAAACGAAAAGCAAAGCTCTCCCGGGCAATTTTGTTTCTGGAATTGGCTGCGCACTCCCACCAGCACTGTGATGATGGCAGAAATGCTATGGTTAGCATGAAAACCAGCGAGTGGGAGAAAAGAAAGCAAAGTTTAAATAGCAGTGCTGAAAACAACACAAGAAGAATTGCTATGTTTGACATTAGACGGTTACGAAACACACTTTGCTATTTTCGCAAAGGCATCGCAGTGATTTTGCTTCTGTCTGGGTTTCGGGGAACAGCAAATAAACGGGCAGAGGAGGCCTTGGGAGGGGCAGCTTCGGTTCAGATGTTCGGACAAGCTGTGAGGCTGAGCAGGGGCTAGTACATGGAGCTAGTATAATATAATGGATCTGATGGAGTCCAGGGGAGGCAGAGGGGCTGCATGGTTTCAATGACCTCACATCTGTGACTTGGAAAACCTGCCTGCCCAACTTAAGGACAGAGAAAGTTAGGAATTACTGCAAAGTCTACAACATTTTTGGTTGCATCTGAGGTCTCAAAGGACTACATTGCTTTAACCTTAAATCTCCCTCGTTGCTAACATACGGAATTACTGTGTGATGATTTGTTTGGACAGAGAACATTGCAGAACGTGCACATCATTTCTTTATCTTTATTACACTGTGGGTGCAAGACAAACGTGGGGAGACAACTAATCCCACATGAACCTGCTGCTCATAAGCCACACATGGGCTTCCGTGGTGTTCATGTGATACTAGGAAGCAAGAGGCTTGTGGCTGTTGTGTTTGATCATCCTGCCACATAACAATCAGTAATGGATAAAGTTACCCAAATCACTAAATGCACTAATACTTAAGACAGTCTCAGTACGATCAGTCCTGAGACGTGTCAACTGAAGAGCCAGCAGTCAGTTAAAATGGCTGAGTGGTAAACAGGGTCTAAGGGCCTGGGTGTGGAGGGAGAAGCGCGTCTGTAAATCACATCTCCATAGTTCAACAGCCCTGTTCTCCAGAAATGCATGACTATCTGCTGACCAATGTAAAGTTTTGGGTAGTTGCGTATTTTTTTTCCTGATATTACCACTGGGGGGAGCCAAAGTTGGACATTTTCAAATACTGCACATTGTGGCTTTAAGTGCAAAAAACACTGGATTTGCAAAACTTCATAGTTGCAGGTTACAAACAGTCAGCATGTGAAACCTGGACTTGGTTTTGAGTGGTTTCAACACATGCACTTTCCTGTTTGCAGCCCTGCCATGTGATCTGGAAGATTTTTTGATTTTCAGCAAAAACAAAGTAAAGTAAGAACTTTCCTGGAGCAGCCTTGTTGCCGGGCGGGTTTGCCTCGCCTCTTCAGTTTCTGTTTCCTACATAACACTGACTGCTGTGGTCTGGCAAACATTAGTGCCAGTTCGACCATTGCCCCCCCATAGAACGTATTCCCCTCTCTCCTGTTTGCTTCCTTGAAGTTACATCACAGGCATTACCTCACTGCACAGTGTAGTCTAAACACACTCACTGTGATGTTGCCATAACAATGTGTTCCACTGGCTCTCAGCTCAGCCTGGCTCGTCCAGCACCAAGGCAGTCCATCACTCATAAAGCTGTAATGCCCCCCCCCCACACACACACCCCTCATCCATTGCTGCAATGACGACAGAATGTTTTTCACAAAGAAAGCCAGAGAGGAGAATGGATTCACCAGATGTGCTGTATTAAATAGACAAATGGAGCATGGGAAAGCTCTTTATAAAAATAATGGTGCAATTTGAAAAAGAATGACATCAGGGCTCAAGACTAAGAAAGCATTAGCTTTTAGCTTATTACAAGTCTTGTTCAATTTCTGGATTCATGGTGAATTTCATATTAGGAAGAAGTCAAGGCGAGTCAAGGAAGTACAATGGCTGCCTTTTCTATCTGTATCTTTTTAACATAATGCACCGGCAGCAGGGGTGGCCACACGTTGGAGGGCTCAGAAAGTCCCCACACATTCATTTGATATAATGTAGAGCCATATGTAGGGATCCATATGGAAGAATACTGTTGAGTTACTGCCACTTATTGCAAAAACTATTTGAACTCCTTAAAATCAGCCTCGGATTCAGCAATGACTCACATGAATTGTCTATGTGCCCCTCTTCAAATCTACAGCTATTCATTCATCTTAGTCTTTGAGGGTGCAACCATACTAATATCTACACACATGCAGTGAATTCTAAACACTCTCTGCCATCAGGTCTCCTGTATCGGGCCGAGCCTTTGGGTGGCTTCTGTCACACAGACCTGACAGCACTGGCTGCAAGAGTGATGCTAAGCTGGCCTGGTTGCTGTTGGAGTAATATTAGCTGCTTGCTAAGTTGTGTCTTGTGGTTTTGCACTTGTTAAGTGTTTGGCTGTTCAAAGTTAGCAAAGACTCACTGGTTTTAATAAGGATTAAAAAATGCAAATTACAGCTGCTCATATAACAAGTGAACTGAAAAAATTATGAATTAACAAAACCAAAAGAAATAAACTTAATTTCCAGTTGTATAAATTTGCCTACAGTGGTGATTGCAGTTGTGGAGTAAATGTATTTATGTAGAGTACAGTAGATGTATCCAAAACTGACTGATGTTTAGTTTCTCAATGCAGCCATTTGTTCTACCTCATTCTGGTATAGTATGAATATTGGTTTGGGATGGGTGACCTGTCACAGTGATGATTTCATGATATACTGCATTTGCGAACCATCCCTGCTAGAGTATTTAAGGTTTACCTGATATCCCACACTTGGAGCTGGCTGGCTGATGACCGTTACATTCATTCAACTGACTTACTGGAAAATCAATCTCAGAAAACAAACATTAAGGAACGCGTCTCGTAAAAATGTTAGTGTGCTCGTTTTACAGGCTAAACTTTTCGAAAGCAAATCTCTAAATTACCACGGCCTTGTTCTGCGCTGGCAGCAGCGCGCCTTGTCTGGGCTGTTTCAAGTCGGCTTTATGATGCACCAGAATGAGCTGAAAATGCTTCAGTTTGAGTGAAAATGTGTTCGTCTTTACGACAGAACCAGAGTTTCTGCTGAGTCCTGGAGAGGGGGAGAATTCTCTGGGTGCACCGGCGCTTCAACACTCGCGGCGATTGCTAAGCACCCATGTGTGCCAGCATGCCTACCTCGTTTTAAGATGTCTTTGTTACAGTCTGGTTAGATTTTACATTGATTTCATATACTAACCTCAAGTCTGGTGCTTGATTGGGACTGTGATTGGTTGTTGGTCCCCTGCTCCAAATCCTAACCAACAATCAGAGCATGTAGCATCTCACATCAGGCACGGTGGTGTCGGATTTGTTTGCTGGATTGGGCACTTGGTATGATTGACGTCAGCCTTTCCACAAAATAATCTGGTGGCGTTCATGTTTCGTGGTGTGTTGTCAGTTAGATTGTTCCACTTTGAGCACTTTGTGCGTGTGAACATGTGTGTTGTTCCCTAATGTGCTGAAATGCAAATGGGGTTGTGGGCAGGTGGACGTAAGTCGAGCTCCCACTGACAGAAACATAAAATAACGCCTGTGACCTTAACCATATTTTATTTGCTATAGTCACAAACTCCCTGTCCGCAACCATACCATGTAGCTGCTATTTGCAGATAATGAAGAAAGTAAGATCTTTTAAAAATATTGGCAATATTGGCCTCGCTACATTTAATAAGTAACATTTCAGCTTGTTTTCATTGTCTCAGCTTTAACTAAATGGATGACCATCACCTTCTTACCATTTTAACACCTCAGCTGCCAAAACAACCCCAGAAAAAAAAGAAAGCCACCGGTGCGGTGTGTGTTTGCACTGAGAAGACCCTCGAAAGTGTCACACTGGATGGGAACAAGGTGCCACCCCACTAATGCACCTGTGTAACTTGAGTCAGCGTCCTTTGGGGCCAAAACCTAAAAGTTTAAAACTAAAGCTGAGTTTATGAGACGTCTGCGGCTTGCTCCTTAACAGCTCCACATTAGCTGCTACTAGCGTTGCAAACCCTGAACTCTGATCACACTGTTATCATCAGTCTTTGAAATAAATAAAGCAGTAGATGCCTGAAAGTTTGGATAGAAATCCCGAATATAATGTACTTTAGAAGGCTTTAGAGTAAAAGAAAATGCAAAACCACCCGTGCAGTCTTTTTAGAAGCTTTTGTATGCAGAAAAATACAGGGTTTGCACATGACCTTTTCTTTTTATGTGCAGGAAAGATTTTTTTATTTTTTGCATTTCCTCCTTTGGGGCTATGTATTAATAGCTTTGAAAAGATTTGCTTTTTATAAATGTATGATTTATTTTTGTTCATATGGGTGACCATTGATGAGAGATGGCATCTTTAATTTTCTGCACAGGCAAAGGCCAACGCACAAATACATTTTGCAGATAAGACGCCGGCTTTAATGCAAGACTCTTCATGGCTCCTGCAAAACACACATCTGTTTTGCAGAAGTCGACTTCCTCCCAAAGCTCCCAAAGACTTGATAGCTCCGTCAGGGTTAAACACATAGCTTGCACACACACACACACACACACACACACACACACACACACACACACACACACACATACGCATGCACTGAGACTGTGATGAGTCAAATTGAGGGTTGCTAATTATAGCCTGGGGAAAGTTTTGCCTTTTTGCTCGTCATCAGCTCTCTTTGGGGAAGAGCAGAGAAAGAGAAGCTGTTGGTGGGGGGTTGATAGGAGGTGGGCGGTGGCTCCTTTCTCTAGGCATCCGGCCTGTCCTCTTCCTCGACCATGTGTGCTCATCGTGCACGCTCCTTGCATCTGGACCTCTCCAACAACCCCCACCCCGGGGTTCTGCCTCCTTCCACTGCTTATAGCGTCGTTCTTCTTAGTTTTACAGCGTGAGTGTATGTTTTTTTAATCTGAGTCCTTGTCCTTTACTCATTTCACTGGAGCAAAAGTGCACGGCTGCCTGTTGTTCCAGAGCATACAAAGTGAAAGAGTGATCCAGTACTGAAATATTTAAAAAAAATTTTTAAGGCACTAGGAAAATCAAGAAACTTAGTTTTGGGGAAGTATTTTTCTTCCTTAAAGGATAAGAACAAGTGTTCTTCTTTGTTATTGTCAACAAATTAAATGAATACACCCAAACCAACAACCAACCAATGAGATGTTTGTTCGTCTCTCAACACCACCCGACCCTGCCTGTGGCTATCAACTCTAAGGCTGTTTGCTACTGAAGATCAAGAGCTTCACAGATTTTCCTTTTTTAAATATATAGCTCAGGCGTTCGCTAAAACAGCTGCAGTTTTTGTCAAAAGTTACTCAAACAGGAGGAGATACTGCATTTTTATGGGACTATTTTCAGAAGCCGATTAAGACACATTTGGTGCTCTATTAGTGTAAGTATTTTGGGAAGCAGGACACTGTGAAACACATCACACAGTGCAAACGTGCGGCTCATTGAAGTGTGTATGAATTTTTGTTACTGCCTGATAAAGACAATACTGTTATTTGATAAGAGAGCTAATGCCAGTTACATCAGTTCTATAGCATACAATGAACACAGCACAGTGTGCAGGAGCCACTGATGACTTGTGTAAAGAACAGCGTGAAGAAAGTCACCTGAGAATCGATGCTAACGTTAGCAAGATGGGCTAAACAGCTTCTGAGTGAGATGTTTAAATGCTGAACATTATCGAGAGAGAGTTTAAATCTCTGTTGGCTGAAATCTAACGTGACCTATGAGATAAAGTCTTTGTAAGCTGTATGATCCGCAGCCAGGAGCACAACATGGACGTTCAGAGTGTGTCTCCTAGCAACATTACGTTATGAATTATCACTAAGTCTTATTGTCTTTAGATTTCAAACTATGCAAAGTGAATGGAAAGCTCCCATTATGAATGACCTTCCTTTGCTTCTATATGAATGTTGCGTGGAGGGTTTTCATTTCTGTTTCATTTAAATGTGTCAGGTACAAGTGTAAAACACATTCCTGACAGTGATCGCACACCCAAACCAAACAATCTACCCCTTTTTCCTACTTTTTAAAACCTTCCAAAGACGTCAGTGGAAGTAACAGTGTCATCTGTAAATCTCTACACTTACTTTCAGAAAAACATTTTCTGCAACACAAGATACTGCGATAGATGTAAAATATTGGAGAATAGGTTAATAAAGTATAATACTGAAGAGATAAACAATAAATGTATTGTTTGGAATTCTGTAGACACCTTGCAGTAAAAAAGTGGGAAACGGGGTGGGACTCTGGAGAGAGACATCTCTGTGTTTGCATGTTCTCAGGACCCCTGTGTGATTTCAGGGCCATGGTGGTTGGAGATGTATCCAGGGGAATAAGGGTGTCAGATGTATGCAAGCCTGAAGCTGTTAGTCCAGAGAAAACTCTAGAAGTGCGATGCGGCCTCGCTATCACCCTGCTTCCCATGCGAATGGAAACCCATATCCAGGCTCTGTCCTGGGGATCCCCCCTCACAACAACACCATATCCCCCAAACCCCACCAGGCCCTGGCACCACACATCCAGCTCCCCCAGCCCTCCTCTGTCCTCTCCCTCGTCTCTGTCCCCCCCCCGGCCCCTAATTGCTTTTATGCCTTTATTCTCACAGTGTGAGAAGTTTGACAATGTACATAAACGAAATTCCAGAATAGCAGCGGGATATGGAAAAAGCACATGTGGAAGCAGTTTGTCGCCCCTCTGGAGAAGACTGGGAATCTGCAGTTTTATAGATTTGTTCTGAGCAGAGAAGGCTGTCACTATTAAAGCTCAGGGCCCACTTCCACTTGTTTGTGCTTTGCAGGGACCAAATCCTTGCTTTTTAGGCCTTGTTGCACTACACAGGGCAACGTTTAATAGACTGAACTGCCCATGTGTTCATTGATTTATGCAGGTCCTTGTATAACTACTCTGCTTCAAGCACAATTGACTTTAGAAACAAAAGGCGGAATTGTTTGGTATCCAGGCAAAGTGAAATCCTCGTGAAGAGTGCATGGGCATAATCAAATAATAAATGTTGTAAAAAAGTACAAAATAAAATTATAAACAGACTAACGACTCTAGCAGGGGATTTTTTTTCCCTCCAAAAGTTAAACTGACTAACAGCAACCCAAAGTAACACAGAACGAAACAGAATTTAAAAAGCTGCAACACTTAAAAATAATATTTCTCCAGAAAGTATAAGTACAGAGCAACATTTAGAATGGGACATTTATGAATAATTCTCTGTAAAGTATAGAATAACATTGAGACTGTGACGCATTATGTTTTTTTTTCCCCTCTGCGAAGTTTTGAATAATATTGAACGCTGGCTAAAACCAACACAAAGTGATTTAGAATTAAATCAACAGTTGCCAAAATAAGCATTTAAAAATGATATTTCTTCATAATGTATGGAATAACAGAAAGAGCTTGCTTCAAAATACTGATGCTCTGAAAAGTATTGGGCAAAATTGTGAAAATGCTAACGGTGACTCCAAGCAGTTATTCCCAGGCCACTGTGACAGTCACGCTGAAAGTGATTTGTCTTCATCAATTATGTCACAAAACTGAGAACTGGCTTAAAGTGACAAGCAGTATTTCCTCCTAATGTATGGAGCAAAACAGAGAGGGGAAGACAACAAAATGATCAGCACTTTAAGTATTTCCACAAAAAGCACGGATCAACATTAAAAGTGGGTATTGGTGAAATCTTAGAGTAAAAAAAAAGTTTAACAAAAAAAATGAGTCAATTACAAAAAGCAGAGGGTGAGATTCTGAAAAAAAGACCTCGAGAAGTATTAAATGTGTGTTGTGGGAGTATGTGAGGGATTTCGTACAGCGGTATTATTTGATTATTGTTTTATTATCTCCTGTTATTTGCCAAAGCGGCAGCATCATCCGCTGTTGCTACCGTACAAATTCAGTGGGAGCTAAAGGATTTCATCATCCCGAACACTACTGAGGAACCTCAGTGACTGTTCAATAGCAGGTGATAAAACAGGCTCCAGACACCAGAATTATGGTGTATGTGTGGGCCTATGCTGACAGATTAATATCCCTATTAAATCCCTCCACCAGTAGATTAACCTTGTTTAAAATAGCTACATGAATGGAATGTAAAGGCTTTCACTGAGGATTTACATAATGCAGCGATATGAGTAGCAGTGTGGGCACTGTTTACTGTCAGACACATGTCTTTCTAGTCCTCTTGACCTGTTCAGCTATTTGGCATTTGGGAACAAAACAGAGTCTTCTATATGTTTGTCACTCCTCCAGCTCCAGTCCCCCGTCCCTCCACCCTCCCTTCTTCTGAACCTACGCTGGCTGGATGTGATGTCCTGTTTGCTGCTGTTTAACAGCAAGGGAATTCGACTCTCATCGCTCCACTTGAAGGAGTTGAGGGGGGAGGCTCAGTGACGACGGGTAGGTGGTAAAGGTAAAACCAGCTCCAGATGTGGGTCTGCGAGTAAAAACTCCCCAGACTCTGAAGTATAAATCTGATGACTGAGGCCATAAAAGCAGGTTCTGCCTGTGTCTTCAATGGCATCCCGCAACCTCTTGGGTCACTGAGATTATTACTCTGTCTCTCACTGGTAAATAATTGGCACTGCAGCCTTCCAGCTGGACCAGTAGAAACATTCCTCAGCTGTACAGCCTTTACAAAAGGAATTCTAAGAATGTTTATCATCTGTATGGATTTCTGTCCTGTCCTGTTTAATTTGTAAAACAATTTCAATGAGTCTTTGTGGCACAAATCTACTATAGTTTCAATATTAATGGCTCTGGTTTCTTTATTTATCAATGTAAGGATGCTTTCTTTCAATCCAGTAGTGTTCTATTGGCAGATTTGGGTGCTCATGCTGCATCCATGTCATATTACGCTCACATTTATTTCAGATTCAGTCAAAGCCACATTAGAACACAGATAAGCGTGTTAAGAAGGAAGTGAGATCTGTGATCAAACCATGCAGAAGGATGTTTTGGTGTGCATGTCACTTGAGGTGCGGGTAAGATGATGACACATGATCCAGGAAGTATTGTTTGAGGTTATGAAGCATTATACAACAGTTCAGAGAAAACAGTAGAAATATGACAATCATGTAAAGTGATCTACCAGGAATGTGGTAGAGTCCCCAACTGAGCCATCACAGCAGTTACAAAAACCAAGAGGCTTTGTGCTCAGGCTAATGCTAGCCTGAGCGTGGCTTTAGTGACCAGTCAGACCAGACTGGTTCTGCAAAATTAATCAATACATTAAATTTAAAGGAGGGCTTGATGAATCCATTTTAGTGGAGCAGTTTACAGTCTGGCTAAACAAAGTTATATAAACTGAGACAGTGAAACTCATATGATTCCTGAGTTTTGAACTCTGAGTATCCCCTCCCTATAAATTAGGCACCATCCAGACTGTCTTCAATTGGATTGGATTGAATTCTTAGTGTCAGAGTTCACCAAAGCTCAGCATGTCTTTACTCCACAAACACACCCATTATTCTTGCTTTGAATCTGTGAAAATTAAATGATGTTAGTCCAAAGGTTTAATCTGTTTTACCTTCCCCCTCCACTGGTGTGTTTCCACTCCGAGTTTTGCTCACAAGGGACAGGTAACAACAGTTCTGCTCAAAACCTATGAGGGCTCTTTGATGAAACATTCACAGACACCCAGCTAAGAAACTATGAACCACAACAGGCGAATCTTTCTTTGATAATCCAGCTCCACATGAAAACATTGTAAATTTTACAAACAGAACTGCTACAGGTTTTATACCTCCACATCAGTTTTCTGATTGCCATCAGGCTGAATATGTATCTCCAGAAAGAGATAAATGTAGAAAACATTTACATATTTGGCAAAATCACACAAAAGTTTCTGAAGGAATGAAAGCATAGATTTTTTTTCTTCAATGTAATTTACTGCATCCTCAGGCACCAATCAAGCTTGGAAAAGTGACCAAAATGACTGACATTCATGGAAAACATTTGGTTGTTCTCTAAATTGCATTCACCCCCACACTTGGAACACAAAGTTATTTCATGATTGATGTACCACCCAATTTGCAAATTGCAAATTCCTTGGTACCACTTCGACAAAAAGAGGAGGAGAAGAACCAAGATAAAACTTAAGCTAAACCAGCTTGGACCAACTTTGCTACACCACATCTTCTTCTTGCAGGAATAGAAAAACTTTACAGAGATCTGACTCCAACACAGCATACCAGATCAATTGGCTAACCACGTAACATACCAACAACATAAAAGACACCTGTAAAACAAGTGGGGGGCCAGACCCTGTGTTGACATCAGTGATACTCGGTGCTCAGATGTACTCATACTCATGTTTTTAAGATGTCGAATTTACAATACAAACTGGCATGGGGTGTGCATATTCCAGGTGAGGAGAGATCTGCAGAGGGTTATTAAAAACTCAGATCATCATTCATGCTCATTTTCTGAGCACTACAGAAGTATCCGTGTGGAATGTCATACCACAGATCAGCTCTTTTCCTCAAGTCCATTTTAGACACAACAGTATTTGAACTGTCGACACCAGGTTCAGGGGACATGTGATGTCTGAGCCACTGTAGCTCTACACAGCTGTAGCACCGCCCATTTTTCAGTTTGTTGAAAACAATATCTAAACACTAAGATGAGCACATATTAAGCAGTCTTTCCTGCCTTATCTGCCTGGTGCTACAAACGCTGTTGAAGAACATACAGGCCAAAGACCTCTAGTTTTCTGGTACTTCCTTAAATGAATAATCTTATAGTTAGACCAGTCTCCAGACTTTGATTTTGTGTAGCACCAATACTGGAGAAAAGTCTGGCTGAAACCATTATCATTCTGGTGTGAGAAAAAAACATGCAAACCAATCACAAATGTCTTGGGCAACATTGAGGCCAGGATGCAGCAATGGTGCATTTGCAAAACAGTGTCAGAGCAGAACTTGTTCTGGTGAAACGGATACTTATGGGGAGGCTACACCTGGCGTTAAATCCCTGCAAAAGAAAAGCAACAGGAACAGCAGCTAGCTTGTTTACATTCATGCAGTTAGCAATGAGAATAGGCTTGGATTGATGTGCCATTTTCAGCATGTATGTTGCTAGCTCTGAGGTTGTTGTTTCACATGGCAAAGGGGTCTGAAATAGTAACATGCAGACTGGGAAAAGGAGAAGTACATGAACTGGAATAGTTGGCGAATGGCAGACTTATACCAACAGCCTACTTCCTGTGAGTCAGACTACCACATTGATGCTCGGCAAGTGTTAAGAGACCACAGATTGCGCTATCTGTGCGTCATGTGCCCGTGTTTAATGCATTGCTTCAGGTCACACTCTAAAGTAACTCATGTGACTCTGTGCTGAGCCTGCTATGGTGAGCCCTTATGTGTAGTCCATGACACATGAGGTGGATGTCCCAGATTTTTTGCAATCATAAGGTGTATGCAGCAGATCAGTAACCAATTTTTAATGTGAGACGATAAATGGTTTTGATAATTTGCTCCTCAAACACTGTAAGGTTCTCTTAAACCTCTCAGCAGCTACTCTTGAACTCCCCCCAGGGAAAGCAATGATCAAATTGCGAAAGTTTGGCCGGCATCATATTTTTCAACCGCTAGAGTAAACCTTTTTTTACAACTTGGTCACTAACGGTTGCATAGTAGCAATCTAGCCACAGTTGTCGTTGGCGACAGGAAAAACTGACAAAAATGGCCACAAGCATGGATGAGACGAAGCCGCACAGGGTGTTGTAAGTCAATTTACCGGAATAACAACTCTATATCAGTATCAGTTGTAACAACAAAACATTGAGTTAACAGCTCCCGACACCCACTACCCACAGTTTCCACACCAACTGAAAATGATGGATACATGATGATTAGTTAGGGAAAAGCACAATTCTGCAATTCCGGAAATTGTTGCAACATGATCAGTAAGATCTTTTCTGTTGAGACAAGTCACAATAGTGCAATCACAGGCTTAGAATATTTAACCAGGCAGCAGCCACAAGTTTGATTTTGGCACAAAGTCAAGTTACACAATAATGTTAATTAACTAGAGGTGATATCTTGTGCCGCTGGCAATGCTGGCATAGGTAAGTAGGTGCCAGCAAAGTAAATACCAGGCAATATAAGCTGCTGATGAGCTCCTCTGTAGACAGTGAATTGGAAGAAGTACACCACCACAAAAACGCATGCATATCCTCATAATGTCAACCTGGGTACTGTCACTGCAGCTCCAGTCCCCTCCTGAGGCCATGAAGAAGGTCTCGGCTCCATTGTTTGGAGCTTTGTGAGGGATATTTGCGTGCTCACAACTCATGACAGAACTCACCATTACCATCAAGTTAGCTTAAATTCCTCTGAGGGGGGATTTTCCCTCTGAGACACAGATGGAGAGTAGGACCACAAAACCTCCCACAGAAAGTTAAATTGAATTTGGCTCGAGCTGAGCCGAGCATCAAACTGTTGTGAGTCACCAGCAGCAGAACAGCGGTGCGGTCAGTGTGTGATCATGTTCAGTGCTCTCATATACAGTACGGTACACTTTGATGAGAACACGTTGACCTTTTTGTCCCAAAGAGGACACCTTCAGTTTTCTGACCTTCTGAATCATAAATCTCATCTTCAAAGCAAAGTTTCGTTGGGTCCTCATTAAAATATCATACAATTCCAACCCAGCGCGGTCTGAGTCACTCTGCTGTTGAAAAAACATCGAGTGCTGCTTTTTTCACATAGAAAAACTTCATCATCTAAATCATTTGTTGTCCATCCAGGTTCTCTGTGCTGCACCACACCCTGTGAATCCTCAAGTATCTTCTGTTTATTCTTTTGACAGACTGTAAGAGCTCATGAAGGGTTTGATCTTTTAAGACTTCAGTTTTTTTATATTTTTTAAACTAGCTAGCAAAGTGTAGATTTGTAATTTGTAAGACAAATGTCGTTTTTGACAATTACATCACATGCAAAACAACTTGAACCACAGTAAATGAGGAACTAACTAAAAGCCAATGTGGGCACCCAGAATTGGTGAACAACGGAACAGTGTTTTTTGGAATCTTGAGTCTTGAAGTGAGTGTTTGCTGGATTGTGACTGTTGGGTTAATTGCAGAGTTTGTAGTTGCGTTGTCCATAACTCTCTATCACCCACTTCTTCAAATTTTTTATTTTCTTTAGTTTTCTACTCCACTTTTTCTTTGCCATTTCAAACTCAAACAAACAGTGCAAACTGTTAAATAATGAAGGTCCATTCTTTTTCAGAAACAGATGGTTTTTGGTGGATGATTTATATTCTAACAGGATTACAATGGGTGGGGTTGTTTACCAAGAGCTTTTCCAAGTATATTGCCAGAACGCTCACGTTGGACATTGTGAACCCGTGATAACTCTTCATATTTCCTCACGTCAAACAGCAAAATTTTAAAATTCTTCCTCTCTACAATATATACTCCTGATGGGTTAAGATGGTTAAGTCTAAGGAAGCATCATGGTGAGGGCAAATTCACTATGGGACCATTTCTGTTTACAGTTATAGAAGGGAACATCAGGTGTTTGACTGTGCAGTGTTGTACTATATGTACAGTATTTGTAAATGATTCAAATGTGAGCATTTAAATTGTGTGGTAATCAGGGATGGACAGGGAGTACGAAGAGAAGTTTTAAAGTGTGTTCACTTGTCATGTGAGCACCTGCTCAGCAGGTGTAGCTGTTTGCCATGAGGCCACTGTGCTCTTAATGTCCTCAGCTTCTGAAATGATACCTGGACATAGTCCAGAACTCAGTTTTAACATTTTAACATTTTGACATTCCACAAATATGCATCATCCTGTTGTGTGGACTGCAGTAGAGTCTCAATGAAGAGACTGAATGCTGTTTTATATATTCCATCTTACAGTGAGGATCAGTGTTAGGGTTTGGGTGGGGGGTTGAGGGTTACTCCAATTCTGGAACAATAGTTAACTGAGATTTACAAAGGCTGTGTACCACCAAGACCATGTTTAATTTCCATGAGGTCACAACTGCATCTGTGTGCATGGTGCATTTATAAAGTTTTCTACCAGCAGCATTCCTAGTTGTATTAACAGTTGTATTTTTATGGAAAAAACATGCACATCATATAAGGAAGTAAAACAATTCTGAGCAATAACTGAAATGGAATCCAGAAATGATCTTAGTGTACTTGCTCTTGTCTACCTGTGTGAAACCAGCCGTAACGTCACTATGTGCTGACACAGAGCCCGTCCTGCACCAGTTCTTGTTTGTTTAGTTGTGCTCTGGGTGTTGCAGCGGGCTGTAGTAGAGCTGTGACTCACACTACAGCAGCTGACACTCTGAACAGTGTGGAAATGACAGAACTTTGAATGGAAATGGAGGGTCTGTGTCAAATTCCAGTGAGTCACCATTAAGCGGCGTGCATCCCTCTTGCATCTCCCCACATCTGGACGCTGTTAACATTCCTTGCAGCTCGTGCACACACACATACATAAGCACTCTTAATTGTGTAGCTGTGCAGACACTGTATATGTAACAATTTGGTCTCAATTGTTGTTAAAAGGACTATCTCACATGCTAGAGCGCCTGACAAAACACACACATACACACACCTCAGTCACAACCTATGTGTATGTGTGTGCATGTCAGACAGAGTGCTTGGTTGTGTTTGGACCGAAGTACCCTGTGTTGAGGGAATTTTCATACTGTACAAACCAAACCAGCCATGCCATTTCTCTTCATATTCTCCCAAAACACACACACACACACGCACGCACACACACACACATGCACACACATTCCTGAGTATCAGTTCAGAAAATTACTTTTGTCTAAGTTCAGATCAGCATTTATTCCTATTCTCAAAGATGATCTGAAGTGATTTTTAAACAGTACTCTGGCCTGAATTAAGACATTAAATCGCTACTGAGTTGCTGCTACTTCTGCTGAGGGAGGCGTTATCATATAGCTTCCACGGCATAAAATGAAACTTTGATCTCTGCGTTGAATATTAAGTATTTTACTAAATGTTTAATAGATAGCATGAGGGTTACTTCAGAACAATGGCTTTAATGTTCAAGGTGCTATCTAACAGAAACAGTACCTCTGGTGAAAAAGACCTCAGCTGGACTCACTGTCAGTTTATGCAGTTGCTAAACTTGCAACGTGTGTCTCATTGCTTCCAGACTTTATGTTTGAGGCTAAACATGTTTTGAATTCATCAAACATGTTGTCACCTCAAAGACAAACCACTTGCATATTCAGTGTGACCAGACATGCAGGTATACAGCAGAAACACCCCTCTGGGGTTGAGGACTTACCGTAAATAGCCACAGATTCGTATCAGTGCACGTCTTGCAGAACAGGTCAGCGGGCAATCCTGTTCCAATCTTTCATGAGATCTGTGGGAGATGTGAGGGCCTCTGAGTCTGTCAGTGCTCCTCTTGCTGTTTTGTGTTTCTCTCGCTGCAGGTTTCCTGCAGGTATGAGTGGGCGGAGCTATTTAACCTAATGTCTTGCACCTGGGCAGCTGCCTAGGTTATTTAGGCTGGCTCCTTATTATGTCTCTCTGCCTCTAACTGCATTATTATACATCCTTTTGGTTTGATTTTCCCACTTGTTCTGTCTTTACAACACCACACGTTCATCCAGCATTGCAACCACTGATTTATGGAGGTCTTAAGACAAATTACATACTATAATCAAACCATAGAAACAGTAACAAGACAAGTATCTGACAATAAATCCCCTGATAACACAGATTTATTTCATTTTTTCTCCTCCAGTCAAAACTGATTCTAATCTTTCCCCTAGAGCAGCAAAATGTTGGACTGTTCCTTTAAAGTCCGACTTCATAAATGGCATTTCAAACACAGTGAACCAGCACCCTCAGAGCTAAAAAGTCTCATGAATAAGTGTGGAAAGACTTCCTGAGCCTGTCACAGAGAGAGTGAGTGGAATACGCAGCGCCCTCAGTGTGGGGCTTGTCTTGCGGGTGCTGCAGCGACGGGTGCTGAGACCCCTCCCTTGTCCCTCGGCTGACCCTGTTCTGAAGCCGGTCTGTCAGGGAGAGAGAGCGCAAAGCCAGGCGCATTCCGCCTTAACAACTCCCCCTCTGTTTACCTGTGAACTTGAACCCCATTCACAAACTGGTTGGACCACTACGTGCATGTGTGTGTGTGTAACTGCAGGTGTGTACACGCAAGCGGGCATATATAACTTTGCGTCTCTCTGTCTGTCAACAAGTTTGTGTGTGTGTGTGCATGTGCAAGCGTGTGTGTGTGTGTGTGTGTGAGTGTGAGTGTATGGAAACAGCAGCTGTGTGCAGTGCTCTTGCCTGAAGGCATCCGCTGCAAAGACTTTGAACTGGCTGCTTTAACAAATAACTGTGAGAAGATGTTGCTTCCTTACCTCTCACTCTTTATTTGTCCTGACAAAATATTTGCAGATCACCAAATATACATGCATACACGTCATTTTTACCAATATTCAACATGACTCTGGTTCAAGGACCTTTATTTATAATTTGCAGTGTACAAACACTAAGGTGTGAATATGATGAAATAAAATCTAGTGATTGAAGCAAAATTCCAGTTTTTTACAACTTGGGTGCGTTTTGTGCTTTTGTTCCAGACTTCTTCTGATAACTCTGTACTCAGAAAAGTCATTTTTAACATCTGGAAGCATGTCGACATCACTACAATGACTCTGGATGTGGGTGAGAAACACGAGCAGTCAGACAGGTTGTAAACCAAAACAACAGCTTATCTGAATTACTGACATTAAACAACTCAAAGGGTAAATTTGTCGCAAGAATCAGGTTCGTGCTATCGCCTAACTGAAATCCAGTGAGAGAAAAACGTGAGAACACAGGATCAAGAGAGTTATTATTGGACATTTCAGAGGAAAGGAGCTGTGTGTATTTCTGTAACCTACAGTGCCGTACCTACAGGGTAGAGTTCTGGGAAACATACTGAGGTTTCCTTGTGGCCATCTCTGACAAAAAGCCATGCTGAACTCATTTTGTTTGTTACATGCACCACATCTTTGCATTGCCTCCATTTTCCAGCTCTCATGCTCGCCTCTGCTTTGAATTAGTTTTCATACATTTGCCTTGTGGCTATTATGCAGCTCTTGCTTTTTGTATTAAATGGATAGTTCAACATGTTGGAGAAGACTCCTATATGCTTCTCTTCTGAAATATCAATTACTGAGCTTTAGAGTCAGTAGTGGGTGTAATTTGAGCCCAAGACACAGCCAGGCTAGCTGTGTCTGGTCTTTTAGCTAAGCTAGGCTAACCGCTCCCTAACACCTGATACATGGACATGAGATAATATCCATCCGAACTATGATCTCACAGCCTGAGAGACATGTTACAGCATCTCTTCAGAATATGTTACATTTTCAACCCAAGCAGATGTCATGCATATTTCCAGGACATTACATAAAACTACAATCAAGTGGTGTTTAAGTCCCAAACTGAGACTTAAGGAAACATCCCAGGAGACAGCTGCTGGACTGAGTTGAAGCGATGTCCAGGAAACCGTCTTTGAGCTTTAATTTTGGCCATTTCTATTTCAGACCACCCCCACCCCACCCCCCTCCCAAACACAAGTGCATACACTGTAATTTTGTGTGTATTATTAGTACCTCAATGTGTTTCCTTTTTATATCTCCATAAACATTTGTAGAAGACCGCCAAACACAAGTTTACTGCTTATGGCTGCGCAGCCAAAAAAAAAAAAAAAACCCTACCAGACACCCTTTTGGATACCTCACCGCTACACACACGGCCTTTCATACTCGCCCTTACACATGCATATACACACTGGCCCTTGATAAGTGTGTGTGTGTGTGTGTGTGTGTGTCTGTAACAGTGTCCTTCTAAATGTGCAATTGTCAGTAAACCTTTGAAATATTTCCAGAGACAATAAAATTATGATCATATTTCTTGGTGTGCTGTTAGGAGCACTGGAACATTGTGTCTTTGGTAGCAAATATCCAAGATATTAAAATATATGATGCAAAATAAAATCTGTCCGCACTGCTCAGAGAAGCGAAAGGTGTGCAGTTTAGATACTGTCAACCCCGTGGATGTGTTCAAAACATGTTAAAATGTGTGTTACAGACTGCAGTCAAGACGAAATACTCTAAATTCACACATAAAAGCCATTATTTAAATAATAGCTAACCGCCGATCGACTGCTCATTCACTGTTCCAATCACTTTAACATTGATCTCTGATTGATGTTCCTCAGCCCAACGGTGTGGCACATTAAGGCACGATTGCATCTGATGGAAAAAAACATATTGATAAAAGTGATTATAGATAATTAATGTCCCCCACTACACCAAAAATATTATATAACAAACAAAAACAAAAATCCAAGTTTGGAAGATAATAGTAGAAGAACTGCGTAGTTAGCATGAGCAGCAACAGCCTCAGCTGATTTGCAATGCCCCTCCATAGACGGGCCCATGGAACCAAAAGAACATTACAATAATAAGCAAAATGAAATGCTCATAATCAAAACTTGAAGAACGTGGCAATGATAGGATCTCACTGGGGTCCTGCTCAAAATGTGATTGCTCAATTGTACATCACCTAATGAGGCTTGGTTGTTGTGGACGTTGATTCTTCGAGACGTTCATGATATCTCACGTGTAGCGCATGAAACCATCTGCAGCATGAAATGGTGTACAGCCTACATGTGTGAAAGACTGCTTTTCCAACGCCACTCACTTTTTTTTTAGCTTGATTCTAAAATTTTAGGTTTAGATCAAACATGAGTTTGCAGTATTTTACCTCTGAACCCGTTCAATACACGGCTGCCAGCACAGTTTCATTGACCAGCGCGTCTGGGTGCAGAGACAGGACAGCAGCGGGCACTTAGCACCAAAGACGGAGACGAAATCAGACTCGAATTACCACTTGTAAACCACAGACGCGAATCTTAAAAAATACTTGGACGCAGGCACACACTGTGTGCGAGCAAACATGCAATTCTCCTGGCGGCTGAGAATGTCGCTGGCGTGGTGGGAGTCTGTGTCTCGTCTGGGCAGCAAGGGGTTAAGCTGGCGGTGGCTGGTGTGTTCGCAGCAGGACGGCAGTGGCCGGGTCTGGGCCGGCCTCCAAACAGATGTTGGTTTGTTTCAGGGCTGTGGTTAAATAGTTGGATGGCGTTCCAGCACACAGGGGAGAGAAGAGGGGATTAGAGCTGTGAGGATTGCAGCTGCACAGACAGAAAGGGAGCAGGAGGAGGGAGAGAGACGCAGATAAAAAGAGAGAGACTGGAAGCCAGTGATGCAGCGCTGAATAAAAAGGATGGTAAGCTGCGTGACCTACAGTCTTTGATCACCATAATGCAAACCACCAGCAGACACAGAAATTAATTAAACTTCCAGAAGATGGCAAATGTATGCTTGGTTTGTTTTGTCGTTTAATTTCTGGCTCGTACGTTTCACCTTCAAATTGCTGTGATGTGCTAAAACATACGTGCGGCTTATTTGCTTCCAAACAGACGGTGAAAGTAGAAGATGGCTCAAAACTACACCCGCCAGTACCTCTGAAGCTCTCAATCACCTTGACAACATCCAACTTCCTGTTCTTGATCAGCACGTCCCGATTACAATGCTAACAGGCAGATTTAGCAGTTTCTACTCAAATTTGAAACACTGCATCCTTGATTTCAGACACAGGCTTCTATTTCCTGGGAGACAACCATCACTGCAACCATCATTTGAGTACAACAGTTGTCTGATTGACAATTATTCGATAAGATGCAGGTAGCTAGCTAATTATGCTGTGCAGTGTTTTCCAGTTAACTTATTTTAAGCGTACAGTATGTAATTTCTGCCACTAGGGGTCACTTAGTCGAAACAATGGCAACAAAGAGGAGAGTTTGATGAAGTTGTGAAGCAGCGTGAGATCATGTCAGTTAATAACCACCATTTCAGTAACTGTCCCTCTCAGTAACAGCAGCTGTTTTACACAAAACAAGTGTTTCCCTTTTTTCTGTCTTTCTTTCTTTTGTAGAAATGTCCAACTCTGCGCTGTTCCTACTCCAAAGATACAGCTTTGTGCCTTATATATGGTCGCATCTCAGCGTTGACTTGTTTTGAGCGGTTTGCAAATTCCTGTTGGATTTTAAACGGTGTTCCTCAGAAGCAGCGGTGGATAAAACTCTGGTTTTGTGGGTCTTTACGGGTTTCGGGTAAAACCGAGACAGAAACCAGAGTGAGCAAAAGACAATGAATGCAGAAAACAAGTGTGTACCGGAGGACACACACAGGGCATTGAAGGGGCTCAGAGAAGAGGACCATGTTTTTTTATATTTCTTTCTTTTTTTCTTTTTTTTTTTGACAAAATGAAATTGTAGATATGTTCCAAAAAGGGACACGTGCCTCCGGGGAGGAGAGAGCGAGGACAGGAAAACTCCACCAGTTTTTTTTGCATAAATAGCACTTTGAAGTTAGGAATGGAGAGATGGGGAAGTAGGAGGAGAGGAAGGAGGAGAAGAAGAAGAGGAAAAGAGAGTGGATATGATAGAAGCGCAGTGTCAAAACTTTTTCAAGTGCAGCTCCAGTTAAATATGCCTCCTCGGCCCTCAGGGGCCTCTGGCTGTACTTGCATGCTTAGTGTTTCACCTCTTTCCTCTCCTCCTCACCTCCTCTCTGCAGCCCGCCCTCCACGAAAACTGCAGATACCGGATGAGCCCTTAGCTTTAGCTCACACACAGGCCTTGATCTCTTTAGACAGCAAGCGTGAGAGCTGCATTTTGAAGTGGATTAGTCCCTACAGTATCTCTCAAACTCTTCAAAAGTCCAGGGTGTCCACGGTTAAAGTCAATTAGCTCACAGGTCTGGCTTTCATGAAGTCTTATACTTTGGTGGATGGCATCTGAGATTTGGTGGATGGATGGTCGGGGTGAGAAGCGTGCTGACATATCTGCCAGAAAACACAACTTCTTTTATTCTGGGGCTGAAGTGAAAATTCTCCTCTGCTATCTCGTCGACGAACGTGACTGAAATATGCTGCTTCCTGCCCTCTCCTGCTTCTTCAAACATCTGCAGGTTCCAACAAAAACACAAACCGGACATTGGTTCCCCTCATACTCAACAAAGTAACTGCTTAGATCTCAGCTTTCTGCAGCCAGTGGTAAAAGTGACAATTAGTCAAGTGCTGTACCCAAGCGTTTGAAGTACGAGCACATGATTTTCAATGCACTTGTGTTTCCATCCATCGTTACTTTATACTTGTACTTCAAAACATTCTAAGAATAATTATTGTACATTTCATTTAACTACAGCTACAGTTTCTAGTTGCTTTTCAGTTTAAGATTTTGAATTGTTAAAACACTTGATAAGTCTACTGTGTGCAACACTATTATTAGATTAAACCCTCTAATAGTGGACAGAATGATCAAAAATAGCTCCACCTCGACCAGCTATGATATAAAAGTTCAGTTCATAAAAATGCGTCACCAGTAGCGGCTATTCTCCTGCAGATAGGTGGTTTTCAATGAGTTTCAAAAGTGCATATACGCATGATCATCGTTTTTTATTAATTTGTATTTTATTTATTGAATTATAAGCTATGTTAATTTTAGCTTTTCTTGGCAGCTTGCATTTGGACATGTGAAAAATGTTTGGCATGCAATTATTGTGTCAAATTCAGGGATGCCAATGCGAATGATTCTAAACATGCTTAAAACAAAAACAGTACTCATTTTCAAACCCACTCATAGAAGTCCACAGACTGAGGGGTGGTTAATAATATTTTATTCATTTTATCATCTGTGATTTGTTGATAATATCTGGCGCAGGTGATGGTTCATTCTGTTAACTTTAACATCAGTGTGAGAACATTCCTTTGGCATAAGTGTGTACATAGAGGCAACTATTTGCAGATCCACTTTTTATGTACAAGTATTTTGTATGTGTGTGTGTGTGTGCGTGAAACAGACAGGGTGAGCCTGTCTGACAGTTGGCAGACGTGATGATGATGGTATTAGTGGGTAAGCTGTTTGATGAAGGGATGGGGGTTTGGAAAATGCGCTTGTGTGTGTGTGTGTGTGTGTGTGTGTGTGTGTGTGTGCGTGGGGAGGTAGGCGGGATGATGGAGCGTGAAACCCCCATCCAGCTGCGCAGTCTGGGATACACCTGGGCCTGCTGTCTAAACAGCCCTGTGCTGTTCCGCACGGCTGCCCCTGCAAACATGTGTTGGCAATTGTGTGTGTGTGTGTGTATGTATGTGTGCACGTATGTGTGCACGTATGGAAAGCAGAGAATCAGCGAGTGGTCATGTTCCATGTGACCTGTTCGTGGACATGCAGTGCATATTTGTACACTATATACAGTATACAGCTGTAAATTGCCCTTACTTCCCTGTGCTTTTATACACATGCTGCACATGGTGCTGAGCTTCTTCACAACCTTAAAAGGCCCATGAACATGTTTTAAATGATTTTTTATTAACTTTTATTAACCACAGATCATTTGTAAAACTTAGCTGTGTCACTTAGTCAACATCACAAACTCAAAAACAACATATTTAAACCTCTGCCCACTGATAAAACACAGCTGACCACAGTCACATCAATGAAACACCAGCAGCGGCTTAATAAGTCTAAATTTCATCCTGAAGTGTCTGACCACAGGAATACGACCACAGACGCTGCTGCAAGCTTTAGGCTGGCGGAGCATTTAAACCTCTCTCCGGTGATAAAGCACACCTTTTAACACCCAGTGTGATTATGAAATGAAATAAAAGCTGCTACTCAGATGAAAACCTGTCTGTCAGTTAAATATGTCCAAATATTCAAAATCCAAACATTCATTCATCTAATTTGGGTCAGACTTGCAGTACTTGTGCACCACTTTTGTATTACATAAATATATGTAAATGAGATCTAAATATACGTGTGTGTGTGTGTGTGTGTGTGTGTGTGTGTGTGTGTGTTCAGACTGTATATTTCATTCTTATGGCCAACTACTATTACAGTTTGCCACTGGAATCAGAGCATTTCCTATGATGGATCATTTAGATGTTTCATAGATAACTAATTTGAGTTTTTTTTAAATGTGTGTGTGTGTGTGTTTTTGTGTGCGTGAGTGTGTGTTGAAATATATGTAGGCGGCATTAAACCCAGTGTGTCCAAAGAAAATGGGAATCTGACTCCCAGCGCAACATTACAGCTTCATGGAAAGCATATGGGCCCTGTGAGAAGCCTGAGGGCGTACCACCTTTGGTTGGCCGCCTGCGCTCCAGCATACATTTCTTGCATTGTTGGACGTGTCTGTAAAACACAGATGGCTTCGGCCCAGACTCAGCAACAACTGCCACGTTCAAATCCGGAAATCAAAATGGCATGGTGGCGATGTGCTTTTTCGATGCTCGTTCTCATTTCATAGGGATGTGGTCTCTTAAGGGCCCGAGCCAAAAGCTATTACACTCATAAAATCACCTGCCAGGCCAGACACTGAGTCACCCTCCAAAACAACCGTTTCCTCATGCTGTTGCGAAAGTAGCAGAGTGTGGTCCCTTGTGCAAACAGTACCTCACAGGCTTGGGTGAGATAACATGCAACTACATTTGAGTCAACCTGCTTGAAGTTGCAGCTGGGTGGGGTTAACCACATTCGTACAATGTCGGGTAATTGCTCATCAATCGCTCAAAACTATACCGTAATGACCTTCCTGTGATTGCGTACTGCTCAAAGTACCTATTGTCCCATGCAACAAAACTGTGCCTGCACAGCTTTTTTTCAGATCTGCAGCGCACAACCACCAAGAGTTAGAGTAAAGATTAAAGCACTAACACGGTTTCTGGTTTCTGGTTTCTTTGCTCTTGAGCAACAGATTCTTGCCTTATTGAAATCCCTGGGTGCAGTTTGAAGATATGATGAAATGAGCGTGGTCTAGTTTAACCTTCAAAGACTTGATGATGACAATGAGGTCTGGAGATCATCATTTAAAACACTAATTAACTTGTCCACACCAAGTTCATATCAGGCACATGGAACGACGCTGTAATCAAACCTCCATGTCAAGATAATAGGTAATATTATTACCCAAACTGTTTGAAATTAGACCTTGATCCCTGCAACGACAGGTTAAAACCTTCACCACAGCTTCAGACCTGCATTATTCTCAGAAATAATATTACATACGTTAAATCTTTGTACTTTACTGAGTACATGCGTTCTTGTTGTCTTTCACTTCTTTGGGAGCAAATTTAGCTCCGACATTCGAGCCAAGATTTGTTGTCTGTTTCCAAGGCAACAGTCACCCACTGAGAAGAACAAGATGCACAATCTGCTTTGGAAGTGGGTCGACTGCCTGCTGCATGTTGTCCCTGGCACATGGGGGCAGTGTGTTTTGTCAGTTTCATCATCTGTCACCTACTGCGTGTCAAGCCCTTACCTCGAACGACTTCTACCGAAATTAAAAGCCAAAAGTTGTAAAAGATGGTTTACGATCCAGTTTTTCCAGTCTTTCACACATGTATTTGTGGCTGTGGCCAATCACAGGATGTCCTTGGGCGAGACACTGGCCCCTAAAGTGCTCCTGATGACCAGGCCAGCATCTTGCATGGTAGCAGTTAGGAAGGACAATGCTCCCCTCTCATTTGTTTGGACTAGGTAAATGAAGTTTAGCACTGAAACTGCACAGTTAAAATTGTTGTGTGGAGGATAAATGCTCAGAGATGAGGCTTGTACTGCAGTGAGAGGGAATGTCAGAACAGGGCGAGTTTCCTCTGAGACGAGGTCGGTCGAGTTGAAAGGGAATGCTGCCTGCCGGCGTGTTTGTGTTTCAGCTGCTCTTTGTTACACTGAGCGCCTTGTTTCGCAACAGCAGACTGCTGGAGGGAGAAAAAAAAAGCAGAATGAAAGAAGACGAGAGCATGAGACCTCGGACACAATATGTAGAGGCAGATATTAAGTAGCGGGCACAGACTCAACCTGAGCTCGTTCTGCCCTTTTGTCCTTACAGATTATGTGGAGGGCTTCGCGCACGGGTCTACTCCTGCTACTGTAGCACACCATCTCTGAAATAAACTCATAATTAGGGCTGTGGATTGTTCCATATAGTTTAAACCCACAGCACTAACACTGGCATCTCCACACCAATTTACTTCAGGGATTATAATCATGTTTTTCCTACAAAACAGTTAGGAGCAACTATATCAGAAAAGAGCTGGTTCTTTGATAGAAAGAAAGTGAAACGAATAAGCCAGTTGACTGCAAACGTAAGTAGGGAAGTTCATTCAGATGCACTTTGTCAAAAAGAGCTTTATGGTCTAAAATATGACTTTAAATTTTAATAGATGTCAGCAAGAAAAACTATTATTATCCAGAAACTTAGTGGAATGACATCACATCCCTCTGAGTGTGCGTTATCACCTGAGCTTCTCTGTTCTGTTGTGTTGATTGTCAGGATGCCCAGTCGTGCATGTGAGCACACACATAGGCGCATGTGAGTGCCTCCCTATCAATTTTCAACGTGGCGACTCAGACGCAAACTCCAACATTACAGTGAAACGGTACACTTAAGCATCATCTGTGAGGAGAAATGGATATTGCAGTCACATATTCTTGATCTATATTTGATTAGCGCTACTTCATTTGACAGTTTGGTGCTGCTAATGATTTGTAAAAGGTATATTTACATGAATTACTATGAATATAATCTGTACCATAAATGAATTACTTTCATGTTCTGGTTCAGTTTTTGGGGTTTTTTTTATAAATTTTGCAACTGTAGTTTCAGCTAAAAGTAATCTAGAATAATGAGGTGCAGTCATAATGGTTTCAGTGTCTGCTGTTCCTAAACGCAGCATGGCATGGTAGCGAGCCTGCAGCTGCATGAGTCTGTGATTCTGCAGATGCATTTGCACATTGTCACCATGCAGCTCAAACTGCAGGGACACAGGGAAGTCGGTGCATCAGATCAGGAGAATGTGCAGGTTGTTTCCTCCTCAGATGTGCAACGTACAATCGTCCTCCTGTCAGGCTGTCAGCAGAGATCCCTGCTGCAGCTTTTGGAGGCTTCTAAGGGAGGAAATTCAGAGCGAACAACCTGAGCTCTGCATGACTGAGCTTTGGTGGATGCACATTGTATTGAAAATGCGTATCGTTTTATAGCTGCACCAGCACAAACATCACCATCTGCCTTGCTCACTGGATTTGGTGACGAGGATCTCCTGCTCTAGGGTAATTCCAGCTGCAGGGTTGTCACTTTGACACAGTGAAGGAGGAGGACGGGTCCTTTTTAAACAATATCTTGGACAAAAGAAGTCCTTCCAATACATCATGATCAGTTCAGGGACTGTATTAAGCATTTCTCACTCTTTTATGACATTTTACTGACATAAGAATGACTATATTATTAAAAAATATATAATAATTATTATTATATTTCTAGCTGTAGCTTTACTGCAACAGAAAAGCGTTTTTTGCTGAACTCTGAAATGCATCTCTATCTGCCTACCTCCCCATAGCAACAGCAGCTGAGCTTCATGGGTACTGTAGTGTTTCAAGTCATTCAATATTTGCTTAAGAAGCAAAAAACAATAATAACAGCGGTGGGGAACGGTACTTCCACACCAGCACATCCTCCCACTTCTCAACTTTATTGAGGACGATAGTCAGGCCTGCTCGTAATAAAGCATACAGCTCACTTGTACCACTACTCTCGCTATTCTTCAGGAAAGGGTGTGGTCTCTCATGCTGCACATATTGTTCTCACCACATCTTCCTCAACTTTCAGTATCGCATGATGATCGTAATGACAGATACAATTCTTCCATTCTTGATTCATCTGGGAGGAATTTATGGCAACACCCCACCCCTGTCCATGCTCCAACACTTATACAGTGCAGTAAAACACACACACACCTCATGTCTTGTCATAAAAACTTCTGGTTGTAAATCAGGAGCAGGGCATGTTCTGCTGCTGGCTTTGAATGACCCAGGTTCTGTTTCTGGTAGCATATTTTTGCCAAGCGGGCATCAGATTTATCTAAATGTGGCACAGTGGGGGAGAGATGGATACACACTGCACAGATAGAACAGAAAATATGGGATTCATTTCTTCCCTCTGTACGTGCTGGGTTGTGTTTCAGCTGCTGGCAGCACACACTGCAGAGGTGAAGTCACCGGGCAGCGCAGAGTGAAGGAACACAGAGCAAGCCAAACACGCACATGAAGGTGTGCAGCCATGCAATACAAGCTTAGACTGTACACACACACACTGACAAACACACCTCACCTAGAAATGACCCTGCATACATTCCAATGTCATGCATGATTTCAGGATAAAGCAGCACATTATTATGATAATTGTTAAAAACCCAGTTGTTTTTATATGAACAATCAATGACTGTGTGTAATTCCTTTTTGGTGTCTTTCAGCCCATTGTTTTGATTTTATCGCCTACAGCTTGACTCAAAGCTCTGATTGGCCTCTTTTCCAGCAGCAGGTCGCTGTTTCCATTAAATTAAACCTTTCTTCTGTTAAATCTCTAAAGGCCATGCCTTTAAAGATGGATCTGGATCCATAAGACCATGGATCCACCTAAACTGGTGAATGAAGTTCCTCAAACAGTTTTGCAGAGAAGCAGAGAAGATCCATGCAGCTGGTGTATGATCCCTGCACATTTACCTCAGATGTTAGAGATGGATGCAGAGGTGGTCCTGTTTGTCTATGTGTTTGGGATGGTAGCTTGTGGCATATATCCCATGCTTTGCAAAAATGTTAGCTTTGATTAGCTTTAGGTTGGTGCAGGGTGGTGCACACCACAACATCAACTCCCAGGCTTCATGGGCAAACAAGAAACCTGGGGTCTCTGTTTTTAGTTCACACGTTGGCGATGGTGAGTGAATTAAACATGCAAATCGAACATTTCTTAAAAATTACATTATCTCCTAAACTGGCATCTTTACTCCTGTGTTTGCTGCTTAAATGTTGCTACAACAATGATTATATAAATGTGATAAATATTGGCCTTCATTCATCAGAGTAACAAAGTAATATTAAAAATACTATACTGAGGTAGACTCATAGTTTCATTCTTCAAAATCCATACACAATACCATATAAAACATAATGCTCACATGATATGTCGTGTATGACACTAGATGTAATGTACATCAGACCTACTTAACGTTTATAGCAAATTGGTAGATGTACTAATACACTATATGTGAAAGTAGATATATAAATATCCGTATGTGTTTGTGAATCATATTGGTACATGTACCAATATGCATGTTTGCCTGGTGGCTCATCTAATGGGGCGCCTACCAAAGGTAATGCAAGTCCTTACCGCAGCCCCTCCCCCTCTCCCCTTTCCAGTCTCTCTCCAGATGTTGCTACCTAAACAAATCCCCAATGCCACAGAAAAAAACTTTTATAGTGCAGTTTGCTTTTAAATCCTCTGTGCAGGTGCCAAATAAAAAACACTTTTCTAATATTTAGTTTTTTCCATTTTTTCGACTTTCACAGACAAATCAACTATGGAGCACACTAGGAAATCTGATTCCCAAACACATACGGATATTTATATATCCACTTTCACATGTTCCTATTGAAGCTAAGCCCTCAGCAGCACCAGGTGGAGGCTCAGTTCTCCTTTCACATGACATATACGGTGAATCATTGTCTGAGACCGTGGTTGGCAGGTTACACAATGGTAACTAAAAAACAGCGCATTGTAAATCAGCACCACTGAACTGTAAGTGACTCACAACAAAAAGATGGAGGCCCACGCTGTTTGATGAAGGTTGGGCTGGTTAAATGAAGAAACCCGATAGTGTTTTCGCGCACCACCTTCACACTGTGGTTTTCACTTACTCACAGATTACAAGTAAGTGAAAACCAAGTCAGTTAATCTTTGAACCTCTGACAGAGGAACCAAAGATAGCAGTATACAACAATGAGCTGAATTAAAGAACTAATTCTGTCCCTGAAACTACCTGATGGTCAGCCAATGAGCAACAGTGACAGTCACTGATAAAAAAGTTATTTAAAAACTTTTCTGACTATACAAACGCAGAAGGAACATGTGCTTCAATTAGTCAGTTCCTTAGCCAGACTGAGCATCATGATGTCCTGATTAGATACCATGTGCTTCTGACCATTAGGACGACTGTTTGACAAAGCAGACACAATGATCCGCTCGCAGGCAAATGGCCTTCATGAATTCTAATGTAAACTCCAACAGGCCAACGTGGCATCTAGCTTTTGACTACAGTGTAAAAGGCTACAATCGGCGTTCATTACCAGGTCCCATGACAGTAGCAGTAGCCACTGGTGTTTATCAGCTCCAGCTCTGATCAGCATTGGAAACACACCACCTGATTGGACTTTCACGTTTCAAGGTCAAGTTTAAATCTGAGAAAATATCAACGGGACGGCAATTACTCAAACCACATCCCTACAACTCCTGCGCAGTAAAAGACTGGGAATAATGTTACCAGCAAACATGATCCAGGCTGCAATTCTGTTCCCACTAAATGTATTTGGCAAAAGCATTGAGTATTATATAAATATAATTCCTACGGCAGGAGGCAGGGTTGAATTATGTCAGTGTGGCTGCAGCCAGATACAAAAGCATTTTGTAAGTTCTGCATTTCATAGTTTTAAATGTCCGGTGAGATGGAAGCAGCTGCAAGTCAGTGGGTGGGAGATTCCCTGGATGATGGACTTGGCCTAACCTAGTAACTGAAATGAGTAAGCAGAAGATTCCCATTGAAGATTACTGACTAGTTGGACTTAACACTTTGACCTCGAGCATTCCTGTTGCTAACAGATGTACATATTGCCAAACCATAAGTAATGCAGTAAAACCACAATAAAATGTAACATCCCAGTTGTATTAACATTAAAAGGAGGCAAATGTTTTTTATTTGGTGACTGATGACAGATGTGCTGTTGCCTCAGGTACATACACTGTCACTCCTAAAGGTCAGCTTTGGAACAATAAGTCCTTGACCTCTGACTGTTTTTGAACTCATGGGGTAAAACATGAAACCTGAAGTCACAACCGTGTCTTTCGTCTTTGAAATATTTAGTTGCAGAAAAGATTCATCATCAGTTAAAGCGTCATGACTCATTTCCTTGTGTGCGCAGGGACTCCCATTAGTGTGTAATAGAGAAGGTGAAGGGTCAGAGGAGCTGAGTCACAAATCAGAATCAGACAGAGCTCTGTTTTCTTTCACCTTCTCAATACTCTAACTCTTAACAAGCCTCCTGACCAAAGCAAGTCTGCCTGTCTGAAACTCAATGAATATGACCCCTTTGACGTGTGAGTGGAAGACAGTGATGATGTCTGGCTGGATGTTTGGACCAGGAACCTTTAGTCAAACTGAATTTCATAATCACTTTCTGGTATTCATTTTAACCGTAAATCACCTCGTTGCTTGGTTTAACTCATTTTAAGTATCTGTGTGGACAAATACCGAGAATTGTTATACAGTGGTGTAACAATCCTTTCGATGCATGACAGACATATGTTGTGAAGTTGATTGGGAACCAGTTCGATTTTTCATACATTGACTATGATGATAATATGAATATTTATATGATATATTATATATATATATTATATGAATATTACTCCATTACTTTTACTGCCCCAAAAAATGGAATGCTGCTTTTCGCAATTAATTATAGCAAAGTTAGATGACAGATTAGATTTATTTCTAGGGATATTTTTGTTGCATCAGTTCAGTATTTGGATCATCTTAGCTGCCATATCAAGTCACCGGAGAATGAAGGAAATGTCAGTAAATAAGTTGTAAAATGGCAAATTGCTAGAGATATATTGAACTCCAATAATAAACCAAGTGAGATCAGATTGTAACAGCTCTGCAGAGAATCACATAACATACACGATGTCTCGCTGTGATACAGCTGACACAGTATCAAAACCATCTAAGAAAAGCACCTCAAGAGGCAACACAAACTTGGTAACTCAAACTTACATATCAATTATGTATCAATGGATTTACACCAAACCAGTGTGGAAATTAGGCAGAATTCTCAAGTGATGACTCCCAAATTCCCACTCACAACCCCCAAGAGAGTAGGCTATTGAAACAAGACAAGAGTAAAAATGGTGCACTTGGCATGTCTGAGTGGGAGACTCGTCTCCTTCATCATCAGTCGTCTTCCTCGGTGCTTGACGGATTCCAGCAACATTGCTTTTGCGTCTCAGGTCAACTTGAATTAGCAAGGAGGAGGGTTAGCAGTAGAGGAGAGGGATCTATCAAAGACTTTCAGGACTTGCCCTCCTGTCTGCTCTCTTTTTCCTCCCCCTCAGATCACTTTCTTACTGAGGAGCCTTAAAGTGAGCGAACGCTGCTAGCACTAATTAAGCCTGGGAAGATGGCGCAGGCCTCGATACAGGCGGAAAGCCAGGGATGAAAGCTTCATTAATGAATCACAATGCCGTGACAACACTAATAATTACCTCCATGGGCAAGGAGATAAAAGATGAGGTTTGAGGGAAAAAAAAATGAGAGCTTTACTTGCAGAAGAATACTCAAGTGAGGTCTGGGCTCAAAGAACCTAAGTTCCCTAAAAAAGAATGGACTGGAAAGTGGTTCTCTCTCTCTCTTTGTGTTTGCATGTTCCCAATTAACAAACTGGGGTCAAATGAGCATTGTGTCATATAGACCAAGTATCTAATGATTACACTTTCTGTGTTCATTCAGCACGGAGCAGGGTTGATGGTGCGTTTAGCTCAGCTCCAGTTTTGGCCCCTCATTGATGATCATTACAGCCAAGGCACAGCACTAAGCATCTCTTTTTAGCCACACTGTTAGCGTTGCTTGACCACGTTGTGAAGGAAATGTTTCACACGCTAAATTAATGTTATATTCTAAATATCAGCACTTGTGCAGTCGTTGAGCTGCTAGCATGGCTGTAGATCTAACCAGGAAGTAATGTTTGTTCTTGCCCAACTTCCACTTGCATATTGGACAGAATACTTTTGATGGTTAGAAGAGACTTGAAATACCTTTAAGAGAGCATTAGGTTTCAGTAAACAACCATTGGGATCATCAAGGATCAGTGGTAAAACGCTCCAGAAGAATAAAGAGTCTTCTTATTGATGTTAGTGTATCTTGTTTGCTAGCAAGCAAATCACTAACACATCTAAGAGTCAGATGCATTTTGTTCAAAGTTAGAAATGTATAAAGATGCCATGACAGCAACACAGAGAACAGAACATCTGCAATGCTACATGTGGTTTCTGGACCCAGCTGTTGCCGGTCCAATTTCATTGCATAACTGCTTGTTAAGCTACAAAGTTTTATTTCGGTTTCTTCACATGTGAAATTCACACCTACAGCATTTAAATAAGGGTGCTTTTGGGTCACTGCAGTGTGACTTTGACAAAGCAAAGCTAACTGTTCACCAGTCTAAAACAAGCCATGTGAAATCTAAGAGCCACAGGGTTTGAAAAACCCTGTGACACAACAGCCCATAGCCTCAGAACAAATCCCAGTCCTATTAACCAGCATACAACCATGGATCACTTACAACATTAGACACGTTTGATCATTGTGATGTCTCATGACCTTTTCGAGGTAATGCTGTTCGCATCTCAACAAAATGATTTGATTTTTGCATTGTTTGTATTTTCTTTTTTTCTTTTCTTTTCCTTTGTGTTTTCTTTTCCAGCTAATTCGGCAAATGGGTGCCAGGACCAGAAACCTACAATTCTCAAACAACTCTACGTTTCATGCATGGGCTTATCCTCTACCAAGAAATAGTCCAGCATTATCCGTGTGAAACTTCAACTTTTTACGCTTTGGCTTTTGTTTAGATTAAGCAAACAAGCTTTAACATCTCAGCCTCAGAAACCCATGAAGTCAGAGTTGATGCTTCCTTGATTTTCCACAGTCTGTTGACAAGGCCTCAATGCTTTGTGTGTCACGTAATGTATCTGTAGTACAAAGACCTAGCAAACATATTATTCAAACGTCCTAGACTAACCCCAGAAAGAAGTCTATTCACAGAAAGCTTAGGCAATGATGTCCAAATTTTATTTAGATGAAAACATTTGTACTTGGAAATGAGGTAGAGGCTCTACTTGATTAGCAGCTTGATTATCTTCTAATCATTAATGTCTTCTCAACACAGTTTTGTTTCACATAGCAGTTTTCCCACCATTTTCTAGCCAGTATAGCATGACACATACAGCTGAAGAATAGCCGAGATTATGAAATCAGTCTGGGTTGGGTAGACATAACATGTGGGCCTGTTTACATTCTTGCTGTGCAGGCAGGATGTTCTGGTGTCTCGGGGCCAATCTCACCGTCTATTCAGGGAGAGGAGGCGACAGAAACCTCCACCCGGCAGGGGAACAGGACAGGATATGCCAAATACAGCCTGCTTTGCTTGGTTATTCAGCTGCTGCTAACAATAGGATCCTCATTTAGGGATTTGATTCATAAAGAGAGAGTAGGGGATATTTTGGGCATTGTTCAGAGGCATGGATTTCTGAATGCGGGAGGTCAAGATTTCCTCTACGCCGTGGCTATTGTTGGGGGTGAGCCTGGTAAACAACTTAGCATAAATTAAAAGGTTATTTTTGACAGTTGGTGCTCAGATACTATTGGGGCATCATGAGGCCGTTGCCTGCTGATAACAAGATCATCAAGCTTCTTGGGCTGTTGCTAGTTTTTGGGGTATGTTTGCTGTGTTGGATCTTTTGGTTCAACACACTGTATGTGTGTGGCCATTCAGACCAGTTTCTTTATTTCTGTGCTTTGGCAGCAACAAAGGATAATGTTGCAGTGGTTTGTGCTGGCCCACACTGCCAGGCTGGGTGTGATCCTGTGTCATGAATATTCTGCCCACTCTTCCCCATTATATGGAGAACCTCTGGGCAGGATGCACATATGCAAAGATTAATATGATGGGGACTGTATTAGTTAAGTGAAGTGGTGTCGGTGCTGCTGCAAACACACCCACAGACCAAGACTAATCTGGAACTAAATATTTTAGGAGATACATAACTACAGGTATTGTTTATAAAAGAGATGTTGGGGTAATGGTTAGGTGCTCCTATGTGACACAGTTTTGATGTTTTCATATTGCTCAAGTTTAAGTTTAGAGTTAGGTTTGCATGTTTTTGCTCACAATGGGAGCTTTTTATCATACCTTGTACATTAAGGTTGTAGCTGTACATAAATTTCAGGGTTTGGTATGTACCTTGGTTTAGAGTCATAGTTCAATATGTTTTTGTTACAGCTGGAAAAATCAAAAATAGTAGAAAATGGCATTTTTTCATTTGTTTTGAAATTTATAGCCATTCAGCTCATTGGTTGTAACTCTTTCTTGTCAAGGCGCTCAAATACAGGGGCACTGTCAATAGGGAAAAATAATAAAAATAAACAACACAAATGTCAGTAATGCTCTGTAGGAAGACCGTGACCTGTTCATGACACCTGATCAACTGAAGCTTGTGCCAGTTCAGAGCTGCACAAAGCCTGGCTAAATGTACTTTGTTAAATGATGCATACTCTATGGCCAAGTGTGCTCCTATAGTATGAGTTATAGCTTTGGCAGGGTCTGAATCTGCTGCAAGGGGCTGCCTGAAAGCCTTGGGGAGAAGGACTTGCTTACAAGCTTGTTCTCCTGATTGACATATTTACAAATGACAAGTTTAAGGTGTTGCCATAGACATAACTAGCTTCAGTTGATCGCTTAGAGTTGGACAGTAATCTTTATCCATATTTGGTCTAACTACCCATGCAATGGATTCCATGGGAGGATCCTTTACCTCTGGTTTCGAGGGGTGGTTGGCAATATCCAAGATAAACACATACTGACTCCCTAATCAAAGACTGGTTGCAGGGGCTTCTCAGATCTATGGAAGACCACCACCCTCTGCTTGATACTGACAGGTGTTCAGCTGAAGATGATCAACTACGTCCTCCAGGCCCTTGTGCACCTCCTCCTCTTAATAACTTCATTAAATTCAATTCAACGGCAGTGTCATCTAACAACCTCTGATCACAACCTGTGATGGTCTTCATTCTGTTCCACATCTCGCTCATTTTGTTCTCCTGCACCCTCTGCATGGTCTGAAACTCACTGCCAGCAATTCAGTATCCTAACAGTAGATCATCAGTCACATGGTCTGGGTCACACCATGTGATGTTAATAAACTGTGCAATCCTCCTTGCCTTTGTGCTTTCCTCTCAACCTAGCAACCCTGTCTACTGTCACGGTGGTAAGTTCAGGAATGTCCATGCTAGGATCTGCTGTATCGCTGGTCAGCCACGGTTCTGTGAAAAAAAAATAATAATAAATTAAGCAGCACTCATGATAAAACCTCTGACTTCTGATCAGGGTCACTAGCTCCTCAGGTTCCTCAGTCTTGGTGGCCAAAGACTTTACAGTCCTGATCACAGCTGACACAACAGCATGCACTTTCACTGCTTAGCCATTAGCCTAGCCTTTAGTGAGTGAATCAAAACAAGAATGGGTGGAATTACCAGCCACTTACAAAAGCCAAAACCCAATAAAGTCTAAAAATTCAAATCAATAAAACCTACCTATGGACAAGTGCAAATTGGGGAACTTTACTCAGGGACTTTATAATTGTATTCCATTATATTTCAGATGGAACTATTGAACTGTTTTTCTACTACATTTATTTAAGAGAGATAAGCCCTGAATAGCCAAACAGTGTTGAGCGTTGTGCTGATTAGATCTACTTAGGTCAGCATGTATGAATAAGAATGATCAACAGCAGAAATAACAGAAAAGCCTGTTAAAACCTGAAGGGTACAACATATGAATTTGGACACATATTTTTTATCTCACGTGCGTATTAATATAACAACCTCTGGGATCGTGGAAGGTCCACAGTTCTGAAAGCTGCCATGTTGTTATGTGTGCTTTTAGTTAAATGCATGCTGGTAATGCACTTTCACACAATTAGATTAGTAAATGCGAGACTTACGCTGTCGTATTGCTATTTTTACTGTAAGATCTGAATGGTCATGGATGCCAAATACCACAGAATTGGAAAAAGAAATTAATCAGGGATGATTAACAACTGTTAACACGTACTGGGGTGCATCGTTTAATAAAGCCACTGCTGTATATAGACATACATGTACATTGGAGTAGAAATGACATGCTGTCAGGTTCACACTGTGTGGTAAGGATGTCTGCCACCTCAGACATTTAACATTTATGAAAATCTATTCCTACTGACGTGTAGTCACACATGTGTAAACCCTGCAAGCCTCATCACCAGCTTTATACACACACACACACACGCACTAACACACTATGTATAGAAACAGATAAGATAGCATGGATTGTGTTGTAATTTTCTTTTCTTAGAAAGAATGTAGGCTTAGCCCTGGGTAAATATGACTGTTTCATCTTGAAATTTGGCTTGCGGTGGTTGGATGTCGCCTACACATTATTGATCAAACAAGGCACCCAGAAAAGCATACGATTTCATTTTCTTCCATAAATGATGGAAGAAAATGAGTAGAAGAAGTTCTGCACCTTCGGCTCACTTTTAGACAATAAGGCTTTGGCTTTATATCCCTCTGGAATGAGCAAAAGAGACTGTTTGGAGTCGGTCTCCAGGAGATGAAAATAAGTCCATCAAATGTGGGCAGAGCAAGCTTTGATGACTAACCTCGTTCCCCTTCATCTCCGCTTATTCTCTCTCCATCTGCTGTGCGTCTTCCAACCTCAAGCATCTCTCTCTCTCTCTCACTGTGTCTCGCTTGCTTGTGTATTTATATCATTCTATTTCTGCCTGTTTCTTGCAGTTTTTACTTTACTCAGGTCTCACTGTCTGACAGTTATCAGAGGCAACCAGCAAACTGTTCATTGTTTGTTCATACAGGTTAAAACAACCTATAGTCTTATCCACCCTGGTCAACACATTAGAGGCCCTGGAGTAAACATTTGCAGCTGGGTCCTAACATCCTTCACCTCTTCTGACAGTAGACCCCTCTACTATGCTGGGCAGAAAAATAAGTAATAATGCAGTTTACACTGTTTATATGTGTAATACAAATTCCATATCAAATTTGTAATTAATCAAATTATGAAAGTTAACGAAATCTATTAATAAGCACTGAACCTGGGTCTTTTGGGGCCTCACTGCGGGTCTGGAATCCTGTACGTTCTTCATGTTTTTCCCAAGAATTTGATTTCGACAATGTAGATTGAAGGATGTCTTCTCCAGACAGCATGTTTTTTATAATGATGCATTATGCACAACATTTACAAGCCTACAATAAGCACAGTTCCAAAAAAAAAGCAATATATGTGATTTGTTCAAATTTGGTCACCATTTATGTCTATAAAGTCATCTAGTGCAGTGATACACTGATTTGCTCCCTTGAAGTCCCAGTATGTAGGTGTGTAAAGTACCATCTGCATTGTGTGTCAAACTGGTGACCTTCCAGCTCGACTTTCATTTTGGAGATGGTGAATAAGTCCCAGGGAGTCTAATCCAGCAACAAGGATGGGTGGAGGGAGATTAAAGGGTTGGTGCATCCAGAAACCTCTGTGTTTTTTAATGCGTTGTGAGACGTTGCCATAGTGGAGCACCTATTTGCCACCTCACCACAGTCAATTGTGCTCATTGACAGTGTGACAACAACAGATGAGTTCATGGTTTTTAAAGCTTGTAAAAATGATGAGCATGCACTTTGCTCCTGTTGCTGTTCCTGACTGATACCTGATCTTCCATCTTGAAGACAGCAGGTTCTTCTACTGCTAAGACTGTTGGGCTGCAGGTGCTCTTTGGCCCTGTTAGTGTTTGCTCTTTGCTCAAGTTTGAAGTCCATGGTGACACTGAGATCACAAAAACAACTGTAACACAGGTCCTCATTATGTGAGGCAGTTATTGATCACACCTACTGCATTAGCTTTACCATTCTCCGCTGCTTTCAGGAACAACAGGAGTGGTGACCTTTTCCTGATTTACCAACATGGTGGAATTTCAGTTAGGTTACGGCACAATTTCTTTAGTAAATGACAGATCAGTCAGAGTCTGGGTTTGTTGATATTGAACATTGTCATTAAAAGAAACCAAAGTTGGCTGTTGGGAAGTAAGAAACCAATAGAGCCAAGGGTGCTGTAAGTGTAATGGTTTATTGATGTTTTGCAGAAAATGTATTATTTACTCTTTCTGAGAAAAGTTGGAACTTTTAAACCAAACACTAGTCGCCATTTCCTGAACAACAGTCCAAAATCACAGTAGAAGAGCAGCTAGAGCCTCTTTAGCTTCAATAATGTGATGTAGAAAGGAGAGCTGTTTCTATTCACACAGAAGGTTTGATAAAATACTGCCAATTTTATAGGATCTCTGAAAAATGGGTGTGGCTCAGTAAGTACAGAGCTGTAGAGAGCTGTAGAGAGATACAGAGCTATAGAGCACCGTTGGTCTCCACCCACACTTCCCTCACCCACATTGTTCAGATCAAAGCACATTCTTTGAAAATGTAAACAAAGTTCATTTCAGTAGATGTCAAAACATACACCTCTGCCAGCTACTACAACCCACCTACAACTGGGGTTCTTGTGGTGGGCGGTGTTAGCTAGTCACCCCAAGTCACATTTGATTGGAGTCATTTAAACATACATAAATGGGGACAGAATGACGTTAAATATTTTCCAAGATATACCAAGATACAAATTGGGACATGGGATTAAAACCTGAAAGGGCCTACAGAAGCCTGCAGGCTCCCTGATCTGAAATCAGTCGCCTTCTTTGTCCTGATACGCCTCCCACACAAATTGGTTCCCTCTGTGCACATGTTTCCGGCCACAGGACACAAATAACTAGATGCAGCTCCCTGTAATGACATATAGTGGACAAAAAGGTTAGAATTATGGAGGGAGGAAAAAAAATCACTACTTTCATCTCGCCTGCTGGGGCTGTCGTGCTCTTAAAAAGCCTCTGGTCTGGAATTCAAAATTGTAGCTGCCAGTGGGGGAGGGAACATTGGAGCGCACAAGAACATACATGCACATAGACATAAAGCGTCCGATGCCCTGTGGATACTCGCAGGGGGTCAGTTTTCAAAGACTGCAATTTGGAGTGTTTTCAACCTCAAGGCCCTGCACTATTTCATGTCACTAATATTGGGTGACTCAAGGTCACTGAATGAAGGGGAGTGTTAAGTGACACTGAAGGCAGACTTGCTCCTCGAACCATCTGTACTTCCTTTGATATGTTAAATGTGCAGCTCTTAGCACAGAAGGAGGACAATATTTTCAGCCACAGAATCAGTCGATGAATCACTTTAACTGGTCAGTAATTAGGTAGAAATCATGTGAAATTACACACATCAGTGGAACTCCAGAGAGACTGAATAGAGTCCTGGGTCCTCTTTTGTTCCTGGTACAGTCATAGGTCTGTGTAACCCAAACTGTGTGGTTTATGTTTGGTTGAGAGTGGGAGAAACTAGAAGACTGAGTTGGGGTTTTAAAGGCGGTCTGGCTGTAATTAGGGTTGTCCAGGTGTGGAGTTTTGCACTCATTTTCCAAAAAAGACGAGGGGGCTCATGGCCCCAAAACCAGGAAGACTTTCCTAGAGGAACAGAGGCCTTTCTGTCTGAGCAGCATCTGCACTAAAGCAGAACGGAGGCAAGGCGAAACGAGGGCCTCAGCTCGGGCCTCTTGCCAGGGCAGGTAATGCAGAGTTCAACAGGAAATGGAGTTCAGGGATGTGGAAGCGCTTATTTGCTGTCTGTGGAGGTGACCCTGTGTTTGGGCTTGGTAAATAGCTTGTGTAAAACTAGGTAATTTATGTTTATGCAGACAGTAAAGTGGCTGTGGCTTTGTTTAAACTGTGAGACAACACTGCATTTATCTGCTGCATGTCTTGCCTCCTGAAAAAGAGTTTCGGGGATTTTCCTTTTCAGCTCTGAGTGAAGGACTACATGGTGCACTGTAAGTTAGAAAACTGTGCACGGTTTCTCCCTGCTTCTCTCAGTGGACCCCTGTTTAACCCAAATGAACCCCTTCCATCCATTCATTTTCCATAACCACTTTATCCCATTCAGGATCGTGGGGGTGCTGGAGCCTATCCCAGCAGTCTAGCTTTACTAGCTAGCCATGTAATTCATTTCCCCAGGTTTTTAAATAGTCCATCTGTTATGTCACATCATGCCGGTTGGGTATTGCTTAAGGCTATAAGACGCTAGAATGAATTTAGTCTCCTGTAAGGTTATTAAAATTAGCATTCTTCTGACAATGTATTTGTATAAGATAAAAACCGGAATGAGCCTGTTACACTGTCATTCACTGTCAGACATGCGCCTCCTATACAGTGCTCAGTGGTGAGTCCAGTCTAGTGTAATATGAAAGCTGGGTATCATTCATAAAGAAAACATGTGAACAAAAGACATGAATCTGTATGCTGGAATAATACTCCCCTGCAGTGAGTTTATTAAGTTCCACATCGACATATCAGCCCCACTGTGTTCATCAGGGCCTCGTGAAACAGCTCATGTATACATTATATCGCCCTCCAGTCTGAACACAGCCACAGGAGTAAGGCGCAGTGAATATGGACAGCACAAAGGGGCCGGTGGCCTGAGAGGCCCCAGTTTCCATCACAGAGCAGGCCCTGCATCACATCCAGGTATGATGCCACTGTTCACATGTAAACCAGATTAATAACAGCACTGTGCCACAGCTTTGGACACCTTCTCTGAAGCAAAAGGATATCAGAATCAAGATAAGTACACAAAACTCTCAAACCACTTGTCCCCACTGTCAGAAATATTAGAAAATAGGAGGTAACTGGAACAGCTGTAGTAAAGAAACGATCTGGAACACAATCCAAGCCCATGACACTGAGCTGGACCTGATCCCAACAAGCTTTCTGTGTTTTATCAGCCAACTTTCTAGCTGGTTATGGTTATTTATTGGTTAATCCATTAACCGTCATTTCCAAACCAACACTAAACATTGATATGCTTCCAGTTTTATTGAGGTCTACAACATTTGCATGTGAAAAAGTACATGTTAAAACAGAATCCATGTTGAAATTTAGTGAAATAAAGGTCAACGTGACAGCATCAGCAAACTCTAGATTTGGGTTTGGTAGAGGTTAGGAGACTAACAGTTTACAAAAAGCAAACTACGGTCCCAAAAAGATTCTGAATGACTTTCGTCATCTTTTGTTCTTTTGTTTAAGTCTGCCATTTTAATTTGATATAAATATTCCATTTTATATGCAAATTTAGATGCATATGAAGTCAACGAACCAAAGCAACATAATCAAGTTTCATTTGCAGACAACAAAGACAGGGTGTTAATTCCAAGCATCACTCAATTTCTGTTGTTTGTTGTCCGTCACAACCCAATCCAAACAATGTTTAACTAAGATATCAAACAGAAATGTCACTACGAATCCGTGAAGCAGCAGCTGTGCTGAGTGTGCATCACTCCCCTGTAGTGCAGGAGCATAGAGCTGTCAGGTTGTGCAAAATGCTTTGGCCTTTATCCTTCTCTAGCCTCAGTGTTCGTTTTCTTTAATCTGTTCTGCCGAACAAGCCCGGGTCAGAAACCCTTCCTGCGAGACCAGGGCTAATTCCTTCCCAGGCAACTGGGATTTGTAGTCAGCAATCCTCTGACATCACCTTGAGAAAAAAAAAAGAGCCAACTCCCAGTCATCCCCATGCTGCATTACATGATAAGGTTAATGAGAGAGGCAGGGGAACCCAGTCACTGTGGTGCTCCATCCTCTCTACCCAGAGCTCCCTTCCTCCAGAGACGACATCAAGCTCCTCACTTTGAACCAGTTAAATCTGAACCATAATGACCGTACAAACGTCTTAACACAATCCGGGTCTCAGCTGGACTTCTGCGTCTCTGCGTTTGATGTTCCAGCGGGAAAATGTGAGAAGTCAGCTGAGTGTTGTTGTTCTTGGTGTCCAGATGGGGATGTCATTGATGAGGAGAGGTGTGGGGTGAAACTGTCATAACATGCCGCGTCACTTAGCAGTTCTAAAGGCGCAGGGAGGAGACGGTAATGATGGGGTGGTGTGTGTCTGTGTGTGTGTGTGTGTGTGTGTGTGTGTTCATGGAGGAGGGGGGTTGTTGGTGGCTGTGAAGAGTTCCCAGTGGAACTGATTATCCCTATTTTAACTTATGAGACTGGGGGGTGGGCAGGAAGCAGGGGTGGAGATGGTGGTGGTGGGATGCTGCGGCTGTGAACAGCAGGCTAATTAATTACATATTGGCTTGTGGGAATATTCTGCCTAAATGCCAGCCAGGTCCCTGTGAGGCGACACACTTAACAACTCTAGTACAGCACACCCAGAGACACACATGCTGTAAAACACACACGCTAACAGTTAGCAAAGGGAAAACAAAACAAAATTCTTCAATGTGATTTTGCATATGATTAAGTGCACGTTTTGCCATTTCGGAAACTTTGTATAGATCACGTACCGTGTCAAGCTGATATATTTCAAGAGGAAGATGTTTCCCACTTAAAGGGGGAAGACATGCTAGCTTGTGGGCTGTTGGCTGCCTCAGCTATCTGGGATTGTTATGGCTGTGAAACATTAGTTCTCACAAAAAAAAGTCCAAAGAGCACATGTGCTTTGCCGGTGGTACAGAAACACATACGCACTCTGTTGTGTGATGATCTGCAGCTGCTTTGTTGTATGTTAAGAATAATGTGTGCAGGAAATCCCTGAAAAACCATAGTATTATAAACAAGTGCTAGATATTAATGGTGGTATCCCGGTATAACTTTGCAGTTATCTGATTTACGTGTTGTTTCTTCTTAGCTCGCTCGCTAACCTCAGACAGTTTTAAGCCAACAATGAGGAATCCGCTAATTTAGTTAAGACTCTGATTGTGTGTGAACCACACAGCTTTACTGTGAGGTCACAGCATCAGGAAGGCTGTGCGGAGTCACAGAGGCTAAACCTCTGTCGATGGTAGGAAATCCCTTCAAAGTATTAAAGCACAGTCTCTTGTTTCCTAGTTCTCCGTGTGATAAATACAAAAAAGGAGACTTGCGATTGTCTCTTGTGGTCCAGTTTGACCTGACAAAGCTTGACTGAGTAATGAAGGTAATTATAGTATTTTCGTTATTTCTTAAGAAGTGATTCATTACATTTTTTAAGTAACTTGCCCAACTCTGATCTCAAACCAGCAATCTTTTTGTAGTTAACAGTAGTGTGTACTGTCCACCCACAGAAGAGGCCATCACAGGAAATCCTTCATTCACGACTGACGGTAGACAGTTGCACGACTGTTCAGTTCTGCTGAACCAATCTGTACTGGTTGATTTAAAAAATCAAAACTGAACAGGCATGGTCACACCAGACACCAGGTTTGCATACTATAGAGCGATGTACCTGGCAGTGATAAGTAAGGACACAAAATTCCATAATTATTCTAGAGCCAGCAGCTTTAAACCCAGGCTCAGTCCACAGGAGTTTTGGGCTGATTCATCACCAATTCCCCCCTACTGACAATCCAAGCACCAATGCTCAGATTAGATAATTTAGTAATATCAGGGATTTACAAAACCAGGTCCAATCCTTCCAACCTGGCCATGCAGTAATTGAGCATAGATTATTTGCTTGATATTTAGAAGTTAAAGTTTGGATGATTCGGTCAGTGCTCAGTGGGACCACAATAGTCAGTAGGTGTAGTTACATTCTTCACTCTAATTCTGTGTCAAGGCAAAAACTAAGATGTGACACAATTTCAGTTTCCCATTGGTGTTAATGGGCAAGCTCATACGCATCAGTCTCATCTCACTAAAACCATCTATTCCATCACATGTTCACCAACATGATCCCTTCACCAGTTAAACAGAAGTCAGCAGCCTGCTGGGTCTTTTCCTATCGTCCCCCCTTCCACCAGAATAACCCTCTTTAACCTAAACTTGAAACTCAAACACTTTCAACTAGCTGCTTATGTTCGATCATCGTCTACCTTTTACCATTATCCCCCAGGTGGGACGTTCTCAGTCGCAGTGCATCTATTAAACCTAATACAATCATCCATGTTTGTGCTGTTAAAGACAATATGGTAAATTTTCTAAAAACCACTGTATTTCTCTAATCCTGTGTTTGCATCCCACAAGCCCAGCTGTGTGCATCTCTCTCTCTCTCTGTCTCTCTCTCTGTCTCTCTCTAGTTGCTCCTCCCTGTTCGCTCTTCTCTCTCAGGCTTCTCTTTGCTGGACCCTTGATCGTTGTGGGACCTTTCTGTCTCCCCCGGCTGTCAGTGCCTCATTCCAGATGTTTGGATGTGGATCTTTGTCCACCAGGAGATCTGGCCTTTCCTCTATCTCACTACGTTGTGTGCATGTTGTCCTTGTCTCTCTTTCCCTCCCTCTATGTGCGTTGTTCCCTTTTACCTGTGTGAATGTTGCTTGCCAACACCTGAAGTTGCTCAATGTCTTATCCCATCTGTGAATATCTACAAATGATCTCTAATAGTCATCTTTTTCCATACCATTCTCTAACTTAACTACGACGGTCCGTTCTTTACCCAACACCTACTGCATGTCTGTGTTTTCCATCCTCTGTTCGTCTTCGTCAAGTTTCTGCCAATGTTTTCTCCATTTAAGTTTTTTTGGCGCCGTACATTGCACAGACTAAGACACAAAGACACACAAAATAAAAACCAAAAATAAAACTCTGGATGTTATCTTCCATTTTTAAATGTGCATCTTCTAATCCAAGTGTATCCTGTGGCGTTTGAATCATGTGCTATGGTGAAGACAATGAGGCGACATGTAACAAGGGCCCCGGTTTGAGCCTGTACCAGGAACATCGCGGTTGTAGCAACCCCACTCTTAATCTTGTTTTCATGTCCCTTGGCAGCTCCGCTTTATGTGCAAATGGAAATTGCACGTGAAAACAGGTGGATGGAAATGCACGTGAAGAACCACATGCAGTTTGGCAATTGAAACAAAGTCTCTGCGTTAGCTCTGCTAAAGTAGCTATTTTTTGGCGTACACCCATAAGCTTTTAATGGTACAAATGATTTGAAATATTCTGGGAAGTTCCCCATTTTGAGCAGACTCTCCTAATAACTCATCCTTTAAGTTAAGCAAGCATAATTTATGTTAAGTGCTATGGGCAGAAAATAATCAGATGTCAGTGAAGGAAAACCTCTCTTCCTGCTCATGCTGTGTGGGGATTTCGGGGAGGATGTTGCTACTTAATCATTGTATGGAATTATGTATGAGGGCAGCTTTGTGGGTTCCTCATCACTGCAGAGCCATAATGCATGTTGTCAATGCTGCCAGTGTTTGGAGATATTTTGAAGAGCCCCTGTAAGTGTTGTTTCAATGCGATGAGTCATTTGTAATATGCAAAACTAATTTTAACTATAATTCTGGGATAAGTGTTGATTGCTGCATCACACTTTTCTATCCTCCGCCCACAGCGATGCCTACAGCAAGCTGTCATGTGGCATCAGACATCCCCTGTCTGTGGGTGGCTGCTCGTGTGTGGATGTTTGCTTCTATTGGTAGCCCACACGTCTGGAAGGTCCTCATAGGTAGCCTCACCTCCAACAGAACCCCTCACGCTCGGTCGTCTTAGCGTTAGCAGACTGATGAGTGTTTGTTGATGTCATTTGTATCCTCCTCCACTCCTTCGCGGAGAGGCCGCCCGCTGCGGCTCAGCACAGCGGGCGGCTAACATTAATGGCCCTGCTCTGTGTGTGTGTGTCTGTTCGTAAATTACAGTATCCGTGCCCGTGTGGTAGTGTATCTTTAGCATGCACATGTTAATTCGCAGCAGCAACAACGAGGTTATTATGTGTGCTGCAGTTTGTAAAATTTGAGCATTTACATATTAAGTGTAGCCTCCGTGCACGTATTTGCAGCACGTTTCCTGTCACTTGTGTGTATGTGTGTGTGTTTGTGTGTACGTGCATGTCCTCGTGCATACGGTCTGCCTGCTGTGTATCAGACAGAGAAAAATAAAATGAAAGGCAGAGGCAGAGGCAGCAAAATGACAGAGCTCTGTGGCACGAAGTTAGCCATGGATTGGACACAGACTCTCACCATATGCTGCTTCTGCCCTTGTCTGGTTAGACTTCTGATTTTATACACGATCCCCACATGGCTGCTGGCACGCCACTGCCTCGCCATGCACCATCACATTAATGCGTATGTTTATGTGCCTATTTTTAAAGTGTGTATTTAAGCCGATTTTATATTCTCACGTGGTGCCATTGTTTTATTTGCATTACTTCCCTATACACAGTCAACTACAACCAGCAGGTAAACAAAGAATAGACAGTGCTAAAGTGACTGACTGATAAAGTCGCATCAAGTCGATTAAGTCATCAGAAGGCTGTTAAGTTTGTTTACACTTGTGCAAAGTGCCGTGGTACTAATCCTCCACACAGAGGGGCGAACACACGAACCGTGAAGTCAGCAAGTGTTAGCAGAAGACGCCGCAGCTCGAACATGGCTGCACAATGCAATTAGTTGTCACTCACATCACATGAACATACTTAATCATGGTTACAGTACCCCTGAAAAGAAGTGAAGTATCTGTATCAACAGAGGTTTTCTAATAAACTGAAGGCTGAATATCTTATAAACACTTGGAACCTGCAGGCAAAATGTTGTTTATTATAATGTAGAAATTTGAGGATTTCCTCTTGTTTCTGGAGCGTTTAAAAAATGAACAGGCTGTTTTTCTTAAATCCTTTCGGAATGCTTAAAGGAAAAATGCATGGATTTTATTTTGCGTTTAAGTTATTCCCTTTTGCCAGGATGCAAACAACATTGAAGGGTTGTATCATGTCATTTAATGTGTGTTAATCAATGCACATGGCACAGCCCAAATGCATCATAAAGACCAAGGTGCACCAGCAGGGATGTGCTGATTGGTGGAGTGAAACTTGTCTTTTTCGCTTCTCTGAGGAATTAATGGGTCTCATCCTGTTGTATCCCAACATGTTAATGCATTTCAACCTGCCGTCTGTGTATGCTGACCTTTAGTGTGGCTTGTCCTGATCTGTGGGGAGCGGATGGGATTGTGTGTGCTGCTGTCAGCAACACTGTGTTACAGAGTCGTCAAAGTCAGAAACGTTTAAACGCTTCGTGAAGGGCTTTGCACACGAGCCTATGATATCTACATTTTCTAACCAGTGTAACCTGGTAACATGATATTTGAGTTTGATCCAAAGGTTTTCAAACAGTGCAAACTCAGGGGAGTGCTGAGGGGGAGATGAAAATGTGTGCTCCTTCCTGGAAAACTTTTTACCAGCTGCAGTAGCAACACTGGTATTGTTTTCACCTTGTGAGTCCGTGGGTGTGTGTACGTGTGCGTGCGTGATCAGGGCAAGATGTGGTCGGTTGCAGGAACTAGCATGGAAACAGTTTAAAGTACTCTGCCAAGTGTTTTATGTCTGTGGAAACTTCACTTCAGGTGTGCTGTTTGCATCAAAATGGAGTACTGAGTGTCCGTGCAGTAATGCAGGGCTTCCTGGCTGCTGTGATCCCATCACAAAACAGTCTCTAGCTTTAGATTTTAAGAGTTTAATGGTCTTCGATCGCCATACAAAAATAAATCAAATGGAAATTTTAAATAAATACATCAGGTTTTTAAGTTTTCTGTCTAATTTTCTGTCTAAGTCTAATTCGGCATTGTGATGTATATGGTGCATTGTCGTTGGTAGTTTAGCAATCTATGTTTTGAGACAAAGTATAGAGTAGAGTTGTTAAAATTTTAGGATGCTTAACTAAAATTATTCGGGCTGCCTTAAAAACATTGATTAGATATTAAACATAGATATATACACATATAAATATATGTGTAGTGTCTATATAAGGGAGAAAAAATGTTTTCACGTGGTAGATGAGGTACTGCACAGCTCCACACAGAAAGGCTGGGGCTGTAGCTAAGGCCTCGCAGCCTTTTGTGGAAAAAATAACGTAAGAGAAACTACTCTCCCAATCGCTTTTCACCTTTCATGGGAAAAAAGCTTCTTTTGCCAACAGTGTACTGTAGTATTCATCATCCAGACTGGCTATGCCAGATACTGAAGGAAGGTGAAGGTTCTTTATTTCCATTTGATCTCTCTCAAGTTGGATCTCCACCACAGAAGGTCTTTGATATCCTCCAAGAGGATGTCTCAGAGGAAGCCTTTTATGATAAGCCAAGCTGGGTCGACCCTGAGAGCGATGCATGTTACTTGCCGCTAAGCCAGCCAACATGCTCATTTTCACGCCTCTTTTTCCAGCTAGGCTGGGGTTTCCTTTTGTCTCTCGTTGTTTGAGTCCGTTTGCCGGACTGAGAGAGTACACTTTGTTCTCCATCTAAAAAATGGCACTGTGTTAGGAAATATTCCTACCGTTTAGGCCAAGAAATCCCAAGGCTTTTCAGAAGAGCTTCTCAGAAGTTTTCAGCCAGGCACACAGAAGCATTTGCTGGAACTTATATGTAGGGTGTACTCTATGGGAAGGGTTTTATGTAGAGTCAATGTGTACTACTATGGAAGCTTCCCCGTGCAGTACTGAAGACAGGACTGAGTGTGATAGCAGTGTGAAGAAGTACATAGTTTTATGCGTTTTCAGGGATGATACAATTAAGCAACGTCTCTCTACACTTCATTACACACACTGGCTCGAGACAGATGATAGTTTCCATTGTAACGTAAGCATTTTCTTGGTATCTTTGTATACGTGCTTGTACTCAACTACGCACGCAGACCAAAGTACAGCTGCACTAATCAATATGTCTATCTTACATTAAAAGATAAATGTTGCCTGTGGAGAAAAACAGCAGTTATCAATGTATTTCTGTGAATATGTGCAGTCTGTTTTTCTATGTATTGCGTTTGTGTTGGATTTTTTTGTGTGTTTGTGTGTGTGTGTTTGTGTGTGTGTATTAGATTCTTGTTTCCACTGAAGGTTGTTGACCTTGTATTACTTGAAGATTAAAAGGCTCAATCCCCAAGCTAAATGACTATTGCAAACTAAAGATGGCACTCCCATGTGTTTAACAAACAGAATGTCCTATTAGATCTGATAAAGGGTACTTGATATACTTAGACTATTACTATTTCTTATTCAAGCCCAGTCCATCTCTGGACCAAACAGCCTTTAAATCAACAGATCTGTTGTTGTTTTTTAATTTCCTTGAAAATGTCTGCATCTCTCAAACACTACATTGAACAGCATTTGCAGCCGGTGTCTGTCTGGGTACCTGCCTCGTGACGATAAGATTGAACTCTGAGATTTACAAGAGTGGATGCTGAATTCAATGGAGTGTGAAATACATGATGTCAGGATGTATCAGGTGGATTCTGGTCTACAGAGGGGGGGGGGGGGGGGCGTGCTGTCGCGAACAACACAAACGATGTTGAATCAGACAGCAGCAGTGCCACAGGAAAGGGGCCAGTGCCAGCATGTGGTCTTGATCAGTGCCACTGCCACCATATGGCACCGTGATGTGCAAATGTCAGCCTGTTTGTTACCCAGGAACACAGCATAATAACCCGGTGCTAACTAAATTAGCTACATGTACATCTGACACCTTTCAAACAGAGCATGCTCATCCTCGGCTGCTGCGTTCTGGCAACATTTAACCACAACTTTTGCTGCAAGAACAGAGAAGATCACAGGCCCCCTCAGACACAACTATTAACTTATTCTCATTTTTCATGCATGTTTATTTGTTTCCAGTCTATCAATCAGGAATTTTTACATTTTATACATGTTTAATGTATAGCAGCCAGCAAACCATAGACAGTGTAATACGGAGTCATCTGCATAGATGATAACTTCAGCTGTGGCAGGATGCATCTTGCCCAACATACGAGCCTTTTTGAACTGATCATAGACACAATTTCTGAAGACGGTTTCAAAGCTGCCAAATTGTAGTTGGCATATATATTTGCTGCAGCTGGCATGTTAGCAATGGTGGATAGCAGGCTGCGTGGCCACACCAGAAGCTATTCAAATCCTCCCGGATCCATAGTGTTCACTTGTGTTTTTTAATTTGTATGTGTCTATATTTTTATCAATATACATTTTATAAAATGTTCTGTATTTCATGTTTGTCTGTCCTAGAGGAAGGATCCATCCTCTTTCTTCCTAATCTGATTTGTCATTTCAAGGATAGAAACTGTCTGTGTATGCTGTACGGTTTGTGAAGCCCCTTGAGGCATATTGTGATTCGTGACACTGGGCTATATGAATAGAAATGACTTGCCTTTGCTACGCAAAAGTTTAATACTGTGAGCAGATTCACTAATTCCAGAGCAGTAAGTAGATTTTGGTCTGGTTTTTCACTGTTAGAGGGGCCACAGCGTGATCAGATAAAGTAACCCACCATTTTCTAAAGGAGGAGGACTCTCACAGTGTCCATGAATGTTTAATTTAGCATTCCTGCGAATATGCATTCATTATTTTAGTTTCTGGCTCTGGTTTTGATACTTGATGCTCATACAGCAGTGCTACCCTGGGATTGGCTTTGCAAAGAGCGCGCATACGACTGCAGCAGTGCCCTTCTTCTCTGCCAGTTCAGCTTCCCAGACTTCATGCAAAGACAGGAGCGTTGTGTGCACGTTGTGTGCGGGGGTTTGTGTGAACGTGTTGGCGGTAGTGAGGGGGCAATCATCTAGACACAATAGGAGCCAACAGATGTCTCTCTATCCCTTTCACCCCCTCTTCCTTTCATTTGTCTCTGCAGTACGTAGGTGGAGCTCACCAGCAGAGACAGACAGAGGGTGAATAAAACAGGAAAATGAGAGCAATGTGGCTCAACCATTTTGCCATCATGTTGATTTACTCTCCTTTTTAAGAGCATGGAGATATTTTTGTTTTTGCTGTTTCTCAAGCCCCAACAACAACACGGCAATTTTATTCCATTTTTGTCCTGCCTCTCTTCCCCCCATACGAAGGCCCTTCGGAGTCTGCACGCTGAAAGCCTCTGCTCCTTTCATGAAATCTTGGCGTTCTCATGCGGCACAATATGAAGCCATTTGTTTGGAATTCAGCCTTGAGAAAACAACATGGGAACACCTGTAGTTGAGAGGAATTGCTCACGCCTTTACTGAACATTGTCAGCGGTGTAATAATGCCCCATCTCTTACAGAGAACATGAAAGAAGGCTTTTTAGAGAACAAGAGGGGAGGTGGCGTAATGGTGGCCTCATGGTCTCTCTCAAGTTCTCACTAACACATTATTTGCATGCACATGTGGAACATTGAGCTCTGTCTCCTCTGATTTTTTTTGCTGTAATGTCACTATTTTTGCTAGGACATTATTATGATATGGCCACAGAAACAATAATAATATGCAGTGTTGAGTCAAGGGTGCCTCTAATAGTCATGGCCATGTTTTGTACCTATTTAACAATTTATTTAAACAAAAAAAAACAACACATTCAAATCACATCATGTTTCTTCTGTAAAACAAAACATGACATCACTTACATGAGCTTGAACTAACAAGTTTCAACCAATAATGACGTCCACCCATCAATCAATCTTCAGCTCGCAGCCTTGTTCATTGTTCGTTAAGATTCTGATCCACTCAGAAACATGAGTCGGATCTGCAATTCAGCTTTATATTATAGTCTTATATATGACTAAATGTATGAATACATGACCACTGAAGCACATTTTTTGACACGGTCTCGGTAAGTTTGTGCAGTTTCCATGGAGACGAATCTGTTTTCATGTCATCTCAGTGGCTGTCATCATTTGATCGACTGCACTCGTATGACTTCTCCTCTGTCAACAAACGTCCGTGAAAACTGAAAAAAATTAAAAATAAAAAAACATACGATACAATAGAAGCTCAGGGAAAAGCAAGACAGTGGATCTTGAATTAAGACTGTAAACATGGGAAAAATATGTTTGTTTGTCATTTATGTCTATATTTTTATTCTTCAAATATACATATGTATGCTGCTCACTTGACCACAATAAACATGCCACATATGTTTTCAGCTGTTGATTGTTTTTTATGGTTTTATGCTACCATACAATGTACACATGTACCTACACCATCTCCCATCAACACTGTCTAATAAAAAATACAGATCTCCTCATTTCCCGCACAGTGGTGCTCTACTACTGAAAGACGGTGTCTCAGGAAGATAAAATATAAGGCATGATTAGCTTGACCATATTAAATATAGCATTAAAAAAAGGATATCGTAGATAATAAAGATAGAATATAATAAGTAAGTCAGTAATAAGTCATAATGTGAAACTAATATATTTTCATAATAGTAATTCAAGGCAGGTTCATTTAATAGGGAGTCAATAATTACGTTTTAAAATTAGCTTTACAGTATTTCTCACTGTACACATAAGACTGGATTACTTGCACCACTACATGTTGTAAGCTGTAGTAACATTTACATGTGCACCTACAAGAGAGTGCAAACCCTATCAATAATAGAATCCACAAGTATACATAACATACAATATGTCATCAAACTTTGAAACTGAACATGTCTTTGCCTGAACTGCTGCTGCCTGCAGTAAACTGACAGCAGCACTGACTGCCCTCCTCTGACTTTCCATCCATACTCTGTGCCTCTGTCTATCTCTGAGCAGAGGGTTAGAAACTAACACAGCATTACTCTTCCTCCTCCTCCAGTGCTAACGTCTGGATCCGAGCCAGTATATCCATCCAATCCCCCCACCCTTCCTCTGCTCATCACAGGCTACTTGCCTGAAGGGTGGAAGCGCTCCAAGAAGCGGTGGGGAGGGGATGATCGCCTGTGACAGAGAAGACTTCGAGTTCAGAGTTTCGCAGGGCAGAATGAATAACCCGCAGTCGCCCCAAAGCCCGAGGGACCGTTGGCTCAATGATGGCTGTGCTCATGACGTCGGGACACAGATGCAGCAAATGTTTGTGGGGAGAAGACACAGCTTCCAGGGTGGCCCCCAGCAAACCCAGAGGGAGGAGAGAGGAAATCACATCACACACTGCAAAAAATACAAGTGACTTCACCTTTCTTCTGGATACGCGTACTCTGAGAATCCCTCTGCAATACATATTTTACCTTTTACGTTTACTTCATTTATGTTTCTATGACGTCTTTTGAGAAATAACCTACGTGACATGGAAATAAGTCTCCAAAGAGTAAACAGGACTTGAAGCAGCACCAGGTAACTGTGTGCATTAGTGGCCCAAGAGGTAAAATTAAAACTTACATGTCCACAAAACACCGAAGGTCATCTGGGTAAATACACACTTATTCATACGCCAGTGTTGCACACCCTCTCCTCACAGGCGCAAACACACACCAACCACTGTTTTATATAGGCCTATAAATAGGCCAAAGGTCAGATGATGTGTTTACTGTAGACTATGGATGGGAGCATTGCAAGGAGAGTCAGAGGAGGAAGCATACAAGTGCATAGGTACCCAAGGAGAGTGAAAAAATAAATCTTAACACCTCCCCCAACAACTATTTCAATCATATGTTCATGGTTCCTGCTTTGTGTTCCAGTATGCTGTATATCCCCACACTACTGTGACAACAGTAGTTGGCCATACCATTGCTGTTTACTGTGAACGCATCAACGCTTTACAGCAGACAACTATACCCTATGGAAATGTAGATATTAGCCAATGAAAGACAGAAAAGCCTCAGAGCTAAAACAATGTTCTGCACATGGCATCACCAGATATGTGCTAATATGAAAAAAGCACTTGGTTTTGAGGTGCGCCTGTGCTATTCTGAATGCAGCGTTTTATTTAGCAGCAGATATGAGATTTTTTTTGTGTGTAAAACTGTGGATGTGTGTGTAGAGTTGTAAAAAAAGAGACCTTGTTTCAGTCAATGTGTGAAAGCGGTTGTAAAAGCTGTAATCATTCAGGGCTTTTCCACTGACAAGGTGATGAGGGCCAGAAAGCCAAATCTTTTTCTGGACTGGCCCGCATTTTTCTTGGGTTTACGAGCTAAACTGTGTAACTACGATACATAACGTTGACCCTTACACTCCCAGTGTGTTTCCAGTAACACGTAAGCTAAAGCAGACAATAGTGAAATATTAAAATGACCACACGTCGCGGCGGCAGCTCACACATCACCCAGAATATAGTACTGCCCCAGTCAGCTGATTTAATAATCAGAGAGCTAACCCATAGGCGAGAAGCTGGTGAGGGATCATATTGCAGTGTCTGGTCAGAGTGTCTGCACAGACAGGGGTAGAGCTGAAATGATAAGTTGATCAGTTAGTCAATAGGTTGTTAAATTACTCTTTTGATCCCTGATTTATTTTTGGATTAATTTTTCCTGCCAATCATTTGCTGATTTCAGCCTCTTTAATGGAAGGATCTGATTCTTTTCTGTGTGAAAAACATCTTCAGGTTTTAGACCATAAGTCAAAAAAACAAGCAGCGTAAAAATGGAATCACTAGGCTCATGAATAAATAATAATAATGAATACCATTAGCTGCAGCCCTAGATTGTGTAAGGACAGCATAAACCTGTGCACAGTACAGGGCTGGTGACACCATAGTGGAACATGAATGTGAAAATTCAAAACCACCTCCAGGAAGGTAAACTCCTTTGTTATTCCAAGACTCTAAGAATCTTCTCGTACATTGAATGATGGGCTACTTTCTAAACCTTCAGTATCAAAGTTTTTAAAATGCTTTCTGCCTATTATACCTGTGGTTGGAAATGTACAGTGTGTGCCCAGAAAGTACATGTCACATACTTTCTGAGCACACATTGAGCATAAAAGGTATTTTCCAACATATATGTTTGGGTCTGTTTTTATTCTTCACAGAACAGTTCAAAGAACAAATTCCCCAACTCGGTAAAGCTCACTCCAGCCTTTTCCATCTAATTCAGCTTTTCTGTGTGAATTATCGCTTGAGGGCAGTTTTGTTGTAATGCAGCGGTCTCTTTGGTGGACATCTTGAATTGTGGATCTGCTATATCAATGGTTTCTTAATTCCAAACCAGCATTATAGTACGAGGGATTTGAATGGGCTGAAGCCAAGTGCAAACTATTGGTTAGGCAGTGGAATTTCGTGAAATTGCCTGAGATTTGGTTTGGGATCCAGCTCCAGCATCTCCGCATTGTTAGTGAAAAAGTCCAAAGTGAGTAACAATGTTGAAGAAGCCTAAGAACTCCTGCAAAACAACTGTAATTTCAGGTGATCAGTGTTATTACTTGATACGTTCTAGATGAATAAAGTCACTTGCTAGGTTTGCAGTCTTTTTGCAGTGTATCCATCTGGTCCTGCTGAGCACTGTGAGAGAAACTGGTTGTCAAGCCATCCCATGGCACTGGGCCTTGCCCAGCAGGGCTTTGTAACAGAAGTGGCCCAGTCCTGTTTTGTCTGACCCACAATTCATTGGGATGGCCCCAGAGACAGTGAATGTTCCTGCCAGAGAGCATGAAAAAAACCACCAGGCTAAACCAAGTACCACATAAAGGAGACAAGGAACTGTATCAAGGGGACAACCAGCCACGTGAAATGGACTGCAGTGCGTTACAGTGCAGCACTGAAACCACACAAATGCATCCTGGAATAGACATCTTAAAAGGAATAGACATCTGAACCACGCAAAGGCACCAGTGATGGCCTCTACTCACTCATCCTTAATACATTCCAAACACAGCCAGCTCCCTGAGGAAATAACACTTCATTCAGCTCATTCAACAATATGCAGAAAGATGGTAGAGTTGTACAGCTGTGGGACTGTTTCTAACTGAGCTTCTCATAAATGCTTTAGTGTCGGGCAGAGCTGACTGAAGCATAGAAGTGGTGAATTTATAAACTAAAATCAGATTTTGCTGGTTTCAGACCTGGGACATTATCACTCTGTCCAGCAGTTAGGAACACGAGCAGCAAAAAATAAACATAAATGGTGACAAGTCTTGTGTATGGATCTCGTACTGCACTCTTCCTTATCAACTAACAAAAGTCCTTAAATCAACAAAGTTCCTCTATTAAAAGGACAAACTCTGAAGCAGCCTCCATATTTGCTGGATGAATATGTCAGTGTGCACCAACAACTGATGCAAACCTCTGTGGTGCGTCACAACATCCCATCAAAAAGATCAGTGTCAGAATACTTTTGGTCTTCTCTCTCTTCGTTTGACAATGTCTGTGATGTGTTCATTGACCTGCAGGAGTGCAACTCTTTATTGATGTTAAACAAATGACTGGAATGACATTTAAAACCATTAGCTTTTAGCATTTGATGCTAATAGTTAATTCTTTATATGTAGACTATCTGAATATCTATTGGGTATGGTTAACATAAGGAAAATTGTAGTTATGGCAAATGAATTGTGGTTATGGTTATTCTGGCTGAGGTGACACATTAATTGCAGGTTTGTAACAGAACACAAATAGATAAAGAAAACAGTATTTTGAACATTTGGACACTGGCATTGGACATAAAGCGCAAAGCACAAAATCATCCAATATAGATTGTTTTTAATACCACATCAAGGTATAACACTGACTTTGATCTGTGGCACCGTCTTGTTATTCTCCTATAGTATGCATCTGATTGAGTTACCATCTTGGGGAAGAAAAACATCAGCAGTTGCGACTGTGTCTGATTTTCAAGCTTCGTCAGTAAAGAGCAGCTGCAGATTCTGTTTAAGGGACAAAAATCAATTTGGATGCAAACTTGTGTTCACACACCACTGGAGATGCTGTAGCGTACAGTATGTAAACCACAGATAATGGCTGTTTGTTGATCGTGTGTGAGAGCAGCAGCAGCAGCCCGAGTACAAACAGTACAGACAGACCACCGGCTTTGAAGAAAAGCTCTCCCATGTGAGCCAGCCAGCTGTATATCACCGAATCAAAACAGGCTGTCTCTCGCACAATATCTGTTTCTGTCTCACTGTCTGTCCATCAGTCCATCACTCCATCTGGTTATACGGGCTTACTTGTCAGACAGCATAGGTGTAACAAAAAATACAGGCATTATATGGTAAGACAAAACAAACATGGTACAGCTTGGCAGTTGTTTTTGTTTGTGTTTGTCTGCATGTAAGGAAATGTTCATATGTGTGAAAAAGGAATGTGCAGAAATGTGACAGGAGAAATAAATAGATAGGAGAAATAAATAGATACGGCAATTAAAAAAATAGGAATATTGAGAAATACCTTTATGAGTAAACAAACACGTGAAAAAATACAATACAATTTATTTAAGATATAATAATTAGAAGGTTAACATGGATAAAACTAAAGATGAAGATGTGGTGAAAGTGAAACTAAACACACATTTGCTTTTAGACATTTGCACATATGGATCATATTAATACTTGTTATACTAATCACGGTATTTGTGTTGTAGAAAACATATTCCTCTAATGCACAACAAAAAGAACAGATTCTGCACCTAAAAGATATCAGAAGGTTAAAGATCATCATTTGTTCATTGGTCAGATTGTACAAATTTGACATCCTTGGGGAAATATGACTCCTCAGATATATCAGTAAAAAGGAATTGGTAAGTCAGTAATCATTAATAATTCAGTAATTATTTTGGAGTATGCTCTATGACATCTCAGTTGTTGAAGTTGTGTGAGATTTTGGAGAATGATCCAATTAGTGTGACGGTTTCTTATAATGAAGATTGAACTTTTGTAGATAGAATAGCATGTCATCTGTGTAACATTTGATCTTATGATGTGTGCTGGGTGTCCATTTAATGTTAATGTATCATATTTTTATTTCCTCTGAATTATTTTAACTTAAAATAGTCTGAATAGGTAAGCTTTCTGTGGGATTTAGTTAACACTTTATAATAAGGGACACAAAATGAGGGGACCAAATGAGGAATAAATGAGGAGTTAACTGCTATCCAGCTATTAGTTATTGATGAACGTCAGGTCAAATTTCATGTAGTAGCTAATGATTAGTTGTTTAGTAGATTAGTAATGAATAAGGAACAGATCAGGAACACCTGGATGACTCAATGACTGATTAATAAGTACTTTTTCTCATATTTTTTCATATTATATAATGATGAGTTACTGGAGAAAAGAAGGTGGAATCCAATATTGACGAATCGTAGGAACCCATGAATACTGATAAGTTACCTATCCATTAGTTATCTGTATCTGCTCTCTAGTTTGATTAAGTGTGTCTCATTCCAAACTGGTACGTCACAACATGTGTGATTCTGAGTGGCATACTGGGAGACAGACAATACCAACACTGAAAAACAAGAAAAGAACCATACAAAATGCAAAAATCAATAAGGTGTCCATCAAGAGTGCATTTATTAGTACATAGGTTTTCAGAGGGCAACATGATTGCTAAAAAAAACTGTACACATGCTGCGAGTCATTGTGTTGGTGTGTTTGATGGGAGAAACAGATAGAGAGAGTAACATTGCATGTGTATGGGGGATCATATCTTTATCACAGTACAGCTATCCATTGATACACAATTTGTCAACTGCAATGAATGTGTTTGCCAACCCTAAGTACCTGCCTCCTGATGGATAACAGTTCAAGTAACTCCTGTGGCTATCGATCGTTTAGACTACAGTTTGTTCCTTTAAGGCATCTTAGCTGGCGCTGGACCCTGCCTTTCATCCATCATCATCATTAAGGAACTTTTCATCAGTAGCTGTGGGCAAAGCCACCTGTATATTTGGAGAGAAGAGTTGAAAACATTTTACCTTGACAAGAATAATACACATCAACATCTGTGGTAAAGGGTAAACAGGCCGCATTTATATGACACTTTTACGCTGCATAATAGGAGCATGGCATGTGAGCCTTTCACGCACATGGTCACACACCAACGATGCAGTGTTCAGGAAAATCTGGGGTTCTAGTATCTTTCCCAGGGATTCATACTTTAACATATATACAGACCCCCTTACTCTACCTCTGAGCCACTGATAAATATTAGATTATTTATTTGTGTTTACATCTTGATTAGAACCATTTATTTTGTTTATACTGTTGCCACTTGAATTGAAAGTGGGTGTCATTGTACTGACTTGCTACTTCACATGACTGGCTCGTCGTCTGTGACCCCTACATCCAACTCTATTCCCTCTCCCCACAATAATCTACTCTTGTCCTTAATCCAGCTCCTCTAAATCTCAATGGGAAACCCACTGTAGCTCAGAGACAGGCCCACACACGCTCCCCTCCCCACCGCTGACTCTCTTTCTCACACACAGACGTATGCATACACACTTGGTATCAGGCCATTCATGGGAAAGGCCCACAATTGCACCTCACAATGATGCTCTCTGCTGTCTAATTGCTGGAATATGTAACATTTCCGTAATTTCCCACTACATTTTTTCTTAATGCATGCCCACACCTAGTGACCTTACATCTCCTGCAGGCTCTGTATTGCAGCTTGTTTACGGGTTTTCTGCATGCTGTAAACTCTATGCCTATTATGTGTTCTTGCAGACCATGTGATGGTCTCCTGTGTAAAAGGTCAGGGTTCATACAGTAAATGAAGAATGAAATTGAATGGAAATGCATTTTATCAATAAACACTGTACGTACGTTGCGTTTCTTGACTATTTGCAGCAAATTGGAACATGGAGGAGAATATGGACTCCATATGGACATAAGCACATTAACAGTGTTTGTGTAATTACTCTCACTGTCAAAGGGGGGAGACAAAAGTCCCACACTATGGTTTTAATTATATACACACACAGCTTCAAAACTACTACTAATTACCGTTGTAATGAAAATATTAAAAACTGTGTTTCTTTAATGTGGACTAATATAATGTTTTGACTGGAGGTGGTCTACTTCAGGTAAAACTGAAGAATTCATAGGCATGTACTGATTAAACATCACAGACTTATCTCCAGAGGCACATTTCCACAAAGAAAAGAGGCCCATTTGACCGCTTCTCTAATACGACTGTCTGCATTAGACTGGAGAGTCCAGGATGTGTGTGTGTGTGTGTCAGGTGGTGGGGGGGCGCTCACACCTGGTCTCTGGCTGTCTGCGATGGGAACTGGGACTAATGGTGGGATTTATCATTGTGTAGGCCAGAGTGTTGGACAGATGAATGCACTGACTGATTAACATTGCGATTATTACACCCCGCCTCTTCATATAGCATATAGAGGTAAGTGAGTGGTGAATTCAATGGGTAAGAGGGGGAAGGGTTTGCATGCTGCACAGCTGGTCTGTAATTTCACTTTACCCACTGTTATCAATGCCCGTTATGCTTGTGTGACTGTTGACAATTACTGTGTTTTCATCCACATGCTATTTACCCTCTCCGCCAATGCTCTCAAATTTCTTTTGGTCCTTCAAGCATATGTGGCTCATTGTCTGCTTTCTGCTTCCTATCTGCCTGCCTTTTCACTCCGATCTCCCTCTCCAGCCGCCTTCTATCCTTTGTTTCTTCTTATCTTCTATCTTTCTATGTTTAATTTTTCACTTCCGAACTGTTTTTACTTAGCGCTTTGTCTCCTCACCACACTGCTGCAATCCATAAATACCCTACATATGACCCCATTTATAGATGTTCAGGATTTATGGCTTTATCCTTATTATTTAAGTCTTTAGTCCAAATCTGTCACTATCATTTTCTGTAAAACTGTGACCCTCTGTGCTGCCATAGTCACATGAACTCTGAACTTTGAGTGTAGAGCCCCACCTTTGCAAAGCGTCCCCTGCCAGGGAAGTCAGGGCAGCGTCAAATCAATTAGAAAGCTCTGGTTGCTAATTAGCTGGTTAACGCATCAGGGGGAGGTGTGTTGTAAAGAACAAGGAGGCTAGAAACAGATTTCCACTGGGTTGTGTTTTTCCTCCCCTTCATCTTAATGCGTTGTGGCTGGCCGCCGTTAGTCGCCTACGTATGAGCCCTAAGAGGTCCTTAAGAAACCGTGAAAAGGTCTTGACCAGAGATTATTCAGATGATAACATGAAGATGTTATAAAATACAGACAAAAGATAAAAACCCTTGAGCCTTTAATACAGACTTGTATTTATGGTGTACCAGTAGAGATATAAAAAGATATTAAATAGTTTATGGTAAGTGCTGACACTTTGTGACCTGGTTAGGTGTGCTAACAGCAGTTGCCACAGTAGCAAAGGCAGAGAGGGCAGCCGCCAATTTCGTCAATGCACGCAGCTGTTTAACGCAAAGTTTAAGTATCAAAGTTGAGTTGCTGTGTAAGCAAGAATACCAGGGTGAATGAAATAACAAAGGTGCCGGTTTTACTGTATCTGGGTTCCCTGAATTATTCACATCTTTACCAGCTGAGAAGTTCACTGAAGAGAAACGTTCTCGCAGCGACGTGAGCTTCAAAGTGTGATTATTCAGGGCTGGAACAATAAACCGTATCAGTTAGTAAAACAAACCATTACTAGTAATACTGCACCCCATTCCCCCTTATCAGTTGAACAATCCACTACATGTACCTGCAAAAATCACTTGATGGTCCATGTTTCTTAGGAGTGTCTGTCATGGTCTTAGGTCCTGCTTGGATTCCCACCATCCAGTCACCTTCAAAGTGACCGTGTTTAAACCAAGACCTCCTGTAGTCCTCTCTTACTGGCTGGCAACTGCTCAGTATGGCAAAATGTTGTTTTTACACTCCTTTACACTACGGTTTCTGTATGGACAAACTGAAGAGGATAGATGTTTATTTGTGGATCTTAGAAGCGTTGATGGGCATTTCCAGTTTTTCTTATTTAACTAAGATAACCAGATGCAAAAACAGTCAGTCTTGTCAGCCAACAATCCACTAGAGAACTAATTAAAAACATAAAATGTCAAACGGTTTCTTTAAGTTTCATATAAAATTGGATAAGGCCAGCTAGTTTGTAATGCATCGGGATGAGGGTAACTTTGTCTTTTGCAAACAAGAAACATCAAATCTAATGGTTTCCATGACGTTTACTGACCACATCGATGCTCCTGGTGAGGAGGATGAACCACTTCTATTTTGGAGTCTTTCATGGTTAATTCCACTCCACTCCAATGCTTCACTTTGTATGAAGCATCCTGGTGTCTGCCCTCCTGCTCCTCTGCCTGTCTCTTTTGGCTCATTCTGTCTCTGCAGCTGCAGCTCATCTTTCCTTTTTCGTGTACTGCTTGTGGTTGTTGTCCAGGTGGGATCCTGGCCTGAAACTCTCACAGAAACCTTAGATTCACCCGTGTGCACGGTGGACACAGATCTATAATTCAGTGCCAAATCAACAGCTAAAGCATCGCTGGTCTCTGGAGTTGCCCTATTAAGTGTCTTATGGGGAATCAGTGACATCTCAGACATTCTGGCTTCCCTTTATTTCTTTTGCTTTCTCTCTTGATTACATAAAGAATGTTATTCTCTCTTTGCAGCACACTTTCGTCTAATTAGCTCGTCTTTTCTGGCCTTGAGCTCTCATATCCCCTTCTCCCTCCTCTCCCCTTCTTCTTCTCCCTCTTTTCCCTATCCACACGGTCTCGAGAGACCATTAAGCTTTGTCTATGTCTCTACCCAAACCCACAGAGAAATGTCTTCATTCAAAAAAATAAAAAAAGAACCGAGCATATCCAATAAAATTAGGCCTGGGAGTGATTACACCACCATGGTTTGTGGTTAACACCTTCTGTTTTGTGGTCCTTTTCAGCAACGGGGACAGCAACAGTTGTTTGTAATGCGTCCACACTTTGAGAAGCAATTTGTTTGCACATAGCTGCCGAATCCATAATGATGATGTGAATGTATGACTAAGAGGAAATCTTTTCATGTTGCTTTGGTGCAGTAATCTGACTGGACAATTGGTACTGCAGCGTCTTTCACTGCCAAAGGGAGGTAGGGCTGCATTGACAGCTGTGTAAACTCACGTGCATGAATACACAGACGCATGCTAGCATACCTAAATACACACACATGCAGGCAAATGCACCCCCCGCAAACACGCACGCAATCTTTTTTATACCACAAAAGGATTTGATCCATGGGAACCCTCTATAAACAATCTCACTGCAGCTTTTTTCAGGGCATGACTGCTGGTTTTTAAGCAGCAATGGGACGTGCTGTTCTTATCTGCTGCAAACAAAGGTGGAGAGATGGTTCCCCCCTGTAGACCCCAGGATCTTCACTGTAATCCTCTCATGTCTCTGGGAAATTTGGTAGCTAATGTTGAAAAAGGAAGCAAAGGAAACACAACAGTCAAGCACAGACGAAATGATTAAATAAAGCTGGACCTAAACCATATTTTTTACCACTGGAGTTTTATTTTAATTGTCCTGTCCATCTACGAAAATCAAATATTTACATAGAGTTACATGGAAATTTTGCAGGTGCACGCTGTATCAGCTTAAGTGACATGACCATCCTTGTGTTTGTGTGGACATAGATTAATTCTAATTCTTACAGAGGAGGAGGATCTCAGTGCAGTTAACAGCTAGTGATTGAGTCAGACAGGGAATGAAAGGTCTACTCAACTGAAGAGTGCGCCATCTACTTTTAGCGATAATTTGAGGGTAATGTTGCTGCATTGAAAGAGGTGAACCATTCGGACAGTGCAATGAAAGAGTTGAAGAAAAGATCGTGACCCTTTCCGTAAAATCAATAAAGGCTTTGTGTTCACATGCATTATCTCTTCCAACTGCCGTTCAACTGTATTTATGGAGGAGGAGCTCATGCTGGAGACACATTAAGACCTCAAGATCTGTAAGAAGACTACAATCACACATCTCATCTTCAAACACTGTAATTCCCTGTTTATAGACGTCTTACACTGCAAAGTGAGGACACGTCCTATTCATGTTTACACGCAGATTATAATTTCATATTTCATATTCAATTTCATGTGATTATAGATTACATTATCAATTTTGTGATTGGACAGATTTGTAGCACTTGCACAGAAACGGTGTTAGCATGTATAAACAGCGGCTTCGCCCCTCTATTCATTAATAAGGGACTTCCTGCTTGTATTTAAATACAAACATTGATTCCCTGATCCACAGACAGAAAAATGGAAGCTCTGATTAAACTGGCAAGAGAAGCATATGACAAGGCGAAGATTAAATAAAATAACAACAACAAACAGCAGCGCTAACGTCTGTCCCGTCCCAGAGTCTTTCATGTGCATGTATCTTTTACATTCAAACTGGAATTCATCCCTCAGTTGACACAACATGTTGAAAATACTTAAAGAGTTCTGTTGTGAAGGTATAATGCAGAGTACAGATTTTTTTTTAAAAAAAGGACCAAAGCAGCAGAGATAAAATATAATGAGTGATTTTGAGTGTGCACACAGTCCTACATTTCCCATAATGCATCCAATATCTTGTGAATACAAATGTCCTTTAAATCCCACAGCCTCAGTTTGAAACAGATTTTCTGATATAAATGTGTTAGATAACACATAAAGACGGTAAACATGTGCCTAAATGGCATGGGGGAACTGCGGGACCCTCCCTCCTGATTAGCCTACAAAAGAGAAAATTAAACCTTAATCGATGCAGGCCCAAGCTCATCCTTACCTGTCTTTAATTACACTCTGGTGAATAGAGCGATCATTGTACCAAGCATATTGGCGTACCACAAAAGGAGAAGATATTCGGTCTGTGCACGTCTGTATATGTGTGTGCACGCCTTCTTTTACACTGAGACAACGGAGGCACAATAGGCAGACAGGAAGTGGGTTAATAAGATTCAAGGTGAGCACCAAGGAGTTGTACGACTGAAACAACAGTGACCGTCGCTTATTATTTCAGGGTTTATCCAGGAACCCAGACAAGAAGTTTGTAGAACTTGGTTACCAGCAAACTTCCACATCGTCCAGAGGTCTGTCCCTCTGTCTGTCTTTGGGTTACTTGCTTCACTAAAACTAACACTGGTTAATATGATTTATGTTTTAAAAAAGTGTATGCACACCTGAAGGCAATTTTCCCTTTGAACATTACACTTTAGAATGGATGTGAGCATGTGGATCAGGCTCATGTCAGTCTTTTATCTCCCCGTTTGGCAGTGAGAATTTAAACCAGCACTGCTGCTGCAGCCAGTGCCATAGCTGCACCATGCTCCTTGTCGCTGTAGCCTACTCTGTAGCTACAGTTGCTCCGCCCTCAGCTCTGGTGAACCAGTCATTGCTGTCAAGGCGGCAAATGTCTCACCAGACACCAGATTTAAAAACATTGTTCACTTTGAAATACAGACAGTTATCTGGAGGTGGAGCTATAGCGTAATATCAATTGATTATTATTTGATTATTTGTCAACCTATGGATTTAAAAAGATTTTACAAAGGCATATTTACAAGGCACAAAAAGGATGACAAAGGTCTCCTAACCTTAAGTAAGGTCATCATTGTTACAGTAATTACTGTGGTAAGGCTAGACAACAAGTGTTGTCATGTTAAAAGAAACCAATGGAGACTGAGGACAGGATAGGCAGACTGAACAGTGCTATTCACCCTCACTTCCTTCACGCATAGTTTGTGGTTCTATAAAAATGTTCCTTTGCTACTTGAGCGTCAACATCTTGTTTCAGGGAAACCTACTAAAATGAAACTCAGTGATTCAGTTTCTTCACTCAGTATTCAAAAGATGAGATGAAAAAGGATTAAAAAAGGATTCAAATAAACTTAAAAAAAATAAAAACATGGTCTTTTACAATTACGTCCTATCAAGAGTGTTTTTATTTTCCACTAGTCCTAAAATTCAAGCCATTTTTTCTGTCTTTGATAGAAAGTCTCCTCTTTCAATCACTGAGTGAGAAACCAGAGTACAGATAAATAAAAGATTGCAATGCTACATTTGGGCTCCAGCACCATGTGCATGCCACTGGCTTTTTCCTCATTCATTCATGTGATCTTGGAAGGTCATCAGGCTAGTTAGTGTTAGCAGAGCTGCAGGCTAGAATGGCCGGTTTGAACTTGAAGGTCAGTTAAGCTAACTAGTACAGACTCGCCACTGGCTAGACAACATTGTAAATTTGCATGTTTCAGTCAGCGTTAGGACATTACGGCCCATCTCCGCTCTTGTTCCTTGCCTTTTTCATGTGGGCGCTCAGTTTGAACTTGCCCCCACCCACAGCAGCCCAGGTGAGCTGAGCTCACAGGGAGAGGCCATTCTGTCACAGTCTGTTTAGGGGCCAGCATCCAAGGGGAGGGGTGGGACTATCACATTGCACATGATTAATGCAGGGCCCTTGTCTGCTAGAAGCGATGGTGAAGGAGACTCTATGCCTCGAGGCATCAACAGACCCGCTTCCCAAACTGGGACTTGGCCCCCTCTCTGCATGCTTGACCGGAGGAGTTGTGGGTGTTAACTGTGCAAACCTACTGCAGAGGCTCGATACACAGATGAAAGGAGTTGACCTTGAAAAGTTCAAAGACAGAGTTTCCCTCACTGTTAAACCCCCACCTCTTTTTCTTCTTCTTCACTCCCTGCCTGTCAACCTCTCCTTATCTTTCACCTAATTTTCCCCATTTTGTCCCTGTGCGTTCCCTCTTTGTCTCCATATTCCTCATCTTTTTTTTTAATCTGTCGTGTTTATTCCTTTTCTCCGGCTGGTGTTTCCTTGTCTTTCTTTCTGCAGGTCAGTTCCAGGTCATCTGGCTCAACAGCATTTAAGGGCTAAGAATCTCACAAGACAGACCCTTTCCTTCACATACTGCAACTATGTGGAGAGTGTACCGAGTAAATACAACTGGTATGACATCAGAGAAAGTCATGCTGGTGCTACATGTGTCTGGTCCTGCTGATTTTCTGAATTTGAAAAGCTGCCGACGTGAAAGGGAAAAGAAAACCTAATCGTAACAGAACAGGAAGGCATACTCGTTACAAAAGAAGTACATAAGGTCACTCCATCTCTGTTACTCACGTGGTCATCAGGAGATCACCATCACCACAAAGGATCCAACAAGGTTTAAACACTTTGAGGACAGCTTTTCTGTGGTCACATGTACACATCAGGTTTAAAGTGTAATAAAAGGATTCTTTATTCAGTTGGCCTTGGTCCACAAATTTACCTCTGTAACTACCAGAGTAACAGATGTTGGATTGGATCTTGAATAGAGGTCTCCGATGCAAAAAAAAACCTGAACAGCATTCACTCTGTTGCAACTGTTTACTCGTTTCAGTTTTGTAGAACTTGCTGATGATTGATCTACAGTGCAACCCTATCATCTCAAGGCAGCCTGGTGTTTACTGTTGTCTTGTTTCTTTTCGGGATTCACCACATTGCTATGTGCCCTTGTTGCATTTATTCGCGAGTCGTTTTGGATTGAATTTGAGTGCGCCCCGGCACAGCGGTGTAATTAGATGGAGTGTCGCAGCATATGGAATCGCTGGCTGTCTGGTGATGAGTGCACTCTCCTGTGAATGCTACTCACTTTCATTTCCTTCAAAAAAAAAAAGATTAAGCCAAACATGTGGGGTCAGCTAAAAAGAGGAGTTTAATCTGATATTCTAAAATATGATTATTCTGGGGCCTCTTCTGTCCCTTGCTGGCTCGTCAAGCTGTCATTGCCCCACAAATTTCTCCATTCTGAATGTTTGTGGACTGATATAATGCAATTGTTTAAAGGGAAATTATTGCTCACTCCCCTTCCATGCATACATCTTGTAACGTATGCAAGGTTATACTCCTAGTAAAAGATAAAGGTGACACGCTAACATGATTCTGCCACTGTGTTGGATTGAAACCACAACAAATAGAAGTTGCCCCTGAGCATTGTCCTGCAGCATTGTTCTAGTATGTAGGTTGGTCACCTGACACCCCAGACTTCTTGACGTTCATCTCAGACATAAAGCCCACAGGATACGTATAGGTGTGACATTTTATAGGTTTTTGGGACACAAAGCTGAGATGTTTGCTGAAACCTTTGTCTTTATGTGCCGTGTCTGCACTGCAGGAACAATACTTCAGAGCCTCTTTCCCAGACAGCCCTTCGAGAGCTAGAAGATAAGGACCAAGAGCATTGTCCTAATGTGTCCCATTCAGCACACTCCCTGATACAGAGTGTTTGGCAGCTGTGTGGCTTCTTGCCATTACAAAAGACCTCCTGTTACTCGTGTAATCAACGCTGCAGTGTGGTGTTACATTTCTTAATATAAAAAACATAATTCAAACTGACATGATCTTTAGTATGAGGCTACTGCTCATGTACACTACCTTCTCTTTCACATAGCGTTTGCACATTACCCATCATTCAAGGTGCTCAGTATTACTTTCACTTACCAACATTTGATGGGAATGCAGGAGTAAGTCTTTTACGCAGCAAGAAGGTCTCAAACATGTGCCACATAGAGGAACAGGTGGATTCAAGGAGATTAACCCAATTCCAGACGTACAAAAGGAGCATGTTTTAACAGTTTATGTGAGGGGTTAGGCTTACAGGCAGGCAGGGTCAAAACCAGGTAATCAGTCCAAAAAAGCACAGCAAACAGTTCCGACAGGGAGCCAGCAGAGACAAAGTCAGTACAACAAGCCGAATCCACAAAACCAGAAATCCAGAAATAAACACCAGGAACCCCAGTGGGAAAACACTAGGAAACCTCTGGAACATAGCACATGAATACAAACAACAAACCGACAGAGAAAAAGGAAGTGATGCAGAATATATAGACTGGGGAGTGCGGGCAAACAAGACACAGGTGAAACTAATGAACTAATTAACCACAGGAAATAAGTACACAAGGGAAAGACCTTTCAAAATAAAATGGGAAATAACCAATAGCACAGAAACACTAAGACACAGCAAACAAAAGCACCAACAGAAACTCAAAACCGTGACAGACGGAAAGTAAGGGACAGGTGCTGATATAAGAGAAGTAGTTCGTACAACATGTTTTCCAGCCACATCAGTTGTTGATAACTATCTGAATGGTCACACTCAAAGGTGGAGTGAAAAGCTGGTTGTCATAGAAACGGGTGGGATGCAATAAATGGTTGGATTGTCTCCTCTGTTGTTTTCTGACATTCTTGAGATTATTTAACCACACCTGGAGTTTAGGGACACATATAACACTGGGGAACAATTTGAAAAAAAATTTCTGTTGAGTTAGATTGATTGATTGACTGATTAAAACTAAAATTGGCATGCTGATTCCAAAATTGCAGTCAGTTTTTTTCTAGCACGTCAAGTTTTTTCTCCACAGTTTACCCTCCAGATAAGCAAAATTCCACTGATTAGCTGTAGTAGTAGTAGTAGTAGTAGTAGTGTACATATGATGGCTGACTATTGTTGGAGCATCAAACACGATAGTCCTCAAGTTGAACACTCCAGAAAGAGCTATAAACGTAAATTTTTACCTTAACTACTTGCACACAATTATAATTACAGTAGCCATATCCTTTGTAAAAACATAATACTGTTAAACATTGCAGTCATGCCTGTTTCTTTCATATTTCATTGTATGTCAATATTTGAAAATTTTTATAAAATAAGCACATATCTGTTAAGTACAGTATTTTTCATATGTTTTAAGAAAACGGGTATCCTATAGTTCAAAAACTTGACGTGACGTAACTCAACAAAAATTGTGTTCCCCAGTGTAATCAACCTCTTCTCCTTCCTTATCTCTAGTGATATTAATTCCATTATTTCTGTTGCTTCTTATCTGTGTCCAGTTGCCATTGAATACATGTCACAAGTGTATTTTGGGGATAAAACTCCTGCTCTTATAAACCTTTTGGTGTGAAACCAACACTGTGAGGTTTGATAAGTAATGTCTATAAATTACGTCTCGACAAGTGAGGTGAGCATCGCAGAGGTACCTATAGCACACTCCACATGGACCTTTTCCTCAGCAGTCTCCTTCTCTTTGTGATGCTCTGGTTTATGGGGTGTAACGTTGGAGCAAATGTTGACATGTTTTTGCAAGTCTGAGCTATAATACTGTACATTTTTGCAGACCAAAAAGCTGAAAGTTAACACCTAGCTGTGTTTGCTCTGACTTTATATATGTAGTGTGATTGGTGAGTGATATTCGGGGCACAGATCTGGCCATATTTATTTCATAAACTGACATCCTTGATCACGTGCTGGACGTGGCAGCTGGATGATGTGTGTGGGGTTGTTCTCAGGTTATCCATATATGACAGCCACGGTTAATTCATGGCTTTCTGTAACAACCTGGCACCGCCTTCTTACCCTTCCACAACCCTCACCCCATCCATCTCTCTGGCCCGCTGCACCTCTCTGGTACTTCACATCTCACCTGACTCAATAGGACTCCTGTGGCTATGAGAAGTCTCTCATTTTACGTATTTCTTCCTTTAGAATCCTTTTCTCTGTCTTTGATTACAAAGACCATCCCCTCCTCCATCCACAACCGCCCTCCTGTCTATGTTCACCTCCCCACCCCCAGCAGCCCTCAGCCCTTCTGTGAGGGCCTGATAGACGCTCTCCAATATCCAGCCAGCATAAATCTTCCCCCAAGTTGGCCACAAATATCTCAGCTATGCTGATTTATAGGTGCTGGCCTCCCCGTCTGTCTCAAAGAGAGGCTGCTGTGGTGCTTGTAGGCTGCATGTAGATGTCTCTTCAAAATAAGAGGGCTACCTCCATGAGGCACTGCTAAAGAGGGAGACATTATTGTGTGTGTGGCTGAGCACCATTGATGGAAAGCAAAAGGGACTCACCTGTAAAAAAAGTCAGCGAGGCAGTAAACAGGCAAATGAGCATGGTATAGATGGAGAGGTGGGAGGTGTGGAGAGCTGAGCAGGATGACAGATAAGTGAATCTCACCCAACATCAAGAGCACAAGCACCTCCCTGCTTTTTAATGCACCCTGCAAAATGGAGACTGAAAACCCAAGAAAACAAACAAACAGTATTTGTTGTTTGTTTAATGTGTGTCAGGAGCTAATGGGAGAAGTAACGCTCCATTGTTCTACAGATGGGGTCATCGTGGAAGAATGGATGTCGTGTGTCTTCATCACACAGGGCCACTGTGAAAGTCCCGTTGCCTCCCAACAGTCAGCATTGGTTTATTTTAACCATGACCACAATGTGTACATCTAAATTTTAATTTGGTCAGTATTTAAATTAATGATGTTTCCACAGGTTTCTGCTTGTCAGCATGCTAACATCTGAAGCTAAAATACTGACCATGCTAAACATTAGCTGACAAACGTCAGCACATTAGTTAGCATGCTGATGTTAGCATGTAGCTCAAAGCATTGCAGGGCCAAATTACAGCCTCAGAGAGAAAGCCCCTCAATCCTTTCACAGAGTGATTAGGAAGGCATTGATGTACTATTAAGTATTGTGTTTATGAACTTTTTTTTTCCTGACAACACTGAACTGAAACTAAAAAATACCAAGCTTGGTAAAGTATAAGTCCTAGTTAAACAACAGGAGTGATTTTTCTTTCTGTCACATGAAAGAGAGTGCCCTTTTCTTTAGGGTGGAAAATGCAAACATGCCTCATGTAACTTAAGCAGGTCCAGTGGCCACCTCTTTTTTCTATTCGCACGTTTTCTTCAGCTTCTGTTGAGCCTTGCAGTGGTTTTCCCCTCTGATCGCAGTGGTGAATGGAGGGAGGCCTGCAGGGGAACTTGCCCTGTCAATACAAAGTGGTGTAATGGCTGCGATGTCGTGGCTTCATGTGTGATGCTTCCAACCATCAGGTCCTGTCTGTCCTGTCAAGAAGCCACTTGTAAACGGACCAGGAGCTGCTCTTCAGTGGATATAGGCTGGATGCTTCTGTTTTATTAAACACCAGAAATGATATTACTAAGACAATGCAGATGTGTTCTGCTTTACATACTGTATAAACATTTGGGAGAGGTGTTTGGTGAGAAAAGGGCTAAAACATCAGTTTGAGCTAGTGACATATAAGTAGACCTTGTTCAAAAATGTAGGAGGTCAATTGTAAATTCCACAGCACTGTTAAACAGGAAGCATTCATTATTCAGCACTTTCTTGAGCTTAAAATTAGCCCATCTGCAATGCTACAATGCTAGCATTCTGAATTCTGCTTCTCAAGCCCTTTTAACACCACCACCACTTTGGTTAATAACCCAGCAGACTTCCATTTCACTTTCTTAGGTATGCTGTGCAGCTCCAGTTGTCATCCACAACACCTTTAGTAATAGATGTGACAACTCATTAGCGTTCAACAGTACTGCATGATTTGTATCGAGCTAGCAGAGCCCTTTGTGTTAAAACTGGAGCGAAGATAAGCGTCCTTTTTCTCTTTAGTCTGGGCTGAAGCAGATAGAGCTCGGGCTGCTCTGATACACACCGAAAGGGCGTCTCTGTGTTATCTGAGCTTCCGCCAGGCTGGATGAGGGAGAGTACGTGTCAGGGCAGAGACAGAGACATGCAGGCAGAGTTAGAGCAGGACGGAAAGGTGGAGATGTAGGTAGAAGTAGAGAAGAAGGTTAAGTTCAGTTTCCCATAGACATATAGAGGTTATCTCCATTAACACTACAATGATTTAACAGTGTCTGTTGGGCTCAGACTTTGCTTGAGGTCACAGGTGCTGTGTCTTCTTTGTTTTGATAGGACAAATCAACCACTGCATTGGTTTAGATTTGCTGCAGATGAGTTGGGCAGGAATTAAATAAATCACCATTTTCAATCTAAGAATTATTAAAAATGGACAAAAAAAAGTTTAGTTGCGCAGCCTCCTCTGCTATGTATAATATCGGGGGGAGAAAATGAACAAATGATATAAATCAGAACAGGTTAATAACATAGAGCTAATAAAAGGCATTCTGAAGCGCTCCCGGTGTGGTATGAAGTCGCATGGACGACGGAACAAAACTGTATCACAGCTGGAACTGGAGAAGCCCAACTTCAACTTTAGGTGGGGGGCATACATCCTAATGCCCCCCCACAGATGGCGCCAGTGAGTATGATTTTATTCTTCTTGCACCACTGCTGTCTCATAGATTTATAATTCATGTCACTGACAGTGCAGAGAACATTTGATTCCAGCGCCCTTGAGTTAGCCTCAGTGTGTCTGCGTGTGTGCGTGGGCGTAGTGAGACTGTCCTCCTGTCCGTACTGTTCCTCATTCACTCATCAAGTGTCTGTTGAAAGGCATCAGAGGAGCAGTGAGTGGGTGAGCCAACACGTGTCCACCACTGTTATAGCCGGTCAACTTACCACAGCCACTCTCCAAACCTACTTACTGTTCACTCTGTCCAACACTGATACTGCACTAGATCGCCTACACGCTGAGAAACTGACACACACACACAGACACAGACACACACAGGTTTCAGCAAATACACACATTTCACATTCTACACACACACACACACACACACCGTTATCATCCATAAAGAAGTGGAGGAAAGCAGGAGAATAGGACAACACACAGCACACATAAATAATGAGTTAACTAGGAGACCACACAACTCTGCACATTAATAATTCTCCATGCAACAAAGGCAGAGGGGCCCCTATAACAGACCCTGAGGTCAAAGTACACAGTGTGTGTGTGCATGCGTGTGTGTGTGTGTGTGTGTGTGTGTGTGTGTGTGCAGGCATGCGTTTGCTGTTTGGTGCACTGATAATGTGCTTGATTCCCTCCCTCCCTGCAGGATCTGTATCTGCAGCAGACACACGCGCACACACACACACACACACACACACACACACACACACACACACACTCCGTCCAAGACACGTGAGCTACTTATCAATGAGAAGACAGGGCTGTCAGTTTGACTGTCCCTCTGAACCACATCAGTGCTCATAAAGTGAACAAAACAAGTCATATGCACGGTGTAGTATTTCAGGCAGTCATGTGATACGGTGACCCAGCAGGCTAAAGAACAAATGGTCGCTTATGCAGCCTACATAGCCTACATGCAATGATGCTGACTCGACTTACACATTATGGAGGTATAGGTAGTGTGAGGACATTTTCTGTGTTTGGCTTGGTCTTGGTAATTATTGCAGAAACAGCCTGCATGTTCATTGTTACTTTGTTAAATATTGTTAACAAAATTACAAAGAGATAATAGAAGGACGTGCACATCGGGACTGCATGTAACAGAGAGTCAACTTATTCCAGGCAGCATGACATTAAAATATTAAAACATGACAGTTTTTTTTTTACATTTTTGTCTAGCTAGCTGTTTGTTCAGAGCAACAACAACAATCATCTTGTAAATTCAACATTAAGAGTATGTAACCTAAGCTACGGCTTTGCTAAAATCATGACATCTTTCGTCATTCTCTCTGTGGCCACCCCTTCACTAATGAAGCCAACGGAATAGTCATTGCTGAGCTAGCTCAGGCTACGCTTTAACCTGGCTGCGGCTGCATGTTTGGAGCATTGCGCATAGAGAAAATAATAATAATAATAATAATAAAATTCTTATGCTATGCTAATTTTACCACCATTGATCCCAATTATCAGTCAATATTCATAGATCAGCGGCTTATGTGTAGTGATTAATTAGGTGCTTTTTGTCTCTTTTCATTTTTTTTGTGTCTTTTAATTTAATTTGGTCACATCATCAACCTGGCTTCGTCAACTGACGCGTCAGATGTTTGTTCACATAGATCTGCTGCTAGTGATTGGATGAACCATCTATAAGCCATATGACATTTGGTGGTACTAGAAGTGAGAGAACTCCAGAAGTGTTTGTTCATTGCTCTTCTCAAGTTCTGACATAACTGACGCTACATCAGCAGCTACGCTAACCTCTTTCAGAGCCGCCTTGTTGCTGTTAACTGGATATTCGTGTCTAGTCGTTGTCACACCTAAACCACGTCGTAGCCTCATGAGGCTTCTTAAAAAACGACTGGTATTTTTTTAAATCCTCATAGCTTTAATGAGTAAAGACAAAGGCAAAGGCAAGTTTTAATTGCCTATAATAAGAGAATGACTCATGAAGTATTAACTGATTGCTTTAAAACAGCAATGAACTGGCTCAGACTCTGGTGACTCCCTCTGGTCAGCTGATAATATGGAAACAGCTGCAGTGTCGCATGGCAGCTCCTACTGCATTTTGCAGAGAAGTGCTAAAATCAATGACTCCACTAAGAACCACTGCAGGTAGGTTACAGAGGACAATGGACGTCAGCTGTCCTAATATGCTGCTCATTCACTAAAATATCAGTTCATTGTATCTGGAAGTGATAATTACAGTGGAAACATGGCTGCAGTTTGCTGCGCAGGTGTATTCAGGCTGCCGCTCTCCAGTCGGATACCTTCTCAAAACAGAAAACAAAATCAATGCAATCTTCAAATTAGCCTCATCCTGTCTGCTCTAAAAGCAGACATGGATATAATGGGAGTCCTCTGAGTGGAGCTAATGTGAGCGGAGGGCGCAGATCTACGAATTGAATTTAATCCCATTTGTTTCTGTGTGAATCATCAGCGCAAACATGCAGGAAGTAGCATGTGAAAATATGAGCCATCTATTCATCTGTCTCATATTAAGGTCATTTTGGCTTAATGGACTGGGACCTGCATGCGTGCCTCGCTACCTTTTGCATGAATTTGTATTATGAGGGAAGACGGTCTGTTCACATGTGTATCTCTCAATTATCAAATCAATTAGCCAGTGAGGCGTATGACCTGTTACTGATCCTGTGAGGACTTACTTAATGGCTCGTAACGCAGTGCGTGCAAATTAGCACAGCGGAATAACTGTTATGATTCAAATGAAGCAGTAATACAGTGATTACTTATGAAACAAGTGGATGCCATTACTGTACATGCCGGACAGGTGTTTAATTCACAGGGGCGTCAGATGGACGTCCCTTCAGCCTTTGCCGAGGCTATTTGGCTGTCCGGCTAATGAACATAGCTAGACTTGGCCATAACCACTTATTGTTTTACATGACACAGAAACTAAATTAAAACGGGACCACTCTGCCCTGAGCTGAGCCCCCCAGGCAGCATCTGCTGTCGAAACCCTGTGTGTTACATGACCCGAAATACAGGTCAACACCAACAGTTCGGTCAGAGTTACCTTTTTTTAATATATTTGAATTTTTTTGCTATATTATATGCCATATACTACATATACTATTCTTAATCTAATATTATATATATTGTTATTGTGTTATATTGCTCCATGAACAAACTATACAGCAAATTATGTAAAATATACTCTTCACATTTTTTTGTATTTATAGGCTAATAATATTAATATAGTAGAGCACTGTCTGACAGATGCGAGGTTTTACAGCTCTTTATAATATGAGGAGCTGCAGGTTAGATTCAGTTTGTGTTAATGTGAGCCTCACGTCGATGCATGCTCCTCTCCTTATTGTCTGGCAGTGATTATTAACCATTAAGATTCTAAGCAAAACGAGATTAAACTCCTTTCTCTGCCACGTGGATTATTAAGTCTTAATTATAGAAATTACTGATTATGTCTGTTGAGAAATGCAAACGCAATTCATAAAGAAAAAGTGTAGCTGTTCACTTGTTTTCATTTAAAGGCAGGTCCAATATGGCGGCAACATCAACATAAAATCCAACAGCCAACCAAATGTGGTGTCCACATATACATGTCTATGCTAGAGACAGTAAAGGCCTCATAACTAACTGGGAACACACACTGAGGACATGATTCTGGCTAAATGATTCAGTTTAACATCACAAGCTACTGCCTCAACATTGGTGCACAGTGAACTCAGCCTCTGTCTCTCACTGTCAACTGATCTAAACCTATGCTTCATAATCATGTTTAATGTCTGTAGGGCTGTTTGAACACCCTGCAGGTCAGCACTCAGCACCACAGGTTGGTTACAATATTGTGCACTCCCCTCTGATCTGCGGCTCCGGTCATAAGGGTGGGGTCATGTGACTAGTTTCTCCATCTCAGCGGCATCAGCTAATAGCTGCCAGAGACTCATTGATTTCTGCTGCTCTGCCCCAGAGGCTGCTGGTCCCTGTCCTTCAAATGCTTCATGATGAGCCAGGGCCACTCTGCAGCACGGAGTGGCCTGCTGTCACAGCCAATGCTCAGGGACTATCTGACGAAGTCTCCTGTCGCTTTAATTATGCAGCCGTTCACTCAGCGACTCACTCAGTCTGTCAGTGTGTGCAGTGTTTACAGTGAGGGGACTGCACCGAGAGCACATGAACACGAGGATGACATGAACGAGGGAAACCTTTCCAGATGCGGTCAGTTAGTCTACCAATGCATTAGACTCATATTCACTGTAGATGAATGTGAACTGGTCTTTTCCATGCTAATCCAAATCCATGGTCCACTTCTGCAAGAAGGCTCCAATCACAGAGCTTCAGACCATTCGCACTGCACTTTGAATTAATTCACTTTTGTATCCCGGATCAATTTTGAATTCAGACTGTGTTTTTCCCAACTCTGACAGCTCAGCCAGTTCTCTGAACATGCTGAAGCTCTGGTTTTATGCGTCTGACTAACTTCTCCACAGCCACAGCACGGGTAGCACAGTATTTGAAGCCGGCTGCTACGCCAAACTGACAATGCCTCAAATTAAACCAAAAAACTCTCTGCACAGCATGAATCAAAACAGGATTATTTGACTTTTAAAGGCACAGATCAATCAACATTTTGGGAAATTAGCAAGTTCGCTTTCTGTCAGAGAGTAAGGTGACACTAACTGATTCACATCAGTTTCGTGTCTGCGTTCAAACCTGTGCACCAACAGAAATGTAAAAGCAGCAGTTCTGAGATGGAGAAATGAGTCACGTGGCCCCACCTGTACAAGGCAGAGTCACAAACCAAAACCTGGACTGACTAACTAACTGACACGCTGTTGCTTGTTAAGAAGCAGTTACAACTTCCTATAAAACCACAACTGCACATTTTTGTATTATTATAGGTCTAACAAATGGGATATAATGTGTTAAACAGTGAATGTCATAAAGCAAATAAGAACATTTTGATTTCAGATGGATCTGATTCGTGACATGAGTGAAGTTGCGCAGTTTCATCTATTTTGATATTCCGATGCTTGTTAAACATGTCAAGTTGACTTATCCTGGAGAAGAAGAAAGAATGTCATCATTCTCAAAATAAGATATTCTCACGGTATCAGACGTGCTTCCATGTCTCCATGTGTTCCTTGTGTTGTTTTGTTCCTCATCCCTCCTGCTCCTCTGTTCGTGTGTGTGTGTGTCCATGGTTTGGGTGCGGTGCTCCTGCTTGCTAGCCCAGCCTCCACCCTGCACTCCAAGATGCACACCTGTTCCTCATCTATTCATTTCTGTAGTCATACATGGCCAGATCGTTGCTTCAGCCTCCCTGGTATCTTTCAGTATTCAGATGTCCCTCTGTGTTTTCCCTCTTTAAATCTGCTTTGTGTCTTAGGATCCACGCCTGCTCGCCTGCCAGCTCACTCAGTCACCCCTCCTGTTCGCTGTGCAGCCATCTTTCCAGCCATCCTGCCGCTCTCCTTCTCCTTTGCCTCCATCCCCCTCGGTCGTCCCTCCTCTGCTCAGCCAATAAACCCTTTTCTTCATGTTTCCCTGCTGCGTGCGTGATCAACACTCGCCGTTCATAACAGATATTGTGACTTTCTCAGTGCAGAAGCCATCCAGCTGTCTTTTCTTTCTTGCATTAACTCAGTCTGTCATCTCTTCAAACCAACACTTGTATTAGTCTTGCTCCTCAAAATCTGTTATGAGTTTATAGACTCCATTATCCACTTCCCCCTAAAACAGTTTCAAACGCCAAGAGCTAACAGGATTTGACAGCCGGGCGAGCGGTGTCTGTAAAACGTGATGTAAGCGTGAGTTATGATTGGTTAAGCCAGACGTACACATCTCAACTGCAGCCCAGGAACATAATCGTGTGAATACGCAATTGTGCGATTGTATTCCTCTGGACCTTTACTCGACCTTTAATGCATACTGAAAGCATCACCACGTTCAGCGGGGCACGAGTCAAATGGCTGAGAATTGTTTTTCATTTTGGAAGAATGTAAATTTTTCACAGACATTGTTCAAACAAATTTCAAACCTGCGGGGCCAAATTTCACATGGCTTATTATTATGTATATTCCACCTGGCAAGTCAAAACAAAGAGCAGTGATAGCTGTGTTTCTGACTGCTAATGCTCGTGTGTGTGTGTGTGTGTGTGTGGGCAGAAGCCTCGCACTGTTGGCTGATGGTAGTACTGAAACTGGATGTTGGCAGCGCTCCAGGTAGATGGAGGCTGAGCGACGCCTCGGCGCGCTGAAATATTGATTCAGAAAGCTGAAGCGCCCTTGGGCCACGGGCTGCGTTTGGACAATGCATGCAGAGGAGTGTAAAAGTTCAACTCCGTGCATCTGCGCTCAGCGCTACACGGCTGTAACTAAAGGTTTGGTTTGGTGCCACCTTAAGATTGCTTTTACCCCCCCCCCAAAACCACCACCACCACCACCATCCCCAGCCCTCCCGTTCCGTTTCTCTCTCTGTCAGGTCTTGTTAAGGTGATATTTTCCACTGACATCTTAATACACATATCATTCACAAAGAGCCATGTGCAGCTTTACTGTCAGCCATGTTCTCACCGCACTAACGTATCATGGAAACCGTGGATCTGGGTTGAGAAGCTCTGTGTTAACTGGAGGGTTAACACAGAGCTTCTCAACCCCCCCCATTAAACTATTGCACTTAAAGAATCCAACGGCGGCTGTGTTACTGTACTAAGACAGAGATTACAGACCCCACTTTAACATCTGACTGCTCTGTTTGACATTTCCCTTACTGTGTGGGTTTAATGAGTTATTATTCATTTAATATGTTAGCTTTGGGCTAGCTCTTTCCCTCTGCTCCCAGTGTTTATGCTAAGCTAAGCTCACCAGGCTCTGTGCCGCAAACACGTGCCGCTTTCCATCCCTTTTTAAAGGGTCAATTCACCCAAATTCGACAAATAAGTGCATAAATACATGGATTAATAAATCATTTTCTCTCTCAAGAGATGTTTTCATATTTTTCTGAAACAGCCTCACTGATCCTCTCAGCATTCATTTTTGATACAGCGTGTATCTGATTATTGCTCTTATCGATCCGTTTTGACAAGTGAAAGCACTTGGTTAAGATGAAATAAGGACTGTCGTCTTGGTTAAACACTGAAAAACATGCTGACTGGTGCAAGACAAGACAACTAACAGTAATGTGTGTCGTTGTTCTTTAAAAATAATTTCAATATTTCATCAAATACAAAATGGTATTTTGAATGATCAGTGACTTGGGAACTCTGAATTGACCATAGGAGCGAATGTGAATTCAAATGAATTTGTCCGTCTCTATGTATCGCCCAGCAACATGACTGGCAACCTGTCCTGGGTGTACCCCGCCCCCTGTCCAATGTCTGTTGGGATAGGCTCCAGCATCCCCATGACCCTGAAAGTAATGGATGGATGGATGGCGTAATTGAATAGTTGTTGATCAATGATCTAATTGTTTCAGTTCTGTTCTCTGGTGTCAAAGCTCTGTCCACACTTCTTGAGCTGGAAAGATGCTGTCAGTCTCCACCAAGACATATTTGGCATATTAAATGTATATAAATGCATAAAGTCAATTCTTCCGACTGTTATTCGGGCGGTTGCAAAACTAAATGGACTATGTTCCGAAGCCAAAATATTCTCTTTGGAGTTGTTAATTTCAGTGGAGAGTTTTTGTTATCTGCTGTCTAAATGCTGTTTCAGTTCACTGAGAAGATAATGACGTGATAATTACGAGATAAATCAGATTGTGATTTGAGCGAGCGGGGTCTGTCAGATACAGTGATGTTAATTAGACAGCGGGTGTTCATGTGCGTCTGCGTGTTGGTGCGTATTCCTCCCGGTCCTGGTTGGTGCTGTGTACAGCCATGTGCATGTTCGGAACTCTTGAGTGGAAAGTGTGTGTGTGTGTGTGTGTGTGTGTGTGTGTGTGTGTGTGTGTATGGGGGGGGCAGTGACTGACATGCTCTCAATAGAAGAGCAGTGAGCGGGACTCTCTGTGTCTTTCAGCGGGGGAGCCAGTGTGCCTTTGATTCATTTTTTAATAGGCCCCTGCAGCTCGTGCACCGTGCTGCCTGTTTCTCTGCCTGTTTTTTGCTTTTTCTCTCTCCCCCTCCTCTGCCTCACTTCATTGAAGTATTTTTTTAAAGTCAATACATTTACCACTCCTTTCCTCCTCCTCTTCCTTGTTTCTGCATCTACACCGGTGTGTACTCTGTGGTAGCCCGAGTAGTGCTTTGTGCCCCGCGTGCGATGCTTTCGGTTTCAAAGTGAATAGTGATATCTCCCATGTCTTGCTCCTCTGTGTCGTGCTGGAGCTTGAGACGCGGTATGTAAATGACTCAGCTCAGTAAAGCGAAGGCAGGAGTCGCCACCGTGTCTTCTTTTGCAGGCAAGTCGAAGGCGCCGGCCTGCACTCATATTCCTGCATCTCCTCTGAGACTGTAAAGACAGAGTGGGAGGAGGAGGGAGGCAGCCCATCATGTCCCACTCGTCCTACTTCTCCTTTCGTCGCCCTTCCCCCTTCCTCATCCTTTTTTTCTGTTTCTCCCAGTGTCTTACGCCTACGCCGGAAATGTGCTGTCTCTTCATGCACAAGCTCCATGCTGTCTTCTCTGCACGTAAACAAACAAACATCCAAAGTGCATTATAGGAGCCACGCTGTATGTACACGCTGTGCAGCGCACCGCTGACAGGCACGTCACGCCATGCTAAGCCTCATCAGAGTGACACTGACGTCCCAGCAGCTCCCTCAACTACTGTCAATTACAACCCCCACCCTGCACCCACTGGAGGCAATGTGGCACCAAGCATGGACAGTAACCACCCTCCACCCCCCCATGTGCTTTGCTGGATGCTGTCTAGTCATATTGCCTTGGCAGAGCCCCCGCTTCAGCCAGCTCCTTCCCCGGAGGAAAGTGCGCGATGCTCTAACCTTTGTTTAGGAGGCAGAGCTGAAGCTGTCTTTTTCGCTTTCCTTTTCTCTTCTTCGAAAGCTTTTTAGCTTTAGCTGTTTGGGATTTTCATGCCGCACCCTCGGGTGATTCCGGGGGGGGGGTTGTTTCTTTTTTTAAGTCTCCCCCGTTTATAGGGTTTACTTGGATCACTGCGACAGCCGTGTCTTGGGAGAAATCTGACATAAGCTAACCCCCGCTTGAAAAGAAGGAGGTTCAGAGTGTGGAGGGCTCCTAGCTGCTCCCACTTTGTAACAGCCAGAAACTGCCCTATATGTTTCTGATCCCTGCAGTTAGTGGTTTTTTTCCCACTGCCCTAGACGAGCAGTAAGGCCTGCATGAGTCACCCACAGGTGCCCACAGTCTTTATAAAATCATACCCACACGGGCCTTGATGAAAGCTGCCTACTACCAGAGGCGTCCTGTTCGCTCCGTCCTGGCACACCCCTACCACCTTCACCAAAGCTTCAGCTGTGGAGCTCTTCAAACACTTGGGTTCTCATCCTTGACTGCTTTGAGCTGTTGTGGTAATGATTCATAATCCAGAGACGCAGAACGCCTTCACAGCCAGCACCTCCTGAGTGCTTTAAACTCTGGAGTGTTTTTGGTTTTAATTTGCTTCATCTGGGCTTGACGAGAACAATAACCACTGGTGAACCACAGGACAGACGCACTGTGGAATCTGATGTGAGATGTGACTCTTGAGCTTAATTTATGTTTGGTCACTCTTCACTCTCAACAAAATGTCACTGAGCAGGCCATGCCACGCATGTATACCGCAGAACATGTTTGTAAGTTGAATGAATATAGAGTTGAACAGCAATTATAGCAAAGTGTGAATAAGTGTCTTTCTGAGAGTGGGCTGGGCGAATGGTTATCAGTCTCACATGTGCACATAGCTTGAGTCAAGGCATGGTTAGCCTAGCGTAGCAGAGGAACAGGAAGCAGGGATAACACAGCTAGCCTGGCGCTATTCAGTGTTCATTGATACAGCACCTTTTTGCATGAATCATGTAATTGGATAAGTAATTAGATAATAAATGTGTGTGTTGGATCACTCAGCCCAAGGTGTAGATAGATTGATAGATAGATAGATAGATAGATAGATAGATAGATAGATAGATAGCTGTTGTTCTCTACTACAGGAAATTTGCTTGTACAAGTACTGCTGAGGGGAATGTAGCCAGGAGGGACACAGTACAGTCACAAAACAAACATTAGCCTCATTAGACTGTCAATGCTTCAGTTTGTTAAGCAAAGTCATGGCAGTGGCCATGACGCTCTTACAGTAGCCTGCTTTCTTACAGATCAAAGATCTGTGTCTGCAGCTGGATGGGGGTAGAGCAAAGCATTAGTTCGGGGGGTGGCTGAGGTCGTCTGCTATGGTGACTGCTTTGTGTGTTCTGGCAGTGTCAGCGAGGTGCTGGGAGCTTGGGAGTATCGAGGCCAACGATTTTAGAGGCACCATGTGTGACCGAGGGGCTCATTCCTGTTGGAGCATGGTGAATTTGCATGTGGACCAGCAGAGGGTGGTTCTAGGATATTATGGTGTACAGGAAGCTGAATATGACTAAGACTGGCCAGAGTTTCTGGACAGCAGGCAGCCTATGTTTGGTGCATTTATGGATATGTATAAAGTGATCACCAAAGCAGAATTTAGTCAAGGGAGCCTCAGAGTATTTACTTTGCTTTAGCCTCTGTGCTAAGAGCGCATAGATCTCCAGGTCTGCCATTCAGACCCTATTCTGGATCCCCATGTGCTCTTGTTACTGTAACATCCATATTAACATGGATCAAACCCCACCAACCCTCTGTTTACTAATTCCAATATCCTGTCCACCCTAATGATATTGATATGTGTGATACATCCTAACTTCCTCATCATCAATGGATCTGTCCATGACACAAACCTCCAAAAGGCCTTCTCCACCATGTATCCAATATGTAGCGCATGGACTTCACTTTGGGGTACATTTTAGAGTGTGATGGAGGGACAATGAAGGGAAGACTTCTCAGTCTGGTAAACATCCCCCCATGATTCCCTTTCTTCCTTGGCAAGGGTAGTTTATTGCACCATCTGGATGGCAACAGATGGTATTGAGATGCATAGGATGAACCTCCAGAACGGTAGAAGATTCTCCCATGTGCAGGTGAGTCTGCTGTCACACTCCCCGGGGTGTAGCATGGTACTTTTAAAATCAATGATAATCCTTAGAGTAATAAACGCAATCCATGATTCTTTCCTAAAGTTGGTTATGTTTACTTACAGCACGGCTGAAGAACTTGCCAATAGATTCTTAACAAACCATTATGGGACGATTACTTAGAATAATCCATATGGCTCCGAACAATTTGATGTTTACTGGAGCAGAGAGGATGATGCTGAGCTCATAATATTCAAGTTCACCAACTGCCAACACCTGCACTTCCAACAAAAACATGAGCATTTCATTCATGTATGTGGAAATTTTCCTTTTTTTTGACTAGAGATTGTTCCATTAGTAGATGAGATCCTTGCAGAGAAGCATCCTTTGCGTTGCCTCTGGCAGACTAGAGCAATGTGACTTGGGGAAATTGGGCAATAGCTTCTGTTGCCTCATACTGCACAGTTAAATGGCTTTCAGCAAAATACTTTTTTCAGACTTCTCAACAGCAAAGCTCTGTCTTATGAGAATGGCCTCATGTTTACAATAAAAGATGATCTGGGCATCGTTTTGCATTGATATTTTGCATTTTGTGATATTTCACTGTAAATCAGATCAGTCCTAAACCAGTGTGAGTCACTTTCATATCCACACGGGGACGTGTAAAGAGCTGTGCTATGTGTTTTGCTGTTTCTGTCTGGATTCTTCTTCATCTGTAAACCTCCCACACATCTCAGGCCACAGAGATGACCTCCTGAACTCCAAGGCAGATCGATTTTTATTTTGCTAGAGATAAAACCAGCGCAGCTGTGTCCCTGTTCTAAATACATGCTGACCCTAAGCCATTTTTGAGACTGTAGTGCCTCCAGACTAAAACTTTGGAGCACTGGGAAAGAAATTCGGCAGTGGACTTGGCTGGGAAAGCCTGGGTTTGGCTGGTGAAGGAACATCAAGGACTTTCTGGATCTTTTGAAGGTCCACCGGACCATGGATGCATCGAACTGTCCTGGTGTGCCACATGGCTGGTGCACCGCTATACAAGAAATTTGAACACAGATGTTTTCCATGCTGAATCCATTTGTTTTCCATTGATAGGCACTTTTGCTCACTATCAATGCTCCAACTGTACAAGCTGAGGACCAGCACACTTTGCTCATCCTTATATAAACAGCAGCCTTAGACTCCTGCATATAGATGAATATGGAGCAACACCATAAAATGCATTTTCATCCACCTTTCATGTATATTTTAAATAAATAAAAACTGGAAATTTATACAAATGGAATTAAACCTGCATGCAAAGGCTGAATATGGAGCAAAGGTTGAGTATTAAAAAAAAAGAAATTTGCTTTTTCACTTGGCTGAGGTTGCAAAGTCAGTGCAATGTGACAAGCTAAGGAGCCTAAGTGAATCCAGTCTGATAGGGAGCTGAACTACAACTATTTCCCTCTTTGTGGATTTGAGCAGAACCATATTGAAGCTTCCTCAGTGTTTATGCAGCGTATAAACAATTCTGTCTTTTTCATAGTAAATAGATGCTTCTGACTTCGCAGCTCCTCTCATGTCAGAGATGAGCACATTTCCTGGCCTTCATCCCGATCTGCGTGTTAGAAAACTATTCTAAAGGTATTTTTCCAGTGTTGCCAGAAGCCAGCCCAACTTGCAGCCTGATTACAAAACATCATACTCACCCTCAGCCTGCTGCATTCTTCTTTTATTTTAAATGAATCACGTATCTTATGGTACAAGGACTCGCACTTGCAGCCTTTTGACCTGCCACTCATACGCTTTGTTTGCTCTGCTGTCTGACAGTTTTCAGCATTACCTCAACTTAAAAAGTAAACTTGGGCATTTTTTTTTATTTCAGTGGTGTTCACACACTGGTGCTCCCATAAACCAGAAACCTGATGTGCAGAGTGCTGACTTTTTAGTACCTGCGGCAGCAGGTTGGCTGCATTGGGTCAATGCAATCTCCCTTTTGGAGGTTGTACTTGGACAACCACAGGTGGTGCATAACAACCCAAAAGGAAGCTAAAGCTCCTCCTGCAGCATCTGCCTGCTCCTTCAAAACAGAGGAGAGGCTAAAGGAAGTCCTCTGAGGCTCTTCCACAGTGGTGGACCCTCTAGACCTGCACCTGTCCTGCTGGTTCCTACACTTGAAAGCGTAGGAACCAGCCGACCTCCCTCCAAAGTGACAGGATATCTCTGTCAAACTAAAAAGTGAAAAAAGAAGACCCAATATGATCGACATCAGTTATTACATGTTTAAGTTTGTATAAAGAGTTCCTGTAATTTAACACTTAAAGTATTAAGTGTAGCGAGTGTGAAAGTGTTATTTTTATGACCTCCTTCCTCATTTCATTCTCTAAGATACAAAAGATGGCTGGTAGAGACTGCAGGCTTTGGAAAACACAGTAAAGGATTCAGAGTTATACACAACAACATCCAATGTTCTCATAATAATCCAGCTTTCGGCTGCTCTCTGTGCTGGATTTCACTGTCACGTTTTCACAAACAAGCAAAACTGAATTAGAATTCATAGCATTTACATATCCCCTCCATCCATCCGTCCCTGCTTCGGTTCCGGATCCAGAATGATTTATCCTTGGCCGGGGAAACCCATCATATTAGCCATTTCTCAGTGACATCCTGGCAGCTCATCACAGTGACATCCTGCAGGGCTGACTGCGATGGCAGCTGATGTGATGTGTGGAGCTGTTGGATTGACAGGCAGAGTGCCTGAGATGCTGATCATTTTTGTCAAGCTGAGACAGTAAAATGCTGCGGCGACCCATAAATATTGAACCTGCCTAGAGGCCAATGACCTGCACCGGCTGAATGTGGCCTTTCTGCCAAGGCACGCGGATGTGTGTGTGTATGTGTGTGTGTGTGTGTATGTGTGTATTAATGTATTTTGGCCCTAAACCATAAAGAGCTTTGAAACCAGCAATGTTACCATCAATTATTTGACAAATGGAAAGCCAGTGTGAAGTTCTGACAAACTGGACTGACTCTCCTGGTCTTGCTGAGGACTCTCCTTAACGTAGATGCTAAAATCAGGTAACGTGGCAACACTGGCAACACACACCATCAGTGAGACAGGTTGAAAGCAAACCACCAACCTGATTGGAGGAGAAAACAAACATCAAATGATAATTACCCTGTTAATACCATCTGTCACAGTTTAGAGACAACTGCCTGAACTGTTGACCTATCATGTCATTCAGTTTAATGAAGCTGTCCAGTTGTCCTCAGTTTTGGTTTGACTTCCAAATGTATTGAGTGAGATCATCTGGACAATATCTCGGCTTCTCTACGACCTGCTGTTGCCCAACCGCTCAGGTTTCTCGTTCCATTCGACTTCCCCAAGTCTCAGCAATTGCTTTAGTACGACAAACGTTATTATGATTAATAGAAATGATGGCTTAAAGTATAAAACCCCAATTGTCATTATATTTTTTAATCAAAATGGCCTTTTCTTGTTTGCACCTGTTTAGCTCCCTTCAGTTTTCCACACAGGGGTTAAAGGATTTGAACATGATCTATTTAGTTATTTTGATTCTTTATGAAAGAAAATAACACTTTTTACTGGAATGCACTTAAAAATACTAATTTTTAAATATATTTATACTATGAGGTTGTCAAGGATGTCCTGGGGCTCCCTTGTGGGAGTGGACACAGAGTCACTCGTGCTAGCCACTGATGATGCTGTGACAGACATCTCGTCTGGTTTGCTCCAGAACACCGTCATGCTATCTAATGCAAATAGTGGGATCATTACTTTGAGCCCAGGTACCAGCAGCAGCTCTTATGCTGGACTACAACTTGCCCGACGTTAGCCCAGGTAGCTTGTGATGAGTTTATTATACGCATTTTTTTCAGGAATATGCATCAGGAATTAGTGTCTGTGTGACAAGTGAAATAATAAAGGTAGAAAAACAGGATTGTGAAATGAAGCTCCACACGGCTCCATTCACACTTTAGGTTTCAAGTGACTCATATTTGCGATCAGATCCAGATGACGCACTTTCATTCACACTCTGATCTGATCACAATCCGTCATTTAGTGTGTTCAAGTGACTAAAGTGGACAACCATATTTGAAACTGGTATGTTGGTACGAAGTGCAGCCTCCATGTGCCTGCTTTGATGAATGATGAAACTGTCAAAAGGCAGTGGTGATTAAATGTAGATCCAGATTCTGTTACTAGATTCATCATTTCTTGGTCAAATGTTTTCAGAAACATATTATGGTGCACCGCTTTCCTGCCCACCACCAAGCATTCCTTACACTCATTGGTTGAAGGTCCATCCAAATGTGTCCAGAGGCATTTTGGCCTGCATCTAGATATAGATAGATAGATAGATACTTTATTAATCCCGAGGGAAATTCAGTGGCTGTTGATAATAAATCATAAAAGCGAGCATTGCCTGGCTATGCTCTCCACATGTTACACCCATGTTCCAATGCCCACTCTCCCTTTGCCCATCCCGGGTACTGGGCAGTGAACCGCTGCCATCCCAACCCCATAGAGCCACCACAGGGTGCTGTTGCCTTCCAGGTCTCCAAACATTCAGTTCCTACACTGACTTTATTACTATTCTGTTCAGCCACGACCAGCTGCAGCGAGCTGCTGCCTTCCAGGTCTCCAAACACTTTTTTAAGTTGCTAAACTGAGTTTTGGCGTCAACCCTCGTCCACAGCAGTAAACTGCTTCTATGCCGGGGCTTGGTCTTCGCTTCTCCAATCTGGGCATATGCCGACTGCCATCTATTGGCAGTAATACGCCAACTAGGCATAAGTTCCTCTAGCAAACCCACTTCAAAAAACAATTTCCCTCAGACAGGTCAGCTGTAGGTTATTCTGACCTTGCCAAGCAAGGGAAGGAGAAGGAGGAGGCCCAGATCCCATAGTCACGAGGCATCTGTAATTCTGCTACACTGGAAAGTACCCTTGTCTGAACGCCCACCTAACCATCTCTGGGCCATACAAACCCAGACACACACACACACACACACACACACACACACCCCTACCTATATCCTCTCCCGCCCCATTCCCATTTTTGAGACGGTGTTAATGAGGTATTCGTTCAGCTCCATTGAAATTTTGATTTAACTCCATTATTGCACTGGAGTACATCAAGGTAGTTGCCTGAAAGACACGCCAGCATATCTGAAAATGCCCGTCCCACCGTTCATAAAAGAAAAAAAATTCCTCAAAATGTACTAAATGAATTAAACATGACTTAGTAATTGATGGTACATTATAAAACAGCAGGAGACACAGAGGCAGAGTAAGACTGAGAGAGCTGCAGAGAGACTCCAGAGACTAATGAGCTAACTGTGGGGCGTTCTTCCTCATGTGACTGCTGTAATTGGGTCAGTCAATAGCCCTGTGTGGCGCTGCTGCTAGTCTAGAGGAGCTGAGAGCTGTCTGACGTCCCGGCCCACACCACGCTGACGATGTGGGCCAGCTGCCTCCAACCACCACAGTGTCTGCTAACTTACAGTACCTGAGTTAAGTGAAGTATACTGCATTTATAATAATAACTGCATTTGAGTTTTGCTCATGATGATGTTAAGTTGTGCAGTTTCTGGGTCAAGGATTTTACCCTTACTCATTCATTTTTAAGCATATCTGTATCTGTTCTTCATGGGATCAGTATTAACGTACATGATGTGGTTATAAAGGTACTTATTGGGAGCATTTACTTAGCTGATTGATCTAATCTGGCTTAGCTGGCCTTGTTTTATGTTTTTTGTTCAGTCATAATGGAAAAAAGATCATTTTTCCAGCTTTTTTTTTTTGCCTTTATTGGATTGGGATGGTTAAAAAGAGTTTGGAGAGGCTGGGAAAAGAGACGGGGGATGACACGCAGCAAAGAAACCAGGTGGCTATGACACAGAGTCAACCTGGGGACAAGACTGGCACCTCACCAGACTGGAAGGACATTGCTTGGACTGGGCACCCTGACCTATAGTTGGTTGCCCAGATATAGAACAATATAGAGCATATGGTTGTGTTTTAGGCCATTTTATACTATATATTGTTTATGTGTGGTGCCTCTCTTTCTTTGAATGTGCCTGTTATCTGCACGAAGGTATGGCACCACTTTGAAGTAGACATCGAGTGTCCAGGCGTAGAAAGGAAAGAAACAGAGTGGATCCAGTGCATCGCATCGGCCTGGCTAATGCATCAGAACGGCGCTGGGTCTGACATTTGCCAGTTGTAGTCAAACTCAGTCAGGGCGGGACTTAAAAACATGGACGCACTTTGATTACATGTGTCAGTGTGTCTGCACATCAGGTGTTTGTGGTGGATAAACTCAGATTGCAATGCCAATGCTGCAGTCAAATGCACGCAAGTAAAATGAACTATCAGTTATTTAATGAAACATTTCCACATCTACCAGATGGATGTTCTAGGCTTCCAGAGGACAAATCATCAGGACAAGATGTGATCCTACAAGAGGTGATCCTCTGACCAACAGATGAATGATTTTGGATCAGAATAATGTTTCAGCAGCTCTGAGATGAATAAAAATGAAGTTTTGTTCAGAAATTCAGGATGTATCATAATAAATACCACCTGATCTTATCTCTAGAACCAGTATTGAGCCAACATATCAACGCACACCAGATATTGGCTGCAAAACCCAACACAACCGGTTGAATCGCTTTAATGCAGTTTGTTTTGTCTGTCTGCAGCACGTTTGTTCCTGCGCAGCACCTTTCTGTTGATGTTTGTTTCTGACCTCGGTGTCAGCATCGTTCCTGAGGATGCAGCATGTTTCTCAAAATGGAAAGTCTTTAAGCTATTTTAGCGCATTTACCCCTGACAGCCACCATACATATGGATCAGACTCCTGCTTCGCCATGTGTGGTGGACTGGGCTTTTCATGGCGGGGGGGGGGGCTTAAAGAGACAGATGCTAAAACAAAGACAGCAACTGAAGGGCCTGCTGCAGCGTGTTTGCCGTCGTTACAGCCCCTGTGAGTCGCCTGTAGACTCTCCATCTTTGTTTTGAGGTAGTTTATGATACAGCTTCCTGTGGGTTCTGTGACTGCCATTATCTCACTGTTTCTTGTGTCATACGTTTATTTTTTTACATTTTTTTAATTTGTAATTTATGAATTCATAACTGTGCCGACTTCTTTTGGTTTTATTTTGCTATGGAATCAAATGAAAGGCGCGTTTTTCCCCTCTTTGTCTCTCAGATCACTGCAGACACGTCACTTCTCCGCCTGCTGCTTCCTCTTGCACTGGATACTGACGAGCCTACAGCTAACCTATACCGAGCACCCATGACCGCGTATCATGTCTGCGTGTGAGCGTCTGTTTGTGTGCGTGTGCACACTAATGAATGTTTACATCAAATGCTGTCAGGCTGAGTGGGAGTTAACTTGAGACCTAGTGTACATTCCTTTCTAGTTAAGTGTTTGCAGCTCATCTTTTCCTTTTTAAGGTTTTCACGGTAATTACGGAGGTTTCTCCAGCTGCCCTAAACCATATCTGTGTACATAAACCGGATGAGAGGGTGAATGTTAAGTGTTGTTTTGGTACGCTGAAATGTGGCCTCTGCACTGTTCTGGAACAACTCTACTTTGTCTTAATGTAGTTTTCTTTTTGTCTTTGTGTCGGTGTATTCAGCTGCTGCTATTTGCTGTTTTTAATGTCTGAATGCTGTAATTAGGGATTCAGGCCTGTGAGGCTGAAACCAGCATGTGTTCAGATAGGTTTTTTTCCTTTTCAGCCCATAAATACTTCAGAGCCTCAGAGCCAGCTCGTCTCACAGCGGCCATATTTGTATGTTCAAAATCTCCTGTAATCATAATACAAATTAAACACGTGCAGGATGAGTGAGTTCAGAACTCACTCAGTGTGCTGATTTATAAGCATTTCACATCCATTCATCATACTGAGATGTTTAAAACAGTCCTCCTGTTGCTGTGGAAGAGAAACATCTGAGATCATAACCCCATTGACACCGTAGCGATGCCGTGCATCACAAACTGAAGGCATGATGTTTAAAAAGCAGGCGGGCACCAGCCACGGAGCACAGAGTGGATTAAAAATGGCTGACATCGCAGCTCCCCAGAACTGTAGCCAAGACAAGCGGATCTCCCCCTGGTGGCTGTGTCCAGCATATGTCATAAGCCCCGCCCCCTCTTTGCCCGTGTAACACGTCAAATATATTTTTTAAAATATCACTTCTGTCATTTCATCTCTCTCTGTCTCACCATGACAAGTTTGATTTTAATGAGTTATCTGATGCTATGAAAAGAGGGTGGGACATCATGACTGACAGCACATGTGTGATTGCAACTGTCTGGGGAGGGTGAACAGGCGGGACATCAATACCGCGGCCCCACACCCCTATGACTACCGTGCAGACTCTGAATCCAAATGACATCAGAGCTGAGGGTACGTCAGTGTCAGCTTCCATGTCAACTGTTCATGTTTCAGTTTGACACAAGTGCAGCTTTATGGAGTTCCAACAATAAATCGCTGGAGTTTCCAGTTAAAGGGATTTTATTTTTTTTTTGTAACATCTGGGGTGCTCGAGATCTTTCCCTCAGAGGGCCAAAGCAGAAGCAGCAAACACCTTTTGTGTTGTGCTGTTAGGACGGAATCGGTAACAGAACTCCTGTTCCTTTGACAGGTGTCACTTTGCAAATTCAAAATGAGCAAAATTAGGAATTTTATAAATTAAAAGAGCATTTTTATGTCACAATTCATCTGGCGAACCAAAACAAACTAATGGTGTCCCAGCTTTGCCTAGTTGACCCCAGTCCAGGCAGCACTGGATTGTACAAACATCATGGTTAAGGGTGTATCTATGATGATAGATGTAAACTACATTCCTCGACTGCTTCAGATGACATTTCAGTCCCTTCTCTGGTCTGGAGGGTGGTTTTGATTTCCCCTGTAGCGGAGGTGTTGGCTCGCTCACAGAGCTGATTGGTTCCAGTACTGCTAACGGAAATGTCCGTTTGTTTCTTTATTAACATCAATGTCTAAAATTGAAAGCAAAATTCAGCCCAACCAGTAATCTATAGACAGACCAGCGCAAAATGCGGTCACAGGTTACGCTCTGTGTGTCTTCGGCCGATGAGGACCTTTCCCTTCCCACTTAGTTTCATTTCAGTATTTTCACAGGGCTGGATTTCACAATGATGAAGCAAGGACTTGAGAAAAAGTTGTTCTCTCCACAACCCGGGGGGGTTCAGATCCCCAGCTTAGGAACCAGTGGGACTGAATGACCGTTCTCCACTCATTTCCATTGGAGAGATGAATTAGGAGAAAAGAAAATAGGAAACCGGGTCGCTCAATCTGGACAAACAACTTTATTTCTGGTAATGCATCTATACACTGTACATTCAGTCACTGTAGTATATAAGCATAGCTATTTTCAAACATAATCTCATAAAGTCCTTTACTTTACAATATAGTCCGTGTCGTGAGAGAAGGGGAAGGGTGTTGTCGGAGGAGGGATGAGGAGAAAGGTGTGAAAAGATGAGGGGAGACAAGGGAGATAGATGAATACGCCAAGCTTGGTTTTCATACTGTATGTAGCATTAATAAATGGGAAAGCTTACATTTACTTCTTACATAAAAATATTTCTAGAATTGTAAGGTTTATATAGTATTAGCAGCAGCACAGGGCTAAAAAGATACATGAGGATGAGGGGAAAACAATCTGCAAGGTGGCGTAGTCACATGTACGTGTGTGTGTGTTTGTGTGTGTGTGTGTGTGTGTGTGAGACCCATACTGCAGGTCCGCTATCTGATACTGAACACACTTAAAAAATATATGAACTGGTGAAAAAAGTCATTCAATATAAAGACTCTACAGTAAAAAAAAAAGAAAGAATGAAAAGAAATGGATTAACATGTTTATGTAGGGAATATTCTCTTACGCACTGCATTAACTGTTTTTGAAACATCTCAGTTAAAACACAAATTCAAAAAAAACAAAAAAACAAAAAAAAACAAGACATCTATTGTAAGAAAAGATTTCTTTTTGAAAAAGAAAACACCATGTACATATATTATACAAGATCGTAAATGGAAAAAAATATTTACATTTGTAAATTCTTATTCAAATCTTCACACTGGCTAGTATTTGCGTATTAATATGGACTATTATTGCTGCTTTACTGTCCATGATTTAGCAAAATGATTCTCCTTTAGAAAACAAGACTTTGTTAAACCGCTGCGTGTGTATGTACGTGTGTGTGGGTTTTTTTTTCTTTTTGCGCGGGAGAGTGACGAGCCAATGTTGTTACCGTCTCCCTTCTTTCGTAGAAAAACCACGAGTAAAGTAAACTACACATAGGCTATCGACTCTTCTGAGCGTAAAAACAACTACAAAAGTGTACCAATTGTGGGTCTGCCAAAGTCGCAGACACAGTGTTGTTCTCTGAGCAACATCAGCAAATGTTAGATAAGAAAAGGGCTTTTTAACGTAATGCCCTCTTTGTCGTTCCTCGACGCGTCTGCCTCAGGGCAGGTCGGCGGAGCGGGAATAAACAGTTAAGTCTTTATGTACAACCCCAAAGTAACAATTCACCGAAGCGAGTGGCTTTTTCAAGGTCTTCTATAAAAATCGTTTGAACATGCATATCATTGATTTCAAATGAAGGAAAGGGGAAAAAAAGCACTCATTCAGGAAAAAAAAGCCGTCTGCATCGAGCGTTTGTTCAATTGTTCTCTGCATCAAAAAAGGAAAAAAGTTTGTAAACTGGTTTTAGGAATACTGATATATATGTGTATATATATATATATATAATATATATATATATATATATATACACATATATATACATATATATATATATACACATATATACACACACACACATATATATACATATATATATATATATATATATATATTTAAATCCGAGCTGCTGAGCCACAGGGGCTTTTAATTTGAAACCTGCAAACAGGAAGTTGATGAGAGGCCCAGCCCCAACAGCTTCGTCATCAGTTTTCCTACTCTGGAAACCTTTCGCCCTCGTCCAGGCACTTGAGGTTGTCCAGCATTGCATTTAAAAACAAAAAAAACAAAAAAACTTTTTTTTCTCTTTTGTTTTTTTGCAAGTGTGAAGTTTTTTTAAGAACAATACATGGTGTGTTGCTTTTTTTTAGTTACTTTTCCTCCTCTAAATAAGACAAATTGCTTTATATCGCATAACACAATAAAACCCTTACATGTACAGTATCAATGCCCAATAACTGACTATATGTATGGCAAACTTCATGTATTTCAAAGTTCATGCATAAAGAAAATATGAGTTTTCTATTGAGAAGAGCGAACATAACAGACAGGCAATAAAATATCTCCACATTTAAAAACAACATCAACAACCAAAGGAAAAATAGCATTAACACAATGTACATTCTGATTGCATTGTACCCACTATGTGATGGCAGAGCCGCCGCCGCTGCCTTTGGAATAAAAAGCGTGTTTTATTCTTCGAAGGTGTGACCGTTCGCTTGGGCTCACAGAACGCGCATCGCCATGCCGACGCGAGTTGCAGACCGCGTTCTGTCAAATTCACTATGAGCCGGAGGCGGGTACTCGGGCGACATCCGTGTCAGTTATATTACAGAGACGGGAGAGCGTGCCCCCCCGAAACGTTCCAACAATCCCAGACTACATCAGCAAACAGGTGGAGCCTTGTTTTCTTTTCCATTTATTTACAATACTTTGTCTTAAGAAAACAGAACAACCGTATTTATCGGAGATGCATATAGTCAAAACAAAATGCTTACTGGGTTTATACGGTAGCAGTCATGTATAAGATGATGTTTTCAAAGTAAGGTTGAAGACAATAGTGGGAGAACAATGCATTATAACAGTATTTTGTTATGACAAAGTGCGATTCATTATTGTAAAGTTAAAAAAAACAAAAAACAACAACATATATTTATATTTACATACCTTAATTTAATTAAAATGAAGATTTTTGTGGTTCCTGCCAAAGGGTGACCCATCCAGCCCACTGTGATTTCACACAGGACGGTCAACTGGAGTAAAAACATGCCGGCTGCTGTCACTCAAACGCTCCAAGATGAGGAAACAAGGCCACACTCACATCTGGAGTGTTTTATCTTTAGAAGACAAAGACTTCAGGGTTTTGACCCAAATGCTTAAAATAACATATGGCGATCAGTGTGTGTGTGCGTGTGTGTGCATGTGTGTGTGAGCAGCAGCGAGATGGTGACTGCTGGATGTCGCTATCGATCATCCGAAACAAGTGCTCACTGAAAAGGTGACGTGATGACGTGGCATGTTTTTATTTCCAATTCCCGATCCAGGCTTTGATCCAAAGAGAGAAACACATCAACCCCGAAGCCCCCACCCTGCCAGCCCCCCCACCGGTCAGACAGATTAGAAATAAATGATTTTAGAACGTCGGGAAGAAAAGACAGGCCGCTTCAACTCGGAGCTCGATGCTTTCCCCCTCAGTGGACCTGCGGCGGCTTCCTGAAAAAGCAACGGAGCCACGGCGGCACTGCGGAAAGCTCATTTGCTTGTTTTGTTCGTCTTCTGATTCATTTGAGTCTTTTATATTTTCAAACTCCGACAGCGCAGAGAAACACAGAAATTGTCTTTTTCTTTACATATCGCTATGTAGTCTCTTAAATAGCTTATGATGTGTTCGGAGTCCTCCACCTCGGGCACGGTGAGGGACGGTGGTGGAGACTTTTCTTTTTCGGGGGGGGTAAATGTGAGTCCTGACCTCGCGGGCCACACCGCTGCTGCTAGCCACACCTCTCAACAGCTGGATAACTCTTATGTCACATGATCATCTCTCAGCGTTCAGCATCACAGGCATCTGACTGAGAGTCTCGGGCACAAAGATTTTGTGCTACACATCTGTTTTCTCTCATTCTTACATCCAGTCGTCAGTTCTGTGAGTTTGGAAGGCGCAAGTCAGTGCTGTGTTCAGAAACGCAGGGTTTCCTGGGCGCAGCTTTGTTGTTTCCGGGTCAGTCTTTCTCCGGGTCTGACCCGAGTCTTTCTCACTTGACTTTTCTTCTCTCTGTCTCTGGTCGGAGGGCGAGTCTTTTACTTTTGTGCTGTGGAGGGCGATCGTGATGGACAGGGGTGCGGCGTGGCCAGCTCAGGATTCCCGGTGGTGTTTATGGTCTGATTTGGGCAGAGGACGTTGTGGATCATGGTGATCGTGGGTGTGGGTGTGGGGGTGTGTTTGGGCGGTGGTGCTGGGTTAGTTGTCCGCTGGCATGTCCTTGAGCGTCCCCTCCTTGTCGCTGGCAGACTTGGGCCACAGTTGCTGCTGTAGCTCCTTCACCACCCTCTCCAGGTGCTCCCTGGCCTCCCGCTCCTGCATCAGGTCTGCTCGGAGCTGCTCACGGTCGGCCTCGGCGTGCTGCAGCTTCATCTGGAGGTCCTCGATCTGGAGAACAGAGGAAACAGCTGAACTCGTACAGTGGAGCAGATCTGCAGGACAGTTTGGACTAAGATGTTTACGTGAATAACACCTGGACACTGTGTGATACTTGGTGACTTCCTTGCTTTATGAACCTTTGGGACCAACTCATCTGTCCACAAACAAATGTGGATGTGGATTTCTGAATTGTCCAAATGAACGATCAACTTCTCTGCCTTTGGTGCATCTAAAGCTGGATTTAATTAATCCCATGATTACAATAAACCCAGTGTTTTATCCGTTTACGCCTGTGATTGCCGAACGAGCTTGGATCTCTAATTTGAACAAATTTTACAGGACCTGTGTGAATGTAACGCAGTCATGAACTACAGTTTCAACTTTAATCTCAGATTTAAAGACACCGCCTCTTGTGCGAGGCTGATCTCCAGCACCAGGTGGCCTCTTCAGCCAAATGATACGCTGAGATAATGATGAAAGCTTCTGAGAACTTGCCGCTCCCTCTGTCCTGGGCCCAGGCTGCAGCAGCATAAACATGTAAACCATCTTAATGACAGCCTTCCCAAGATGACTGCAGTCTCAGCAGAGAGACGCAACTGGAGAGCATAACCTCCCTCTTGTTTTGTCTAATCTGCATTTCCCATGGTGCCTGAGGGAAGTCGACGTCTCTTCCTGTTCCCCTCAGAGGGGGACTTATCATACATCTGTGCACTGAGGACTACACCCATTTATTTTTGACTGGGGAAGTGGAAATGTGTTTTTTTCTGCTGCCTTCTCCTCTGCTGACCTTGAAAGTATTTGAGACAGTGAAACTCTGCAATTACTCTGATTATGTATTGACAGGATTGTCTAGACTCCACTTGGACTGTTAATGTCTGTCTGCATGCACGGCATTCATCTTTCAAACCGTGCCCCAGGTTTCTCATGTGCATCATTGGGACCTTATCGCAGTCTCAAACTGTAACTGACGGACAGCGTCTGAAAGCTCAGACCCTCCGCGGACTACATCAGCACGCGCGCCAACTGACCTGCGCCGAGTATTTTGCGCGAAGGCGTCCGGCCTCACAGCCTTTGTCACAGACCCTCAGCTGCCGGGCCTGCTCCAGCTCCCGTTTCAAACGGATCCGTGACTCGTTTGCTTCCTTCATCTTCTTCTCGCTTTCAGCTCGCAGACGCTCAATTTCCTTCCTTAGGTTTCGCTTTGCCTCAGTCGCCTCCCGCAGCTTCTCCTTCTTGGCTACTCGCAAGAACTCCAACTCCTGGGAAGAAGAGAGCACAGGAGTCATATCTGGGGCCTGTTCTGCTGACACTATTTCAATCTACTGAGCTGTGATGCTTATGTAACACATCTGTCGCATGAAGGTTTGACTTGGTCTCTTGAGCTGTTGACACCTGAGATCAGTGACTTGTTACAGTGGGCTGTAGTGTCCATGTCAGTGTTTACACTGAGCCAAGCCAGGGGTCAGGGCACCGTGTGGACTGACAGAAGTAAGGTTTCCTTCCTCTGAATCACTGAAAGAGTGCGAGTGTGTGTGTGTGTGTGTGTGTGTGTGTGTGTGTGTGTGTGTGTGTGTGTGTTGTGGTAACACGCCCATAGCCTGCTCATGGGAACACGGCAGTTTAGACAAACACGTCTGTCACCAAGCTTTGTTGGTTCCTACAAAGAGTGACAAGAAACAATCCCCATCACACCCTGCACAGGCTTTACATAAGAACTCTGTCAGTGCCATCGGGGTGAGGTTGGTCCGACTGAGCGCAGCAGGGAATCCACCAATGGGCTGCTTTAAAGCAAGACTGCTGTTGGTTTAGTTTGGGTCTGTGCTCCTGACGGAAAGCGAAAGTGGAATGCTGTGACATTTCTTCGCTCGGGATGCAGTTTGTGCTGCTCACCCACACACACACTCCTGCGTCTGCACTTTTTTTGTTCTCGGTCCAAGACCAAAAATAAAAATGGAAGTCTGGCCTTTCCCTTCGCAGCAACATCCGCTCTCATTGTTATCACTTGCCAACTCGTGCTAAGCTTTGCGGACGTATAATGACTTCTAATCTGCACTTTGATGCCTAAGCTCAAGTAATTTCCTCAACTTCTAAAAGCTGAAGGGGGAAGCGTGAGGTTTCTTTGAGTTCTTGTCATTTTATGTAAAGCATTTTATAACGTGCTGAAAAGTGCTCTAGAAATAAAGATTTTATTGTTGTTGTTGTTGTCGTCGTCGTCGTAGTCATGGGCAGTTAAGGGTGGAAAATCCCATTCTCTCAGCCAACACTGATACATCATCATGCTGCATTCACTTAATGAAATCACACACTATGTAAATATAGCGTATCAGTGGGAGAGTGGAGACGCTTAATCATCAGGGCTATAGATCTAAATACTGATGGCTATCCAGAGATATCGGGCCGTTGCTATGGGCAACAAAGGGAAAACATTCAGAAGTCATTGTTTGTATAACTCTAATGTGTGCTGTGCAATTATTTGTCCACCAATCACGGCTCCTTTATAGTTGCCTGACGTTTGCGCCTATATGTGGCACGACGATCGCTTTTAAGATGTCTCGAGCAGAGAGGAAGACTCGTCTGAGCCCGGTTTCAGTTCAATCACGGCAGACCCAGGTCAAGTCATTAGCAAAGATTCACGATGCGGTCACGCCCAGCGACGGCACTGCTCGGATGTTACAGGGCTCCTTAAAATTAGACTTTTTGGAAACAATAACGCCCACATTCGTTTCGTGTTTGGGTCTTATGAGTCATGACGTGACAGCACTAAAACCTTCATCTGAACGGACATTGTTTCAGTTTCAAAACCAAAATGGATTAGTGTGGGTGTATCTTAAGATGACTCGTATCGGTTTAGGAAAGTTCAAGTGGAGTCTCAAAGTTCTTGAGAGCAGTCCTCTAAAACCTGTGAAGTCTGAAGATCCAGGATCTGACTGTGACCATGATCCCATTCAGTCAGTAAAGGTCCTAATCACATGTCAGAGCAGTCAAGTCAAGGTTCTACTCATGAACTGATGTGAGTAAAGGTTTCAAAGTCTACATCTGTGTTTTCTGTATTGGAAGGTGTGTTTTGTTGCTCTACATTAAAGCAGGCTAGCAGTTTCCCTCTGATACGAGCAGAACCCACCTGCTGGAGGCTGCGTTTGGCCTGCAGAGCAGATCCCAGCTTCTCCTCCTGCTTCACTCTCATCTTCACTATCTCGTGCAGAAACTTCTCCTTTGACTCTTTGGAGTCAAGTCCGCTGTCAAGCGCCTGCCTCAGGCTCTCCAGCTCAGACTCCAGCCCCAGTTCCGGGGGGGTCACAAGGGTGGTGGTGGGCGCTGCTGCAGGGGCAACGCCCTCAGCGGACGTGACAGTGCAGATGGGTCCTTGAGCTCCCGGCGAGCTCAAGTCCTTGGCTGAGCTGCTGGACGAAGTGAAAGATGGTGACGACAGGGAGGACAGGGACGAGGTGACTGTTGGCAGAGACCAGAGACACGAGACAGGGTGAGGAGATGTTCTGCTGGTGGAAATGAACTGATATTGGTGTTGAGTTCTTTGCTTACAATCATCGCGGCTCTCCACTTCAATCTCCACCTCAGAGTCTTTGTCTTCCTGAGGCGGTGGCGGCGGCTTGCTGGTGGTTGAGGACGGAGGGCAGGGGGCCTCTGGTGCCAGGGGGGGGAGCTCCCCTGTGGCTCTTCTCTTGCGGGGCCTGGAGTTTGCACTTGCACCCTCACCCGGGGGCTCACCTCCACTCGGGTGGGAGGTGCTTGGTACCGAAGGGGACATGGGACCCACCTTCCCCAAGGGCAGCGGTGTGAGGGCGACGTTGGGGGCCACAGCTTTCTCCAGGCTCTTGTAGTTGTAGAAGCTGAAAGGAAAGCAGATCATTTAACCGCACGTCTCATGATGTTTACATGCGATGGTTGAAATTAGGGTTACGTAAGAGCTGAATGCTGCACGCAAGTAAACACAGCCAGCACCATATTGTGTTATCCAATCTGGACAGGCTGAGCCAACCAGGGTAGAGAAACATTCAAACAAAGTGCCTGCAGCTCTTTCCTCCCACTGTACGAGAAACTGGGCCAGATCAACTGCGATATGGCGCAGCCTGCACTGGCACCGCCATGCCAAGTGGGTGCCCACAGTATGAGTGTGTGTCAAATGTGTGTGAATGGCGGAGCGTGGGAGGCTGTGGTACAGTCAGACTTGACCCCTCTGACACCAGCCTACCCAGACAAGTGAGAGAGCATGCTGGGAGCTCAGCAGATCCAGCTGAACAAAATGGCTGCCATCTCCCCGCAGCGGAAGCCTCTCTTTCAGCAAGGATGTTTCATGGATTGTAATTCTAAAATCAGTCATTTGCTCTTTGGTGACGGTGTCTTCCATTCTGGGTCTGGTTGCCTGACGCTGTGCTGGGCTCACCTGTCTCTCAGCAGGGCCAGGGGGTGACTGGAGGGCTCCTTCTCACTGGCAGAGATGTGGGGGGACCAGGGTCTGAAAGCTGAGGGCCTCTGCCTGGGCTGCATGCAGCTCAGCCCCTGGAAAAAAGACAGAGACGATACTTTAAAATCACATTTCACATCCTCAGCCTTAGCGTGGGGTTAGATGACCCTGACTGATGATGTCACTGCCCTGAAGACACGTGTTTTATGATAAAATATATGTAAATGTGCTGCTGCCGGGCTTTATGAGCAGCACTGGTTCAGTATAACAGTGTCACAAAGTGCTTCAGTTTGCAGCGAATGCACGCAGCTCCTTTCACGCAGACCAGTCCATTGATTAGACGGGTGTGTTATAGAGACTGATGCGCTGTGTGACTGCAGAGGGAATCAGTATGAAGATGAATGGTTGAATGAAGTGTGGCTCCATTATAACCATCCCTACCCACTGCAGGTTTTTTTAGGGAGTATTGATCTTCGCTGGGGACATCCATCATTATATTTTGGCGATATTCCGTTTCACCGCTCTCTCAAACTTCGCTCCGGCTCAGTAAGTGAATCGGTGAGGCCCGTGGCGTCTACAGTTACCCCCTCCGTTAGCACCGCCTGCCAAAAGCTAAATATAAACGCTCCCCCCTCATCTGAAAACTTCTGTATAATATTACATGACATCTCATCTCACGCTTCATCATCATCATCATCATCATCATCATCATCATCTCCTTCCTCAGCTCAGCAACACCAACCTTGTTGGAGGCGGACAGGGACTGTAGCCAGTCGTGCTGCTTCTCTTTGTCGGCCAGTGGGGATTGTGACAGGAAGTCTTCATGCTTGGACTTTTTCATTGGGATGGGATCAGACGCCTGGAAGAAAAGACGGACGTTGGTTAATAGTTTTGAAAATGCAGGATGGTTGGTGCAGGGTGTACAGCGTGTCTGTATTTCACTCGGGGAAGATGCATCAGCACCGCAGTCGGTCCGCAAGCACGTCTGAATATGCAAACACATCCCAGTCGATTCTTTTTCCCACGTGATGTAAATGCACCACATGTTGCCCACTTGGCAGCCGGCTGAGGGCAGTCACACTAAAATGTCAGTGAACTGAAAATGCACTCAATAGTGTCAGATGGACCAATAACTGCGTGTGTGTGTGTGTGTGTGTGTAAGGATGCCTGATAGGGGAGTGCCAGCGGAGGCGTCTGATAGCTGGAAGTGTGTTTAGATGAAGGTGTGGTGTTGACGTTGTGTGTGTGTGTCTTTCTACAGCGGGGGAAGTTGCTTCAGGGTTGCCAAGTTGCACTCGTGCACACGCACACCCGCACTTTGGCAATGTGTCACACACAGAATCTGATACAGCTAGGTGTGTTTGCTCGTGCCTAGAGGTGACTGGGGCAGTGTGCGTCTGTGTGTGTGTGTGTGTGAGAATGTGTGCGTCCGTCTATCATACACAGATACACCCATACACACAGACAGACAAATAAGGGTTTGTTTCTCTCTCCCCTATTGGGCCGCCTTTTGTGGCTATGACCTCAGCCTCACCAAGCTGTGGCTGTCACTAGCTGCCACACACTCACACACAGGCACGCCTGCACACACACACACACACACAAAGTAAGAGCGATTGCAGTGCAGTTCTGACTGTCCGGGGGGAGTGCTGCTTTCCAACTATTTCCAAATGAAGCACAGTTTTCAAGCATTTTTAAGATCATTTCGACATTTTGGCAAAGCTGCTGGATGAATTACTTAACTTCCATCTTCCACAACTACGCCTGCACCTGATGCGGGCGTGTAATGATGCAAATAGATAGCGAATAAAACAAAAACGGTTTATTTCAAGACAAAAACTATGAAGAAAAGTATAAAACTATAGAAAGAAAATGTGAAATTGAAATAATTTAATACTATAGATTTTAATATGTTATTAAATGGGTGTGTGGCATTTAAAAGCAGCAGCAGGACATGCGGGGGATTCTTCCCGACTGCTGCAGTGAAGTTCAACTTTCTCCTACAGCAGTCAGTGTTCGGCTCTGCAAGTATCATCCATGTTCTACGTTTCTCACTCCGTGTCGGTGCGTGGAGGTCATGTGTTGGAGTGGAGGTTGCACATGCAATGCAGATCCACGCCGGCTCTGTCAAACCTCCAGTATATCTAGAGGGGATCAACTCGCTCGCTCGCTCTCTCGTTCACTTCGTGGTGCTCTCTTGCCCTTATTTTCTGTCTCTGAGGATCTCCCTCAGGAATCTACATCCATCAGCCGGCAAACTGTTGCAGTGTGCAGAAGCGGGCAGAAGACCCTGCACGCACGCACACACGCGCGCACACACACAAACACACACGCCTCCATAGTGTCAACAGGTGGTCATCTGTAATGGGGTTAGATACACTCTCTCTCTCTCTCTCTGCGCCTCTGCCTCTCTCGACCGCGTTGGCAGTGTGTCACGCTATGCCACATGTCTGTGTAATCAGAGCTGCCCTCACAGGAAAGTAGCGTGGCTAGACGGACAAATGCCACTGAGGTCTGCCGACGTGACAGCTGTCCTCGATCCACCACAGCCCTGATGAACAACTCCGCGACTTTCAGTGACTTTCAATAACAACATCAGAGCGCCTCCACGGCTAAGAGTCCACTCCTCTGTCTGGTCTGGTGATAGACCTCCAGGAGAATCTGAGTATATCTGAGTAAAACGTGTCAACACCGTTACAAACACCTGATTTACGGCGTTTATTGTCACTCATTCAAACTCATTCATGCACTGGAGCAATGTTGGGTTCGGTGCATTCCCCTGGGACACTTTGACATGTGAAGAAATATGACAGCGGTGGATCGTTTACTGACCTGAAGTCTGTCAGGATAGTAGCAGTTAGAAGCTTCATCCTCCTTGACTATTTGAACCAAATTTCACTGTAATGCATCTTTTAGCTGTTGGAATACTGCTGTCTGGACCAGTCACCTGACCAACATAGCCACACTGCTAGCATAACTAAATATTCCCAAACCCAACTAAAGTGCACTTGACTTATTTCAGTGGTGAGGTCCAGGCTTCCACAGTGTGCAGGATTCACTGCAGTGCAGCCAACATTGGAATCAGTTCAGATTTTCTGTAAGCTCTTAGTAGATTAGCTAAATGTTTGGGGTAGAAGGTTTGCGGTTGTTGTATGTGGGAAGAAAGACGAGTACAGAGAAGCGTTGGCTGTGGTCGGTGGGTCTGTGGGTTATCTAGAGATGAAGAGATATGTCCTACATATCAGGGCAGCAAAGCAGGGCCAGAGGCAAAAGGCTAGAGCTGCGATTCAGCCCATAGAGTGGCTGTTCTCTCTCTAACACACACACACACACACACACGCATGCACGCACGCACACACACACGCTCAGTGCTGCCTCTGGGCAAAGTCTCTGTGCCACGTGCCAGTCCCCGTCTCGTGGAATACCGGTTGCCAACGCCGCAGCTTTCCATCAGGGCGAGATCCGGCCCTGGTAATCTTGGACAGAGGAGAGCGTCGGGGGGTCAGCAATTGGCAGCTGAGCTCGTGGGGCTCAGCGGCAGGGGCTTCAGGGAGGGAGAAATCTGCATGTCTAGATTACTGCACAGTGGGACTGTGAGACATGAGGCGGACCGACAGCCTGGGCGGGGATTCCTGTTTTAAAATGGGGCCCGGTGATGTCTGCGCTGAGCGCTGGTTTCAGGTAATCCAGTGCAAAAAACAGGCCAAGAGTCATTTCGCTAGAATTTGATTCGCTTGAATTTATCCCATTAGGGCTGCGTGATATCTTCCTCTGTGGATCCCTGGGATTATTAAATGGGGGTGTACGGCCTGTGACATGAAAACGTGAGAAATCCTCCTCCAATAGACACACACGCGCACATTCATACACACACACTCAGACCCTGACCCAGGGGTGAGCAAGACACTTTTATTGGAAACTTGACAGAGCTCTCCTGATAAGCCCCTGGCTTACAGCAGGTGAGAAAAGTGTGTGTGTGTGTGTGTGTGTGTGTGTGTGCGTGTGCATACATCAATGCACCATGCAGTCCAACCCCTTTATGATCCGGTGTGGATTACACAGCATAGACAGGATGTCACACTTCTAAAATAAGGCTTTCTGATTAGCCGAGGTGTGTGTTAGACGTGCCCAGACTGCGCCGTCTATGTTCTCAGCTCCGGCACCTCACACCGAGAACATGACACCTCATATCTACACTCTAGCGTTACACTGGTATCTGAGCTGGCCTTTTATTAAACGTGAGATATTATTTAGTACTACCCGTGCATTCGGTGAGGAGTTGCAGCGCTCTGTGGCCTAAAAGCCTGCTGTCCTGGCGTAATATCAGCCGAACAACGGCACAAAATATCAGCGCTGGACCTTTGAAGCGTATATCTGTCAAATACTAATTTACAGCTCCTTACTTCACACATGGCAGCTAGGAATAACCCCTGCATGAGAAACTCACAAAGCCTCAAGTCATGGGGCAGCATATGTGGAAATAGTGAGAGTGGCAGGCTCGTCTCAGCTGCCACAGGGGGGCCCCATGCAGGGGCTCATGTGTGCGCACGTGTCTGGGCAAGTAGATGCGGGTGTATGTCTTCAAGTATGGCCGTGTGTGTCTGTGTGTGTGTGTCTGTGTGTGCAGGGACAGGATGGGTGGAGTGATAACAGTCTTCTCGGTTGAAGACTGTCTGTGCCTCTTGAAACCCTCACAGTTTCAGAGCACTTCCTCTGTCTGCGGGCCATCGCTGTTTGTCACAGTGAGAAAAAAGCTCTTTTGGAACAATGTACAGGAAAAAATCTCTTAAGACTTGAACCATTTCTCTGCTCTAAATTAGTCTTTTGGAGAGTTTCTCTGCACATCAGGGCACTACTACCTCTGCATTGCCATTTTGTTGATGAAGGAACTGTGCCTCAGTTTTTCTGAGAGTATTTAATTGTCAGGGCACCCGAAAGAGTCCAAATTAAAGAGATCTTTCCACATAAACACCCGCCCGACATACATGTAGAGAGAACCTACTAAACTGTGAGAAAGTCAACTAGGGAAATGAAACTGACTTTGGTACACTTTCACTGTGTTGACCTTCAGACAGTTAGATATTACGTTTCTGTCACCAAAACACTCTGAAATGCTGCTTTTTGGTGAAAAAGCGGGTTCTTTGAGCCGCTGTCCAGTTTTAACAAAGCAGATGGCTCGTTTCTGTTGGCAAGTGAACTGAGGAAGCAAAGGTCACGCCGGGCTACGAATGAGTCAGTTTGGAGAGCGATCATGGAGAGGTTCTGAGCAGAAGATCAAGCTCCATGTAAGGGTTGGCTGAAGGTAGAGAATGGCAGAATGGAGAATAATCAGATGATAGTCCTCATTTATGTTTAATGTGAATTAAAAGCAGCACAAGTAAAGCAACACATCTGTGGGAACTGTCTTTCTGGATGGACGCTCTGACAACTCAGTCTCGGGACCTGAGCTCCAGGTTGATGTGAAACTCGTCTTGGGAAAGTTTTGTTGTGAGAACCACCTTGTTTCATTTTCTGCCACTCCCTCCTCTTGCCGTGTAACCCCCCCCCACCCCCACCCTGTCTCTATTCGTCTATCTGTCTGAGTGCGTTTCCTGTGTCATAGATTACAGGATGTCCTCTACAAACAAGCAAGATTCCAGTCACAGAGAAAGAAAGCAAGCAAAATAAGTCAGACAGAAACTTCCAGAAGCATGTGTAAACAAAGCGTCCAGCGCGTCCAGTGCAATGTCGTGTATTACTCATAAAACTGCACAATGGTTTGAAGTGGATCCGTGTGTGGAGAGTTTGATGACAAACTCCTAACTAGCTTTTCTCTGTAGCTTTTGACTGCCCTTCACGGTCAGCTGGAAGTTTTCCCCCCTTGTCATTGGGAATTTGACCAAACTCCATCCAGCGAGGAAGGTTGTGAAATGTGGAAAGTCTCCCCAGAACAGTTCAGGAAGAAAGGCGGCTTGAATTTAACAAAGCAAATTCTCTGTTGATGTAAATTTTGGGTGTTTGTCAAAATGCCATGGATCAACACTGCGATATCCTTTTCAGCTTTGACCACATAATATGACTCGGTGTCAAGAATACATGGCTGTCAAAGACAAACATGGTGCTAAACAGGTCGCCTAACCCAACATCCCCCCCAGACTAGGCCGAGATGAAAGGGCAAACCACCTGTTTTGTTTGCTCTTTCTTCACTCGGGAGCATGAACGGAGCCGCACCCTGCCCGTGACCTGACTTTGGCCTCCCTGCATGTCTTGCTTTGGGGCCCTTCGTGGTGGAAAGGGAGGGGCCCTTCCTGGAGGCAAAGTGAGAACTTAGCTCATGCAGCATTGGCCACAAAAACCCCACATATACTGGGAAACAAACAGGTGTCAGACAACATGTCGTTCTACTGTTTATGCAAAAAGAAAAGGCTGACCTGAGAATGGTTCAAGGCTGAATTCATTAGCTACTGGCCTTGGAGCAAACAAACAAGCTGCATGTAGCGCTTTAGCATCCCCTGAGGACTGAGCAGCTTTTCAGCTACAAGCTGAATTGTTATGAGCCGTGCTGGGAAGGTGAGCTGTTTTGTCTGCAGAGTAGAACTTTTCATTACGTTTCTATACTGGTGTCTCGGTCGGAGTGCCACTTACTCCTCTCCTTGCGCCTTTGTGTGTGCCGTTCAACACCCAGATGAACATGCAAGATAAAAATACAGCCAGCACCGTGTGGCTGCTCACTCGAGTGAGATTCCTCGACTGTGTGTTTGTGGGTTACACACACACACGCAGAGCTCCAATTTTGGCAACTAGTTCATCCCACCATCGTCTCCTTGGCTGAGGAGTCACACAGAACAATAGGGCCTCTGTCTTCAATGAAGTAAATAGCAAAAACACTTAGTTAGAATCAGACTACTGCAGCTCCGCACTGCAAAGGATCAGATTAATCTTATTATTCAAGACTCTCAGTCTTGCTGAGGCGCAGTTCTGACTTCAAGATGAACTGGTCTGCTGACTACACTTTAAATGACCTCATCTAATATTCACTTTGATATAGTGCGGAGTAATTTCTCCTGTGCTCAGCACATAAGTAACTATGTTTATTCACTCCGAGTTTGGAGTTTTAAAGAGCAAGTATTAACTTGTTAAGCTTGTCGGAGAGCAGTGTTGGGACTCAAATGCGAAGACACCTGCCAGGCAACAACTGGCAAGTACTGCGTACATGTACACGCTCAGACAAATGGCAGATGTTGAGGCTGTCAGGTAGCTGTATATAGAGAGGAGGCCCCAGCAGTACCTGCCTGTACCACCTCTCCCGACATAACCCATCACTTATCGCCTCAGGAGGGAAGCTTCTCCTACATTCTCCTGCCACTTGAGAAGAAAAACAAGAAGACACTTTGTTTCCACGACTCCAGCCAAAAACATCTTGTATTGATCCTGCCGATCCGTGCAGAACACGCAAGCTCTCCCGTCACCTCCCAGTGTTCAGAATTCTGACTTTTTATTTCAGCATTTGCATACTGTAAAGTGGCAGGTCTGCTGTTGTTCCTGAGGCCTCCACTTCCACGAAGAGTCCTGAGAGGCCGGTAGACAAAAACAGTGGCGAGACCTCCCAGAGCCGTCGCTAGCTGGGCTAAAGGTTAAACATCTGTAGCAAATGATAAACACATTAGCCAGATAACATAACCTTTGAATATGCTATCAACTATCTTTTGATTGAGTCAAATCTATAAAAATCTGTAAAAATATCTTTAATGTTTAGCTTTACACTCGGGGCTGGAGGGAAGCTAAGTTAGCTTAGCACCCACACCACATCCCAGCTCATCTGTAAGGAGCTGTGCTAGGCCACGCTACACAAAGCCAAGCTACGTTAAGTTACACAATGCTAAGCTAGGCTGCTGTTTGCTAAAGGAGTCCCCGAGTCCCAAAAGGAAAAGAGGGGCCAACATTCCAGATAGTTTGTGGCGAGGGATCAAGTCTGAACAGAGAGCAGCAGACACACAAACAGATGATTCCTCAGATTAAACGTCGCTTAACCGAAAGGGCACGAAGACAAGCAGCCTTGTTTTTAACTAGACCTATCTGATGGGTGCCATTAGCTGCAAAGGTCACCCAATCTTCCCAACCCATGGAGGAGCGCGTAAATGTTCTAACTCTAGTTAGAACATGGAAATCACCAAAATGGTTGTTTCACAAGTTTCACATGACAACAGTAATACGCGTGGAAAAACAGAGAGAGAAAGAATAATGAGAGGGAAGGCAACGGATGACTCCTCTTGTACCACAAGCCTTCCCTTTGCTGCCTGGAGGCCACGCAGAGCAGCTCTGACAGTGCGCGTGCACACACACACAAGGAAAGGGAAGAGATTGGGAGGTTTGGGAAGGGAGCAGGGTCTCCATTTCCTCTCGCCAAATTTGCTTTGGCAACTCTTTCCGTGGGAATGATGGGAGACCAACTCTTCTCAGCCGGAGAGAGCCAGGGATCGGCCCACCGAGGAGATGGAAAGCTCAAAAACGTAAGATGGAGATTGGGGGGGGGGGGTAAATAAATACAGCTGGACTTTTCCATAGCTTTTCCTTTTCCATCCTTTCCTCCGCTTTTGCTGTTTTTAGAGGGATCGAGTGCTAACATTAACATGCTGGACTGGAAGTGCACAATGCAGAGCCATTACTGGCCTGGGAAATTAGTATATTAATAAGAAGTACTTAGCAAGCCTATGTTGAACACATACTGACTACTGTTAGTGGAGACTTTTGTTATATTGGCCAGAAAAGACAGATAGAGCCAAGCAAATATAGGAAACCATGGACTGATCAGTTCGTCGGCCGTTCCATGCTCCAGTTAATCCAGCTTTCATTTCAAAAATCAATTGCACAATAAATATTTTACTAATCAATCTAAATGATACGACAGTGATGGGCAGACATTTGATAATTAATTAAGGACCATATAAAAAGGTTATAAAAACATGCTGATGTCTGCAGCTTTGCTCTAAGACCAGACCCTTCCATTGATCTGATAGCGTGAGTGTGCATGCATGAACTTTGATGATTGTGTATCCAATCCCAGATAATGATGTCTGAATTCATTCTGGTTCATAACTTTAAATGACAACCAAACCTTCACTGGGGCAGTTGAACAGCAGTTGTTTCAGGCATGCAGCGTTTCTCTCTGTGGTTAAAAATCAAACTGTGGCCCGAGTTTATATAATTCCTGCAGTTATCGTATCAGCTATTTTCTAATTCAAGTTGACTGACAAAGGCTGGGATAAGCCAGAATTCTGTTTGGCATCTGAACTGTGGAGCAGCAGAGCAAGAGATGAAAATTCCTGTGTTTACAGCGTCTCTGGTTGGACGACGGCTGTAGGGAGGCTTGACAGAGGAGGAATCTGCTGATGGCTCTATTCCTTGCATCGGTGCAAAAATCTGCCCCGTTTTAAAGGAGGCCAGATGTGAATTATGGGTAACGCGGGGAGGAGTATGTCTGTGTCTGTGTGTGTGTGCAGCATCGGGGAATGCGGGGCATAGGGCATATTTCTGCTTGGCGTGTAACGTGCCCTAAGGTTGAGGTTGCTTGTGAAAGGGTTAAGTCGCATGGCTGAGCAAATACATAAATAGCACTGGGGGGGGGTGTTTGGCATAGGCGCTGCTGCCAGCTGGCGTGGAGGGAGAGGGCATACATGCACACACACACGCGCACACACACACACACAAACACAAACTGGCAGTTTGATTTCCAAGTATTACTTACGGGGCACTGGAAGACAAGCAGGCATTTCGGGTACCGCGGTCCAGACTGCAGCACATGCATTAACATGTGACAATCTAGCCAGGAGCGCTGTGCAAACATGCACACACATATGTGTGTGTTTGCACTCTTGTTTGAAATCACACTAGCTCACACACACACACACCAAAAAAAGCAAACCCGCCTACTCCCACACATCAAAGGAGCTCACAGCAGCAGAGTGAAGCTGCAGAGACAGGCTTCATCCCATAATGATAAATCACATCCCAACACCTAAAACAAACTCTCAACCCTTCTTAACTGCTCTAAGATGGACACCCCCAAACAAAACAGATGACTGGGTGCTCCCAGACACCTTCGCTGCCCCATATTCTCTTCCTCCAGGAAGTTTTGACTGATCTGGAAGGATTAAGAAGAGGCCGGGTTGTCTGGTATTACGTCAGGTCGCAGTTTGAAATCTGACAGGCAGAACCGGCTGTGTTCCTCAGCCATGTCCACAAACGCTACCTCCATTCATGTTTACTGTGTTTAGTGGGTTAAAAGGACTTCCTAAAATGGGACAGGCGAACAGTTAATAGCGGTTTACCATATTGTGAGCGCGTCGTGTGTCCTTGCGCTGGTGGTTTTCCGTGCACCGATCCTCCTGTCAGAGAGGGGGATGAGGGGGATTTAAGCGAGGGTGGGGGCTTGCAGTCAAATCCCCTCTCATCTTACAGGCATCATTACGGCTGCTAAAGCCTCATCCCTGGAGCCCTCCACTACCACGGACCGGGACAGACCACCAATTACAGTCTTAACCTCTCTCTTGCCCTCTCTGTCTCTATCTAACTGACACCTATAGCTGGGGGGAGGTTTATAAAGATACTGCAGTGCCTCATGGGAGACAATGAAAGCTGTCACTATTCCAGACATTATCTGCTGTGTTTGAGTAAGAGGCAGTGTTTCTCCTTCGTGGAGCCATTTATGGACCCATATTTAACCAAGGATACAATACATCATAAATACTCAATACAAATTTTTTGTCATGAGTTGGTCTTTGGCCTTGCTTTTGGACTGGAATCAACCTTAGTTTTGGAAATACAGTGCAACATAGCAGAACACATCCTGGACTTGACTTGATTTTCAGTTCAGGTATCGCCTCTAATATACAGCTACAATACAAATAGAAGTCTCATGGGATGACAATTCACGGATGGAGTGGTCTGCTGTGCCTCAGTATCTGTAAATGAATTGTTGATAACATAAACACGCCTACAGCACTCGAGAAAGCGAAGGTGATATGATGGTTTAGAGGGTAATGGAAGGTGTGAATCCAACGTGTGAGTGTGGGTTGGTGCTCTTGTAACCACATCCAGCTCCTGTCAACAGAAGCACCTGGAGGAGTGGTGAGCGCAGTAAACAAGGGAGGTCATTGGCTCAGAATGAATGGAGAAATGTATGTGTGATTACCCAGCGCAGAACCATGTGTTTACAGCTTTTGTTAACTAAAAACAAACAGTAGTATCTCTAATTCAGGAAGTGGGACTGTCATGATGCTGTAGCTGAGACATTCAGTTGACACAGCAACATGTATTTCTTAGGAAATCCACCCTCATAATTCAACTCCATGCACTGGGTGCACTTTGCCTGGAGCATGATCTTGGTGATATGTGTGGAATCAGGCAGTTGAGGCAGGATGTGGTGGGATTAGGATTGTTTGAGGGATTGACACCAGACGGGGTCAGCAATGATAGTTAAGTCCTCTGGTCGCTATCTGCTCAATCTCTTTGATTAAAATCCAGGAACACCCCTACTCGTGGACAAGAAAGCACTGCAAATGAGCGAGAAATTAGTTATCCCACCCTGGGCCTTCTGACCGAAGGGTTAAAGCTTTGGAGGTAGGTAATCTAGAGCAGAAATCACTGGGTATGAGTGCTTGTGAAGAGACACTGCAAGTCTGATTGTTTCTAGGCTGAGATCAGATGGTCTTTGCTCTCCATGTTCAAACTGAGAAAACATGGCCACTACATTTCCCTAAAATGTCCACTAGTTTCAGCGTCCAAATCCTGGTCAACTTTCGAAGTCTTTATTTCATCCTAGAGAAAATTCTGGGTTCTCTGTTGAGAAAATCTTAAACTGAATCAGCTCAAAGTACATTTTCTGTCAGAAACATCAGAACTAATAAACAGATGTGAGCAAAGCATACAAGCTCCCCTTCAGCCATGCTGACTAACCGCTCTGTGTACAAAAAAACAACTAGTCTTTCAAAGACCACGGCTAGGATGGCCAGAGGTTACACTCCTTTTCCTTCCTGCCTGTGGGGTAGGATTAGGTCAGGCTGTCAGCTGTTTCAGACACCATGTCTAGCCACTGCCACTCTTCTGACCAGGCCCTCGTCTGACAGCCCTGATGCCTGAACCTGTCTGCTTTTTAGACAAACCACTGAACACACTAGGTCCTCACAAGCAGACAGCGGCTCCCTATATACTGCATAACAAGGCAGCTGTATCTATTGATGCCCGTGTTTGTTGTAGTTGGGCATTAAGTGGGCCAAGAATGGCTGCACTAATGCATTTGCAGACATGGCGGGTCAATTAGAGCACCACGCTGAGCCCATCATCCAACATGGAGAAACAAGCTCTTACACATGCTGGCTGCTGAGATGCAAGCTGCGGTCTTCGAGTGTTATTATGTGGAGAGACAGGGGAAAAACAAGGGGGAGGGCAGTGAAGTGAATGAGGCGTACTGTGTAAAACCTGACATACTGCCTGGATGGTAGCTGCATATATAAAGCTAATCAGGCTGCAGGAAACCTCTGCCAGGAACAATGGATAATAAGTACAATCATCAGACCCTTCACGAGATCCTCGTGCTTGGTAAACACCACAGCTTCATGTTGTATGGCTGACTTTCCAGTGATAATGTGAAGCCTCAAATCATCTGATAATAATATCATCAGGGTTCTTTTACTGTCAGGTTCCCTCAAGAAGAATGATGAATAATGAAAAAGATGCTGAGACAGGCTGTGTAGTAGCCCACTCTGGTCTGGTGGTTACAGACTGGCATTAATGCTTAGAGGGACAGATTTGATCAGTTCTCTCAAATTTAAATTATGTGATCTATGTGTCAGTGACTGTTGTGGATTCAATCGACACAGTCTGGTTGTATGGAGGAGGGAGTGGTCCCGTTCTTTGTTTAGTTCACATTACCGCTGCTGGTCCATCTGCAATGAAAGAATGCATTCCCATTTCAGCGTGCTGTGTATTAACAGAATTGTTTTATTTCACTTCCAAACCACTAAAAAAAGGCTGGGAGGCTGAACTCGCCCAGAGTATGTAAATGGAAGTCTGTCAGACAGGAAGTTAGCAAACGCAGGATAAAAAAAGAGAAGTGTTTCAGTGTGAGCAATTAGGTCATGTCCTCCTAAGGCTAAGTGCTGCATCTTGGGGACCTTTAAGAACAGCCATGTTCCCGTAATACTGCAGCAGGAGACTGTGGCTATTATAAGTCATTAACCAGCAGACTGGAGATCCAGCTAACACTTGAAACATTCATCCCACGGGAGGCAGGGCAGAGAGAACTCCATCCGCTGCGGCATCCATAAAGGTATTTGGGGGGGGTCCAGGCGGTCCCAAAACTGTCACGTTCTCCTGAGGCGAGAGACTCGACACTCTGGACTAAGGTGAGAGAAAATGGCTGCCACTGCACACGTGCTGCATGCACCGAAAGTCACATCTCAATGTCTGCGGGGCACTGTCTGGTGGCTTAGTCAGGGAGTGGAGGCATAATGGTCTGGGTTGTTAGTGAGCACTCCAGTTGCGCTGTGATGGGAATGTTTTCGACAGCTTTCAGACACTTGGCACTAATGATGTTCTGCATGCCCTGCGGACAGCTGGGAGGTTTTTTTTTTCTTCTCCCTCCAATCAGCGTGTTGAACAATTTTACCAGCAGCCACGCAAACCCGTAGAAACATGCCAGCTCAGCCGGATTGCTGCTGCTGCTTGGGCTTATGCAAGTGTGCTAAATAGAAAGTAGATGTTCCAACCAAGTACTTATTAGATCCTGTTGAACCACACCTCTATTTATATTATCTTCATTTAGCAGTTCATAAAATGACAAAGCCCTACCAGACACAGACGTTATATCAATATCAATTTGTCCAGGTTGGCAGTACCAAAGCAGATGACTCCATTGAAATCCAGCAGCACATTCAATCTCTGTCATGTTGAAGTAGGGTAGCCTCTGATAGGTGAAAGCATAGTTAGAGCCAGTCAGACAGAGCAGACAGGAGGAACGAATCAATGAGGACCAGAGGCTCCCTGAGGGCCGGCGTAGAGAAGGGTTATTGTAAATCAATTGTCGGCCAATTCATTTCCATTGATAGCATCAGAATAATGACATGCCGTAATAAAATGGTAATCAGGGCCTTGAGCTGCGGGCAGTGGAGAGTCGTTTGGCAATCCAAGCAGCAGGGGAAGTGGCAGTGGCCCACATTCTTCACCCTTGCATTGCTGAACACGGGTGCACTTATTCATGTGTGTGCATTGGCAGTGTTTGCTTGACAGAACGTGTCATTTGTCTTTGTTGTGGCTGGATAAGTACGTGTGTCACTTCTGTGGGGTCTGCAACTCACTGTGTGCGAGCGTGCATGAGGAACGCCTCACGTGCTGCACAGCCTCTGATTTAATCCCTGAGATATGCAACCCAACGACGGCGGCAGATGGCTCGGTGAGCAGATTAAAATCTCAACAGCTAACCTTGTGCCAACCCAAACAGACACACTTTAAGTAAGAGGAGCTGAGAGCTGAGACAATTACCGCATATTTCCTAGCACAGCCAGGGGGAAAGGGGAAAAAAGACAGAAATCATGTTTAGATGATTTTGTTTGGCACTTGAAGAACCACAGACACCCTAACCCCCCCTCCAATCAATGGCCGAGGGAAGCGATATTAAAACCACAGGTCACAGCTGAGGTCAAACCTCATGAATCAGCATAATTGGATGAGATATGAGTGTTATGAGAGAGTGAGAGGCGACAGTAATAAGCTGGAGATGGACCACAAACAATTGCACCTTCGTCGTGGTGGTTTATGAGATGTAGCGCAGATTAAGGTCTCGACAGCTGTTACCGCTACAAGACTTTAAGAAGCGTCTTACTTTCCACAGTTGTCTGCAAAAAAGGAAGTTTAAGACATTTGCTATTAAAAGGGCTAAGGTTGAATCAACTGCATCTTTTTTAAGCGCTGTTTAGTAGTCGCGTTAGCAGTTATTGGACTGACCACAATGTAAGAAGATACAAATGTTGTCCAGAGAGTCAAACTTCAAAGTTTTGTCAGTTTGCTGACTCTCATCTACTCTGACAATGACAAATCTCTGAAACACATAACATGCCCCATCAGAAAAGACAATAGGAATTGAACTCAACAGGCCTCTGTTCCTCATTATGCCAGGGAGAATTCCCTGTGAATGTGGCAGGATGGGAAAACACTGACTACCATTCTGCTGCCAGGATCAGTGCCCTACTTCCACCCATAAAACGCACAAACACAATTGATGTGCCTCTCCAGAGCCAACCATCACCATCTTGGCAGCGATTTCAGAGAACAGGGCGATACCAGTCAATGCCAGTCATCCCAGCTCACCCGTGATCTATGGATCAAACTTTGTGGCCTTGAATGTGGACTGCTGCCCACCCAAACATGCCAAGGTCTTCCACATTATGAGGCACCACCACAATTTAACTGATAAAACCTTTGTTCAGCTGAAAAGGACCCCTGCAACTGTGTCTTTTGGCCCTGCCTGGCTGTATCTCAGACCAAGCAACATAGTGTCTTCACAATGAAAAAGCTGACATGGTTGGGCTTTAGAGACAGGAGATGTTGGGAACTCAATGCAGCTTTGAGCTGAATATTTTAAGTTAAACTATACAGACAACAGGCTGATTAAATAAGCCAAATGAAATGAAGTGGTAAACCATGGAATGGGGCATGGAGGAAGCAGAGCTGAATGGTACTGCAGTGGACAGCAGTTGTGTAAGAGTAAAAGGACTGCAGTCCCATTGAAGTCGTCCAAAGGGCAGGTTGGGCAGGGTGAAGTTGGGGTCGTGTTGTTCTGAGCTCCAACAAGAGGGGACAGTGGTGTCTGTTACAGGAGTTCACCAAGAGGTGAGCAAGCAGACCCATGCCATAAACAAGTCTGAAGTTTATAGCCACTATTTGGGTTTGTTGTTCCGCCGCATTCTGGCCCTGGCTCACCGGGGAGGGGGGGGCAAAGCAAGGACGCCGTATAAAAACAAAGGGAAGCGTAGAAAAAAACCATGTGGCTCACAGGGAGGCCAACTGGCCACTAAAAGTTGGGGTCATTCAGAGAGCAACTTCAGGTCAAACTCTTCAGGTCAGCCTTGCTGCCATCTTGGTTTTGGTTCTTGCTCTGACTGCATGTAACTCTCTGCAATCTGTTGTAATGTGTCATTTTGTGTCCAACCGCACACACATACACACATCCTACAAATCAAGACAAAGCAATGTGAGGGAACAACTCGTAGCTTCTAGAAAAGGAGTAAGAAAAGAAAGATGATGGGAAGGGAAACGAAAAGGGAAGACAAACAAATGACAGGATGTTGCGGTCGTGTGTGTGCACGCGCGCATGTTGGGATGTGGGGGTGGCAGTTGCTCTTCTTTCGTCACTGGAATCTGCCTTAATTAAAAAGGATTGTTTTTACAGTGTGTGCCCAGGGGGAACCTGCTGCACTGCAAGCATGTTCTGAAGCAATGCAGCCATGAAGGGAACGAGGTGTGGTTGAACGCTTTTGAACACTCGTTTCCTCGCATGCTTTCCACAAAAAGAGTTCTGTACAGTACCCCGAGAAGGTGCTTTATGTGTGAGTCATAGCAGAACCTTTATATGTGCAGCAAAGCTGGAGTGCACACACATCCCAGTAGGGCCAGAGATCCAAATTAGGCCAGACTGAGCTGAGGAATCCATAGCTGTCGATGTGATTTGCGTCTATGGAGTGACACTGCTGACTGAGGCAGCCTTAAAGAACCCTGGATTCTTCCAGGTGTGAAGCTTTATCAGCACGTGATGAAAGTTAAATGAAGAGCAAGTTTGGAGGTTGAGTCCAAAAGACATCAATGGACCTGGAAATAACTTGCTGTATGTTCTTCAACTCTTGTTGCCACAGCAACCTGGAAAACCCTTCTCGTGTGTGTGTCTATACTGGACCGGTCTCCAGCTTGTGTTTAAAGCTTTGTTTATGCTCGTGTGAGACATGGTGGCGCGGGTCTCCGCAGATGGCATGTGAAGTGTTTTTGAATTATTTAAAAATGAATGGGCTTAATAAAATCCTCAAGACAAATTAAAAGTGAACCTTAATTCATTTGTCTTTCATACATCAGTCATGTATTGTCGCCTGCACTCAACAAAATGATTGGCTTGACTTGTGGCGCAGACATACTCGATGCAAGGGCTGCGATGACATCACACCTGGCTGTGCACAGCATTGCGCCAGAGGCATGGCATCGAGCATCAACAGAGCTCATTGGGGATGGTATGGCAAGTCGGTAGCTGTCCCATCAATCAAGGTTTGTTTGGTGCCATGTGTGACCTGCCATGCCCTCCTCGGAAGCTATACCCTCTCCCGCAGACACACACCCAGGTTACCCTCTGACTCAATGAATCTCTGAATACGCATCAAGAGTAAATGACAGGAGGATAAGATGCTGCGGCCATTTAGCCTTGAAGACGGTCACAAGAAGACACTGATGACACAGGATTCCTTAACCAATCTATGCACCAGAATTGTTGCTGTTGGGTTGAAAGCCAAGAGTCTATAAATTGATGTAATATAATTAATAAAGGAGCAATATCATTTTCCATTTATTAAGTGTAAGCCCAAGTGAGCACCGGCCTGCTGTGTCACTGGGGTCAACGCAGCTATCCTTGGGTGTAGGAAACACTTGTAACTCACCAGCAGTGAGTGATGGAGGCAGCCAATCAGCCGGGAGAACCGGAGCCATCACCGTGGCAACCGCTAAACCCCTGGCTTTTGTGGAGAAGTGTAGACTAAACTGTTGATACAGAGTCAAAGCAGACCCCGGTGTGACTGATCTTCTATGACCTGAGTCACCTGACACACACACACACACACACACGCGCGCTCACACTTCTTGTGGCTAGCGTTGCCTGTCTGCAAACAGGCGAGGTGAGTCACTCGCAGTTTCTTTGCCCTTGTACTCATGCTGTTGGTGTGTGCGTGCAGTAAGAACTCTCCCACGCACACTGTCTCTCTCTCATACACACACACACACACACACACACACATGCACATACTGAACATCTAGCCAAATGAGCAAACAGATGTCACTTTGACCAAAAAAACAACAACAGCGTACAGCTTCCTGGCAGGTCACAGTGATCCCTGCTCTCTAGTGTGTGTGCGTGTGTGTGTGTGTGTGTGCCCGTGTGCATTCCCCAACATGCATATCTGCCTCTGTGTGTGCCAATTTGTGCTGACTACCTTACTTCTGGACTCAGTAACTGTACCTGCACTGTGCCAACACAACACGTACAAAAAAATGTGTGTATGTGTTGGCAAAGTTTGTGTGTGTGTGTGTGTGTTTGTGCGTGTGTGTTTGTGTGTGAAGGGCCTTTTACTGCAGGTGAGCTGCATACCACGAGCTGAGCTGTAGATAGATGGACTGATAACAGACAAGCAGGTACAGGCATGACTGACACACACACACACACACACACACACACACACACACACACAACGTGAAATGATGAACAAAGAGAGATTCGATGCAGCTGCTTATACAACAGACTGATGAAAAAACAACAGCGCTTTGATTTAGTCTAAACATTCGGTTTTCGCACACCTGCAGACACACACGCGCGCACACACACACACATGCACACACATATCCCTAGCAATCAAGGAAATGGCATAGCAGTAGCAGCAGCCTGGCACTCACAGCTGACCTTTCACTCACTTCAATCTGTTAAATAAAATGCACCCCATCAATCTAGCTCTGACACCGCTAACATACCTCATCTCTCACTCACACACACGCGCGCAGACAGACACACATTATCAATCACATGTCAGCATGTGCTAATGCACCTCATCTTTCATTCATGGAGAGGAAACGGCATGAATGAGCAAGAAGCCCTGTTCATGCTGAAATGTGGGATTAGCACTGTTAACTGAACTGAACCTCGCGCTGTATCTGAATGGACTTCAGGCGGCAGAGTGAAGCAATTACAGCCCAATTTCCACTCAGTGGAAGTGTCTGCGTGACGCTGCATGTGTTAGCTTCAAGGGTTGTACCAACGCTACTGGTTGGTGTCGGACGCCTTTCTGAAACTGTTTGATGCAAATGCAAAGAGATGCAAACGATACTTTCTTTAACGCTTTACTGTCAGCATTGCCGGCCTTATCCAACACAGAAAGACAGAGAAAGTGACTGGTGCATAGAGATGAGCGGTCAGCTTGCTTAAACTAATTTACGTAAAAATGGCAACTTTTGATTTTGATTCAAAAAAAGGCGACATCGGGCTGAGGAGCTGAGTTAGTGGCGGCTGTGCTGCAGACAACCCTCAGTTCCTCAGGAAGCTTTTAAACTTCATGCTCATGCGAGACACCGTGTCTAATACAGCTGCACAGTGCACGAAGAACTAGAATTAACACTGAACGTATGGACAGGCTTTTGTCGCTGTTGTGCACCGTAAAGAAACAAATCAAGTATTGTGTCTTCCAGCGACCTGAAGGTTGAATATCTCTGCTGGGAAATTATTATTTACTCAAATGCAGACTTTTGAGACCCGCCTGTTTTTAAGCCGACCCCTTAATAATATTAATAATTGCAATCCATTCGTTCCTTTACTACTCAGTTGAGACGATTTGCTTCTGTCAGTGTTTGTTCTCGCCTGTATTCTAATGAACTCGTGTCGTAGTTCTTCGGACGACCATTTCAACTTTTTGACTAAAATCCTTCCAAACTCATCCATCTTGACGCGAAAAGCCCAGCGCGAGTGCTGAAACTTGATGAGCAAATAAGAAAAGGAAATGGAATTCATCTGATTCACCCTCTCCATAGGTGAATAAGTTTAATTTGCATAATGTGCTGTTGAGGTCTGAGTGCCATGGCTCATGCAAATGCCTACAAGCCCTCAAACATGAAATGATTCTAATAATATTGCTGTAACAAGTTTGTCCTGACATCCGGTATTGGCAGCATCGTTTTTTGCGTGAGCCTTTGCAAAATCGAGTCCATCAAACCGTCCTTGTCACGCCGTTTGAGAGAAGGTGCGACCTCTGGGTTATCATCTTATTCCTATTATCTCAGTTTATTCAGGGACTGATGAAAGCTTCTGTTGCTGCTGTCAATGCTTCAATGGACTGCACGTACACTTTCTGTCTGTCGTGTCTTTCGCCCGGTGATTCCACACCCTCCGAATTCTTGGAATCGAGTTTCCCTTGTTATCCCGCTGCCACCCCCCTCCCCGTCCCTGCACATGCTTCTTTTTTTTTTTTTTTTTAATTCCTTGTACTAGTCAAGTCTGGCATGGCCTGTGTTTTTCACCATAGAAACCGACATAACAGACCAACACAGCCAAGCTGAGGCTCAGCAAACAGAGACCAAATAAAATCCATCATTCAGTTGGTGTGTGCGAAAGCCTTTTTTCTTTTTCCCCTCTCCCTCTCTCTCCTTGAGGCGCTCACGCCTTATTTTAGAGCGGTTCCAGCAGGACGAGGAGGGCGGTGGGCTCGAACAAAGTTTTGAACACAGACGTCATTCGGCAAGTCGCCTGCTGAAGGCAATAAGCATTTCAACGTGCGAGAATAATAATCCGAGCGTGCATGAAGAAACTGTATAAATACTTCCAAAACATTACAGACTCTGCAAATGGAATAATACGCAGGACAGCATAATAACACACACAGATTCTTCTATGCTTGTTTTTATGACAATATTATGCGTCACCTGGTGAGACATTACTTTATGTGCTGCAACATTTCTGATGTCATTCGGTGATTCTTGAATTCTGCAGACCAGCTGCCGGAGAGCGATCCTGCGCAAAAAACAACAACTCAACAAACTTCAAAACTGCAGCGCTGCACCTTCCCGACACATAAACACAACGAAAACCTACCAATTTGATCCCATTCTTATGATGTAATTCCCTAAAATGTCGGATATTTGTTTTAGTTATGTAAGCCCTCGGCCCCTCCAAACCCTCCACTGGGTCTGCCAGATGGAACAAATGACGAATCTCAGACGTTTGGCGTTTTCTGGCCAGAGAATCAGGGGGAGGGCTGACTTCCAAGCCATTTCCTAAGACGCAAACTGTTCAATGAAACCCACACATATCAGAGAGCGTCTGAATCTGTGGAAAACAACAGCAGATAAAAGAGGCGACTGCGCACGTTGCGGTGCGCCTCTGCCTTCGCTTCTTCCTCGCTGTAAGTGGGGAAGCACATGCAGTAATGCCAGTGTAACCATCAAATTATTGCAGATTACTGTAAGCTGCCAAAGGCTTTGGAGCTGCAGGTTTCCCAAAGCCAACTGTAAGACTTTTTAAGACCTCATTAATGCTAGATGGGAATGAATTTAAGACCAATTTGAGAACAAAATGGAAGAAACAAAGCTGATGAAATATGGCTTTCTGGCAATGTATGCGCTGGAGGATGTTTCTCAAAGCTCTGGCACTGACGAGTGGATTTCCAAACAACCAAGCAACAGAATAAGTAGCTGCCGGTCACTAGGCAGCATGTCGACAAAGCAACGTATCATTACACGCTGAAAAATAAAACCATTAGCTATAAAACGTTTGGAAACTTCTCAAGGAACAGCGGATACCCTTGAACATTTGCAGTATTTACCGCACTTTTCTGGGCTCTGGGAATTCTCTGGCACCTCCACTTTGGAAGCCAGGTCTAATGAATAATGTGCTCCTCTTTTTCCGAAATGCACACATTCATCAGGGAGGGCATACTTTATGTGCACGCACAAACACACACACACAGAGTCACTGTCAGCTGACACTGGCCAGCACCAGGCCAATCGGCCGGCCGTCTGTCGCTCTGGACAATCAGCCACGCTGCCCTTAGCCAACCCCACAGCCCTCTGGGATATCTGGGCAGAGAGGGAGGGGGAGGAGGGAGGGAGAGGCGGGGAAGGCGAGCAGCGATGGTGGCTATAGGAAAAGTGTACGTGACACACAGACAAGAGCCAGAGAGACGGACTCTGGCAGAAGACGTCACAGACTCTCTATCAGCTGTCTCTGGACTCTGTCAGCTGTCTATTACCGTCTCGCTCTCTCTCTCTCTCTTTACACATCCTTTAACCTCGATCGCTCAAGTGCCATCTCTTTGTCCCGTCTGTCCCTGTCAATTTAAAATTAAAACTGCATTGAAAGCTGCGGCAGAGAACCCAGCTGTGCTGCTGCTTACTGACAATCCTATGAACAGAAACAATAAGGGCACAAAGCTGGAGACTGAAAACAACATTTAATCTATATATTGCATCAGAACAAATATGAAATGTGCACTCAAAGTGCACATGCAGAGTGATACTGGACTGCACAGTCCTCAGTGATTCAAGGCTTTTCTTCCTGTTAAGTACAAGGTCTTCTCTCGTGTCCAGACACCTCCCACCCTCCTCATTTCCCCATCCTCTGCAACCATGACACAGTTACATAATTGCATTTGGTAGACTATGTGACCCCCCCCCCCCGACTCTCTCCAATCTCGCATCGCACTCATCTGTTATGTCTGAGGCAGAGGAGACGAGATTCCCAGACAGACTTATCACAGTCTGTTTTGTTACTGCGCCGTGGAACACACAAGTACTTTTATCTGTTCCTTCAAAGAGGGGAAAAAAAATTCCTCCCAATAAAAGATTGAATTTGCGGGGCCGTCGTTTCAATGCTGAGAAACTCCAGATAAAGTCGCTCAGCCGTAATCTCCATTTTATCAGCTAAGCACAACACTGCACGACTTTTCGTATCTGCTGTGTGTGTGTGAGTGTTTGTGTGCAGCTTCCCCTCGGTGAGCTCATTGTTTTTAAGTGCACGGGGCTTTATTGGTGCTGGGGACTTGGCTGGCCTTCTGCTCTGGGTACAAATTGCTAACGCTCACGTTGGTGACACGGTGTAAGACTCTGCAGACGACGCTGGGCAGCATACGCACCTCACAAGCCTCATGAAGGCTGGTGCACCTGGAGGTGGATTTAGAGATCACATCATCTTTTGAAGAAAGCATTATCACGTGATATTAAGCTAAATACTTTTTGGGGCCACCAGGACCAAATCTCAGACTAAAATCCCAGCCAATGTGCAGGCAAAGGTTGCAGACTGCGTGTACGATGATGAATCTGCAGACATTCAAAGTAGTATTCAGACAAACACGTGTTTTATAGCATATCCAGCCCTTCAGGAACATGCATGTTGACTTCAATATTCAGCCGTGGTGGTTGTCAGTTGCTTAAAGATTATTTGTCAGTGAGCATTCGTGGCGTCACTTTGGCCCCAGGCAGGGGATGTGGGCAGTTTCGATGGTTTGGTGGCAGTACCGTCTAATGCAGGAACATTCTGCTCTGGGCATCGATGCCACAGCACACTGAGACAAACAGTCCTGTAAGATTTTCGCCTTCCTGTGTCAACTGGCCCTGAACTCTTTTGTTCAGTCCGACATAAGCTCTGGAAGTCGCAGCAATGGCACCAAAAAGTCAAGCTTTCGGGGGGCTAATTTGCCCACTGGGACACCTCGAAAAGGTCGAGAACAGAGGGGAAAGAGCTTAGGTTGGAGAGCAGAAAGACAGAACATCTGTCTTTCTCTTAGAGGACGAGGGAAATAAAAGTACTGTGTCCAGAGTCCAGAATGTACCAGTTGGAACTGGCAGGCCTGGAGATTTTCCACAAGCTGTACTTCCCTGTGAGGTCTCTCTCTTTCCTCTCTCTGCAGCTCTCCCAAATGCTTTTGTCTCATCATTTTGTCTAAGACAAGACAAAAGACAAGACAACAAATCAGACACAACAACAACAAAAAAGGATATGGAGAGAAACAGACTGAGAATAAAAACCAGTAGCAAAAGCAGGAAACGGCCATTACCTTTCGAGAGACTGCAGATCTAAACCAGAGAGGGGGAAGTAGAGAGGCAGGCGAGAGACGAATGGGGGAGGGAGGAGAACGGCACAAGAAAAATAAAAAATGTATCGAGAGCTGAGGCAGGCAGGAAGCTGCCCATGGGCTTAAGTGCAGGGAAATTAACATCAAACTGTCTTTAGCTCCGCTGCTCGCCACAAACAAGGGCCCAGCCTCTTCCCGGCGTCTCTATGGCCTATAAAAAATACATTAATAGGAAGGGAAACTCACACGTCTCGCCGCTGCAGCCGAGGTGAAACCACGCACCGGTTTGAACCTCGCAGGCAAGTACTATGCTGCTACAAGGTCAAAGTTTAAAACCTGAAACATAAGGTGCAGCCGTGCTCACCGCAGCTCATAGATGCGGTGAATTAGACAGAAGTTAAGGTGCTAATGGCCCAAGACTAATAAGGGCACTTAAGTCAATTAGGGGGGGAGTACAGCTATCATCCCTCAACCGGCTTCATTCCTCCATTCGTCTAGTTTTATGTTCCCCTGCAAAGCCAACAGCTCTTAGTTATTTAACTGGATTAGTCATGAAAGATGACTTCTAACACTTGCAGCGTGTGGGACTGCGTTTCAGTGCTGAAGAATGAACAAGTACATGTACGCATGTGTGTGTGTGAGAGATGGTATCAAAAGGGCTGTCAGAGGCCCATCCACTGCTGCAATCACACTGCAAGATTGCTCTGCATTTGTTGCTTTGCACACAACCACCATATGACCACACACACTGAAACCAGGTTTGTGCAACCGCACATAGATGTGAGAGTGAGTTAGCGCACGTGTGTGCGAGCGTGTTTGTGTAACAAAGTCCCCCAACATGATCTGACCTAATCCCTCCCAGGCACTAGGAAGGGGCTTAAGTAGGCAACCCAACACTGGCGAGTCGGCGCTGGCCGTAGTGAGCAGTGACGCCGATCGATTTCATTGCGTAGATTAGATTTGGGGAGTGCGCTGGGATGGAGCTGATGGTGCTTTGAGTGAGGGGGGTGGCAATCATCAGGCGCCTAGTTAGCCTTTTGGAGTCTGCCACAGCCAACACAGACACACACAAACACACAGGGAGAGGGTCAGGGGGGGCCGATATCAAGGCTGGCTGGGGGTGCAGTTAGGCAGCTGTTAGCGTTTCAGAAAAAATTAGCACCAGGTTCGACTGTAAACAATGAGCTCATTCTCTCTGCGAGAGCGCAACACGCCACATCTGTTTTGGAACAAGCAGTCTTATTCAAGGCCCACACTGAGGTAATCCACTCCCCCCTGGTAAAACAACCAAACTGGGAAAAGCACTAGAGAAGACCTTAAAGTCATGCACCGCCCTGCGACGCTGTGAATGATACTTCTGATGTGTGCGAGATTAATATTAATGAGGACTATGTATGGAAAGACTTCCTGTTTGCTCAGAGGTGGGGCAGAGGGGGGGGCTGTGGGTCCTGTAGGCTCTCCCAGCTTCAGGTGTTTCAGTTGCATCAAATGAAAAAGAGGCTGCATGTTGTTCGACTTCCTACCAGGAAATACAGTTTACATCCTGCACTGTTCCCTCCTGCAACGTAAAATCATTGGCTGCCAATTGGCCAGTCGCGGTGTAAAATGGATTTCAGCTCATTTCATCACAAATTCAGCTCATGCACAACTTCCTTGAGATGAAACATGTCAATCACACCATATGTCCAATTCTATTATTTACAACTGCATTGCATAATGAGCCATATTAGTGTTTGCTGACCTGCTATTTTTGAGGTTTTGTTAGTGCGAGAGTGGTTTTGGGTTGGGTGAAGGAAAGATTCGTTTGAACTGTGAAAACTACTTTTAAAAGGGCAGCTTAGATTAGTTAGCGGGTGAACTAGGTTTAGGGACCGGCTCTAGGATTGGTAAGATTGGTTAATTGAAACCCTGACCGGTCAGATGTTGGTGGGCGATGTGGACGGGAGGCAAAGTCACATATGCCCTCTCATCTGATCCTACATTTAAAATCCTTATATATGTAATGTAGACTTTTGAATATATGTCTGAAACTGTCGGCTCTCTGTGTAAACCATTGATCCGTTATATGTCAGCTTTGTTTAGTTAACGATTAATAAATCAGTCTAAAATAATGAACAAGTGTGCTTTGTGAGGGCTTAAACTATCAGAATCAGTCCTGTGAGTCATGCAGTGAATCTCCTGTGATGTGAGTTCAGTCTAAAACACATCCCTCACATCCCGGAGGTGCTTTGTGTACACGCAGATATCATGTTTTGTGTATGGCTACAGAAAGGAGCCCAGACTTCACTATAGAGCTGAGCCTGGATGACAAAGCCTGGGAGGGAGACGGTGGGTGACTCAGAGACAACAGCCACATCTATAGCTAGCTCCTGTATACTGTAGCTAGCTTCTGTATATAGGTCAACCATAAGTCTCCTATAGCTGCATGCAGTGTGTGTGTGTGGGGCATGCAGCAGAGACAGCTGGAGCGACCGCTGGACGCATTCAGGGGCCAATCCAGGCTGTAGCACAGGCTGGGGACGTGGGTGTCGACCGTTACCAAATGTATGGGGTTTTTTTTAAATATTAGCATTTCCAACAATGTGAGTTTAATAATCTTTTGTCTTGAGGGTCTGCAGTGTTCAACTTTTCAATTAAAACAAGAGAGCGAGAGAAGAGAAGGCAGGATGGTGTTGGTGGAGCCCAGAATAGCCGACGAGTGTAAAATCCACTTCTTTCTCCTCACAGCTTTTTTAGTCATGTGGTCCTTGGCGTGCACACGGCTGGCAAGAGGGTCAAACAGACAAGAGGAGCAGGTGGCACCCAGGTGGGTGCTGCCGGGTTGGTGGGTGAGGATTGGTGGGCGCTGCCCTTTCACGATCCATGTGCCATCTGCCTCGGCCGACAGCGACTGCGTCCCGGTGACAAAGAGGGAACAGAGGGACGGAGGAAGAGGACTCTGCTGCCATGTTAGGAATCCTACACAACGATTTCGCCACCGTCCTCCACTTCGCTCTCTGCGCGGGAGCAGCTCCGACTGACTTGGCTCCGCTTCCTGTAGTAAACTCCACTACTGTTATGTGATATTACGCCAGCAGTGCCTATATTAACGCCGGCTATAAATTCGGCGCTCAAAAGCTTGATTCGGGTCCAGCTCGTTCCAACTTACACAAACCTACATCTGTTTTGCAGCACAGAGTAAAGTGGAGGGATTGGCCCCGTCTCCATAGAGACTTGATGTCACACTCTGCCAATTTAATTTGGCGTACCAATTTATGGAATAGTTAATTGCAACACTGCTCTATTTAACAGTCAAATGAGCTCTGGAAGATGTCCTCGGTCTTGTGACCTTAGAAATGTCATATATTTTAATCAGAGCTAGGAAGTGGCTTGAGCCTAGTTCACTGCGTGCACCGTCCTTTGTGAGAAAATTCAATTTTGTGTTGAGTTTTGACGAGTGGTGGCGTTTTTAAAATTTTTTTTTCCCCCTTCGCGGTCGCCTCGGCAGCTTTTCATCTTGCGCATGAAAACAGGATGAATGGGGGGGGTCAGGGCGTCCACGAATTCTGTTTATGAGGGTCCACTACACCTGGCTTTCTTGTTATAAAAAGGGAGACTGGCAGGCAGTCTTGTTGCAGTGCTTAAATTCGTCTCGGCTTTCTCTATCTTCCTCCCATCGGAACGTGGGGGGGGTCGTATGAGCTATTTACGAGGAAGGTCACACTGAGAGGGCATGGCAAGGAGCCAGCAGTCTCTCTCCTCCTCCTCCTCCCCATGTCGTTCTTTTATCCTCTCCACTCTGCCTCTCCTCCTGCAACTCCCGCTCTCTCAAAAACCCACTTTCACTCTGGGACTGAACCACTGAGTTGTGGATGTTTTGCAGCAACAACGCGCCAATCAGGGTCATCAGTGAATTAAGGTTTAAAATGATGTCACGACTCTTAAGCTGAGCGTGACGTCGTCATGGCACGTGGTCGCTCAGTTCCCGGAGTTTGAGACCAGGTGCCGACGGTGCACGTTGGAATTTTTATATCTCACGATGCATGAGTTTAATTTTTTGCTGTTGTCAGATACAAATGTCCATCAGTAGAACAACGACTGAGAACTGACACAAACACTGACAGATGCAAAGAACGCATCTGAGTTCATTTCCCAGCAGAATCCGCATTGTTTACAGGATTTTCAACCTCTGATTCATTAATAAGTATTTGTTGATGTAAATACCTGACTTGTGTCTTGAAAGGGATCCTAACACAGAAAGAAAACGCTTTTATAGTTTGATTTTTAACAGGACACGCTCCCTTTGATAAACTTTCTTCTTGGCTGTTTGAGAATCAGGGGTCGGCTCAGCGGCTGGACTGGCCTCCTGTGCCAGCCCTGTCTCTCTTTCCGCCCTCTGTCAGTTGCAGATGGATTGATGGATGAGGGATGGAGGGATGACGGACTGAGTCTCTGGTCAGGAGCTCAATAATAATTTGCAGCAGTCTAGCTGGGAGGCTGGAGGCCCAGACTGCAGCTGTTCCATCCCCTCCCCTCCCCACTGATACCCGCCTCTCTCTGTCTCTCTGCCTCAGAGGATGTCCAGCAGCTCCCTCACTCTCTCTCTCTCTCTCCATACTCCATCTTGCCCTCCAGTTTAATTAGCACAACCCACTAACTAGAAACAGGGTGACACACTCATTACTGTCAGCTGATCAATGCATCTCTTTAATTTATCTTATGTTTTACAGTTTAACCCAATCAAATCAGAGAGAAAAATCTTTGTTTCAGTACAAAATATTAATCAACAGTTGAACCCTGATGCGCTCCCTTTCTCTTTCAGCTCGGGTCCTTGTAACTCCGAGCCCCCACCACCACCACCACCACCACCACCACACACTCTTGAAAACTCAAGAGAGCACTCGAGCAGGAGTAGGCAGCAGCAGGAGCAGAAGAGGGTTAGATTGGGTGTGAAATACATTCTGCGACTTTCAAACAAGGAAAAAACACTGTGGCATCGCCGGGCGAGCGAGAGCACCTAGTAGAGGGCTCTCCCTTTGATGTTTAATTTAGAGAGAGAGACAGAGGGGAGGGAGGGGGAGGCTGAGAGGATGGGGAGTGGATGGAGAGAGAGATGGTGGAAGTGTCGAGTGTGCTGAAACTCCACTGTTTTCCATCAAAGGCTTTGGGTTTCCTCTCCTTTTCATTTATTCACCAACAGTGATAAAGGAGACTACGGGCTGGAATACAGCAGATGAGAGAGAAGGCTGGAGGACAGAGAATAAGGGAGGAGGAGGGCAGGAGGGAAGGAAGGAGGAAGGAAGAGCAGGAGGAAGCGAGGCGAGTGAAAGAGGTTCTGGTGGAGAGTGGAGCCAAATGTGGCTCATGGAAGCTGTGTTCTCCATCATTTCCTCTCTTCTCCTCTCTTCCTCTTACTTCCCCTCTGTCTTTATCTCTCCTCCTTCTCCCCCACCCCCTCCTCCTCACACCGCCTCCCATCTCTCCTTTGCTGGGGAGTCCTTCCTCCTCCTTTCTGCTCACTGAGTGAGAAGTGGAGCTGTGTGCCAGGCGGAGGAAGCAATTAAAAATTAATGGAAGCTGAGTGATAGAGAAACCTGCAAGGGCGTGCCGCCCACCACACTCACACACACACACACACACGTCTGCATTCAGGAACAGTTTCCCTCCCCTCTTCCTGTACTCTCTGTCTCTCCCTTCCTCAGTTTCTCTTCACCTCTTTCTGCCTCAGTGTGTCTGTCAGCTGGGATGAGGTGAAATAGAAACACCGAAGGCAGCAGAGGCCAAACGCAGACGCCCGCTGTCTCATGGCGGTTCCAGCGGTTTGCTGCGTTTTTGGGGACACTTCCTGCTGAAACATGACATGGAGTCGTCCGTACGGTGTCCACATTTGTTTCCCGACCCACAGAGGCCGTTTCTTCTCTGCTTTGCATTTTAGCTTGAAGTGTAGACCAAACAAAATCAACCGTGGCGGCGTGAACAAACAAAATGGTGGGTTTGCAGTCAAAACAAAGGAGCTGCGTCTGGACAGCAGCTCATCGACTTGAACTCGTTGACATTTTCAAACAGCCTCGATGACCGCTCCCAAAAACACAACGCTGCCCAGATCTGCTGCAGCTGGTCTACGCTGTCGTCTGATTGGCTGCCCTCAGACGTGTTTACTCCACGCTCAGTAGCTGCTTTCAGCCCGCAGCAACATGCGAGCGCATTCATCAGGCACCAACGCCATAAACGAACTGACATGAATGGTGGTGTCTGAACTTCACCATATGTGCCACGGAAATGCACCAACGCACTCTGGGCCACGCGCAGCTGGTTGTGCTCATCTCTGTTGCGTTGACAGAAGTTGCGTTTGTTTGTTGCCCTGTTGTTTCTTTGTTGTGTTTAATTCAATCTGATCTTTTATCAGAGCTTCCCAATGTGCTTTGCAGCAGATACGGGCCGCGTCACCTGAAAGGAAGACCACCCCGCGTCATAAAAACTTAATACACTTTCATAAAACTTTGACGAGGAGGGGAGGTGTTGTTTCACGCAGCTAATGTGTTGCACTTAATGAGTGTGTGTGGCCAGTGTTTAGTCAGTGGCATAGGGAGAAAATGCCCCAGAATCCAGGCAGGTTGTGTTATTTTACACCTGGAATCTTTCAGGCCGCATCACTTGTTTGGCCGTGGGCCGTTTCAGAGCAGCGAGGTCCGCGCCGCCGAGCCGTCGCAGCCTTTGATTTTTTTCCATTCTTGTATGACAAGGCTGCTATTTAATACTTGTTGAGGAATAAGCTTGGCGGTACTGACGCGATTTGTCCTGATTGCCGTTTCCCAAACACACAGGGGGAGCACAACGGCCACGCTATCAGGGGTCATTTGCATTCTGAAGTGTAGGCTGTAGGCCGCGCTACACATATAGAACCACCCTGACCCTTGACCTCTACAACCCCCCTCATGTCTGTCACATCCCACAGATGAGCCGATGCTTTATTCCCCAGAGGTGAGAGAATCATCCAAAAAAGAGAAACGGTGAACTTTGTTCCAGCGCAGAGGAGGTGACTTCAGCAGCCTCCACCCACAGACTGATACTGTGAAAATCCTCTAAAGCAATGCATCGATTTTCCTCTGAAGGTTCAGGTGTTTGAAGTCAACTAAACAAGAACCTCTTGAAACTGTGTCTGCTCTACACTTTCTAATGACATTCATTTGCACATTGAGTTTCCTGTTTTCTCCGCACTCCTCCTGCCGAGCGGATCGTGTCTGTTGGCAGGGGTGGCTCTTAGAAAGCTGTGTGCAGCAGGTGATGCAAACTGGGGTTTGAACAGAGCGAGGCCTCGCTGCGCACACGCACTTTTTTAGGTCACCGCGTGCAACGCTGCTACATGGAACAAAGCAGAAGCATGTGGTTACACCCTACTCTATCTCGCAGAGGCCTGTGGTGGGCGGCCATTTTGGTTAAACCCACGTCGGTCTGCGCTGGGGGTTTCGCTACCGCACCCTTCCCCTCCCCTTCCTCCCCGTGCTGCGGCTCCTCCCTCTACTACCAGGCAAATCTCAGTTTACGGCGTTTGAGTGCGGGTTGAGCGACTGGAGTGGCCGCTGCCGCCATGGAATTACGATTATGCAGCACATGCAACATGGCAAACCTGCGCAGACTGTGTGTTTTAAATGCAGCTCCACTGTAAATATGTGTGAAAGGCTGCAGTGGCTGTGCAGACGCATGTAGTGTGTTGTCGAAGTGAAAACTGAAAAACCTCTGCTGCACCTGACATGATGCTGTGAGCGCAGAGATGGATTAGAGTATGAAGAATGACAGTGACACTCACCTACAGCAGCGGCAGGAACACAGCGGCGGGCCATGGAAAAAGGAGAAAAAAAGAGAAAAGTTAGTCAAGTCATCTTCAGCCAATCAGCATAAATCAGAGCACAATGAGGGCCCGGCTCACAAAGTGGTCATTTAGGAGCTTCCGGCAAACTGAGGATTAGCTGAATGTCGCTTTAATTGAAATGATCCTCGTTAGAGCCTGTGCAAGAGTTACTGTTGTCATCGTTAGTTTCGGCCTCATGAAAGGTGATTCCTTTCCCCCGGACTCCTCAGTCTGGTCTCATCTCAGGAAGGATTCAGGAGACGCAAAGTAAAGCGGTGGAATTAAAGAAGGCGCTCTCTTAGCTTCTGAGAGTATCAGTCGACAACGGAGGCAGTAAAATAGATGCAGTAATGTAAACTTGCTGGGGCCAAACTGAACCGGGCGGCTGTCTCTCAGCACCGGTCTTGCCACTTTAACTTAAGTGACATGGCGGAGGGGGCCTGTGAAATTCCAGACAGCCTCATTAAAGAGCAGTAATTGTTTTGTGAACAGCAGCTCATAAAAAAAAAGCCCCCGCTACCCCATCTCTTCCTATAAAAGGAATGGGTGGGGCGTGGGGGTGTGGGACTGATGGGGGCCCCAACTGTGGAAGCGGGGGGTGTTTGAGCCAATGATGCATCGAGTTACCTTCCGTCCACCTTTTATTGTGACTACATGCCAAGGTTTGCGCAACTCATCTCTTCGTCATTATGACTGGACCAATCGATCTCACCTAGCCTCGGCCCCTGGGTGACTTCACTCCAGAAATATCAGCACCGGCTGTGGTATCAGTCTTCTAAACACGCTTTTAACCCCCCCACCAAGTACCCACACACAGGCCGATACCTACACGTGTGTGAGCGCTAATGATTAATCATGCATAGCGAACGCGGGCACCCACACAGCTGAGATGCTAACGCACGCGGCCAAGTGTGCCGTGACTTTATCTGTTCTGCGGAGAGAGGGCTGTGTGCCCCCCCCCAAGCGCATTATGCCCCGCTTCTCCTTTTATTTTTTCTGGAGTTCTGTCTGACAGAGCCCCGCTGACATCGCTCTCTCAGCACATAGCCAGAGGCCCGTAGGCGAAAAAAAGAAAAAGCCTTGTCCTTCGCTGCACCACCTAATGAGGTAATAAGGGTGAAGCTTCACCAAATGTGTTTGTTTTTCACACCCAGGCCCTGCTAATTGCCTTCTCCTGCAGCCCCACGGTTTGCATAATGATGCCAGTTGACGAACTACTCTTCCCATGCTAATGACGTCTAAGGCCATGTCAACACTACATCAGCTAAGTTTGAAAATGCGTCTATTTCCTCTCGCAGCGATTCGCTTTTAAACAAAGACTAGGGAGAAACTTCGTCGAATAATTCGGATCGGCCGGCTGCAGTTTGGCAACGAGCAAAAGGACAATTTCGGCCCCAGTGTCCCAGATTTTACACTTCATTTTTCAAAGCAACAGCTGCTTTTCATAAGGTTCGATGCGAAACAACAGCGAGTGACGGTAGTTCAAATTTTGAGGTAGAGAAATCCCTCAGTGGGTTTCACTTTCACATGGTGATTAATCACTTAAGAAGATTGCACCCTCCCCCCTCTCGTAGCCCCCCCCTCTCCCTCCCTCCCATCCCCAGCACTGATGCTCATAACAGGATTGGTCTGGCTAATGTCTCTCCGCTTAACATATTTCAAGCCCTCGCTGCAAAGTGCACGTTTTCATCTGAAAAGGCAGATGAATCGCAAAGACAAAAGACAGATGAAAGTTCTTGACTTTCTCTTCTGTCGTGGTGGGGGTGGGGAAGGCGAGGTGGGGGTGTGTGTGTGTGCTTGGCTTCCCTCTCTGCATAGCTCTGTGTAGTCAGAGGGAGCTAGCAGGGGGTCCCCACTTTCTCTGCAACTAAAGGGATTAGCTGTAATTGGGACAAAAGCACTGTCCCCAAGCTTCTTTCACCCTGGGCCTCCCTGTTTAGCAGGCCGCTAACTACAGTCAGCTCCACTGCAGGCATCTTATCTGTTCTGACTAGTCAAATTTGTTCTGCTTGGAATACTTCTGAACTCCAGTTGCAGGAAAAAAACGCACTCTAAGAAGTCTGCAGACTCATTTAGACACCACCGAGAAAAGAAACCTTCAGTGATTTTGCGTTTGAGGTTAAGAATACGTACCAGACTGGGGAACTATTTCATTTATCTGTGACCTTTCCACTGGCGGGGCTGTTATTTCTGCCTTGTCTAGTTCTAGTGGCGCTGAGAATGCTCGCGCGTTTCCTTTCTCACTCTCTTATCTGATATGTCTGCGAGGCCTCGCCGCCTATGAAAGTGATGCCACTACGGCTGGTGCAGAAGGCTGGGGAATTGTCCGAAAAGCGGAAGGCGCTGTGAGACTGTAGCAAAAGCCTTTTTCTGCATGTTATCTATTTTAACACTAGTACAGCAGTTTCTCACTGTCGTCAGCTGTTCTTGTGCAAAGATTAAAAGAAATTGGATGCTTATTGAATATTGCAGAACTTCCTCCGCGTAACCTTCAACGTGCATTCTGCTGCAAGGAATCAATAAATGATGAAGGAAGGCAGGCCACTTGGCAGGTTACTACACTTGTGAAGATCCTTAGGTCAGTTGCGATGACAACCAACAGTGCTTATTGTTGCGATCCACAAAGAAAACTAAAATCCAGAAACTCCACACTGAAGCAAATCAAACCGACTTGAACTTCTGACCCTACCCTGGTCTACGGAGGAATCAAACTGGGGTCTTAAAGAGAAGAGCAAGGGGCAAAACAGAAGTCCTACTTCTCCCGCTTAAGCTCACCCCCCTGAGAGCCCCATTAAACAGTACAAAAGTAAGGCTTACTGGGCTAACTTTATGGCTACCAGATGGCATGGGCTGCCTGTGAACTAGCCTCCACCCCTGTAAAACAGTGACCAGTTGACCCTGGAGCCATATAAACATGGCGTCTAAGACAACAAGGTTCCAACCATCAAGACACGTCACTTCGGTCAAGACAACTGAGAAGGCCGGCTTAAACTTGGTCCCACTGGCATTTGATTCCCGGTCCCCTCCACAGAGGTCACTTTATGAGGGTGAAGTGGCCGTGCAGTGCAAAGATCTTGTATTCATTAGGGCGCGGGTAGCCTTGAAATCAGATCTTAAGCACAACTGCAGCGTTGAAGCTTCAACATGTGTCCTTGTTCAGCTTGCTCTGCAACAGGCAAGACTTCAGGCATTTGTCTGCAGTGTTAAGTAGCCCATGCAGCCCTATTATCATGTAATAATGGACGGCCATGCAGCTGGGTTTGCACCTGATTAAGAGGCCTAATGGTGCCAACTGATAAAGAAGTGTATTTGACACAGACTTGCCTCGCAGGACTCATCTCTAGGTGTCACAGAGGGTTCGCGACCCTTTGCGACCTCACTGTGAAACAGCCAAAGCCACCTCTCGGCTGACTTTATGGGCTGGACCACTGTAAAAATAGAACAAAAAGGAAAGGGGTGTTGGCGCTGGGGGGCGACTGCGTCTGGCCTTAAGAAATGCAGGCTCACTCTGCAAACACTATCTTGAGAAGTAATCAAGGGAGGGACACTTAAAACCTTAATTGCCCCAAATGTCTTTTAATGACCAGAAGTCACAGCCCTTCTTTACGTCCTCAGTTTTAACAGCCAGAGAGCCCTGGCCACAGAGAGGTCAGAGAGGGGTCAGGTTGAATAACATGCCAGCAGAGAGTTTGGGCTGCAACCAGAGCAGCTAGCAGCAGTGGAGCCCGCACGGGTCATGGACTGGGAGGTTAAAACCAAGGAACCTAGAAAGGAGCTGCTGTGGCTTCTGAGAGAGGAGTTTGTTCTCGAAGAGGAGGTGTGTGCAGGCCAGAATATTCAAGGCCAAGTGTATATCTAAGGGAGGAAAGAAAAACAAGTAGTTTACATAATGGATTCCTTTGCAGAGTGAGCAAATGAGGAAACTGTGGTTTGAGGATGGTGTCGGGCCCTGCTGCTGGGCAAGATATGATCTGGCTGCACGGGGTTAAGCATGCACCGCGAACCTGACATGTACCGCTGACCACGAGACGAACTGAAAGTGGAACCGGGATGACTCTTTAAGTTGATGATAGCCTGTTTGTGTCCATCCTGTTCCCCTCACTTCCCTCCTTTCCTCTCACATCTGGAGAGCAGGACTGGTTTCCCTGCCATCCCCCCATGCATGCACACACACACACACACACGCTGATGTCATGTAGAGCACTGTGCCTGATGGGAAGCATATGAGCTGAGAAAGGAACATTGCAGGAAGGGGGTGTTGTCACCAGAACACACAAGTTATCTGCCAGAACTGGAGTGAAACTCAGTCTTTCCAGGACTTTTTTTCCTTATCATACAAGCAGCTGCTGCTTTAAGGCAGCCGGACATCACATTTCCTCCCCTGCTGATTGCAACACGATCCCAATCTGAAAACCAGGTAGATGCAAGCGTTCCTTCACTTGGGTTACATTATAGTTCAGTTCATTAGAATGCAAAAAACATGCCATTCTACTTTAAAGTGTGATAAAAGGAGAACTCCTGCAGATATTCTTCTGTAGGTCTATAGCCTTCAGCTTAGGAGGAGGAATTGCTGCTTCTACATGTGCAGCTTCAAACACGCCTCATTCTGGACTTCCCTCTCTCGCAAAAGCGTGCAGGGGGGATGTTGAAGGACTCTTGGCTCTGCTGGGACGATTGTTGCCTGCCTTCCCACTATTCATTGGCTAACTCTTTCCATATCTGCGTCAACATCCCAGCCAAAACAAATCCCCCCGTGCTGCTCTCTGGTGCCGCTCTCCTGTGTTTTGGTTGCACGCCACCACTGACACCACCACTAGCATCACGACTTCTCCGGGAGCTAAAATGGTTGCCACAAAGGGAAAAAAAAACATTAAGAAAGAGGAAAATACAACTGGAAGTGAGGGGGTTTTGGCAAAAGTTGAAAGTCGCGCCTGGTCTGTTCTGATTTTCCTTGATTATTCCAAGTCGCTACCAGGAAACACGATGACGCCACACGTGTTATCTCCCATCTAGAACTTCCGGCACTTTATCAGCAACAAGTTCAGATCTCACCTGAGCTGTTTCATCCCACTCTGGCTGAATGTCGTGGTTTTCATTGCACTTTTCTGAGTCTCCTTTTGCATTTTTCCCTTCCCCTCTCCCTTCTTTCCTTTCATCTCTGTATATTTGGTTCATATGCAGCACTGTAACACCATATTGGTGCCACCTGCCACCAGGAAAAAGCTGAGAAGGCTTGAAATGATCAGTCACGCAAACATACACAGCCTAGCACACACTCCCACTCGCATATACACCAGCCATAAGCATAAGTGCTGTGCATCCACCAAGAATGAGCGGTAAACAACAGCACCCACTCGCACAATGGTGAGAACAAAACAGCAAAAACAAGAATCCGATTAAAGTAGCAAACAGGGTGAGGTGGCGCTGGAAATGAATTGTGCGTACTTTGCAGTTGGTATATAAGCCCTTTCGTGCTGAGGGGCGATTACCTAGTTTGCAGCGCTGGTAATCTGAAAAGCAGCTTGGAGAGAGTTTTTAAAGACGCAGCAGTGGTGGCAGCCTGTCCTCTCTCCCCCCTGACCGGCATTGGCCGGCCCCGCAACACTGCTAAAAAGAACCACACAGAGGTGCAAAACACCAAAATTAACAGAGGCAATATGATTACAAAGAGCTTTGTGAAGTAGGTCAGCCGATAAAAGCCCCACCCCCGTACGCACAACAGGCCTGTCACCAAAAGTGCATCGGTGGTGTTCGCACATTCCTTCCCCTGGCTCTCTCAGTAAAAGACAAGGACGTGAATAAACAAAACAACAAGCTTGTCGGTTGTTTCGGACAAGCATCAAGTCACAACTCTGAGTCCCAACAGGGGGGAGGAGAGCGAGCAGGCGCGGCTCACGGGTCGGGGCTGGGAAATGATACCAGACTCGCTTTAGGCTGCCACCGACTCAGGGAAGAGCCGGGAGGAGACGGAGGCGTTGAGACGTCTCAGAATGCTCCAAAATAACTTCCAACACCACGTAAAAACATAGAACCTGCCGGCAAAGTTCAGACCCCTCTGCGGACCTGGTGCGAAGATCAACGAACCAGCTGGCGTTAACATTTGTCTATTATTATTAAATATAAACAGTCTAACAGCTACCTGTTGCTGCCGCTCACACCTGCGTTCTATCTTGCATAATGTAACCTTAAGGAGCTCAGTTCTGTGGGTGCTAATGGACTCCTGAACTTTCCACCCTCTCCGTATCATAATGCACGACACAAACCCCCTAACAGGTCTATTTATGTTGTGCACTATAATAAAATGAGGTGATGACCAAAAAAACCCAGCAGGATTATATGGCACGCATACTGTATATGCCTTAATAACCCTTACGTAAGACTCCGGAACAATGGAGCTGCTCGCCCCGCTATCTTTTTGTGTCCAAACCAGAAGAACAGAGAGGGAAGAGAGGGAGAGAAAGGAGGGATTAGTGGGAGGGATAGAGGCCGAGGCCCACATCTGGGTAATTGGGGATGACAGGCCTTGGATCATCCCTCCTGACAACAGAACCTCTGAGAGATGGAGGGGGGGGTGTAGGGGGTGAGTGTGGGTGAGGGATGCCCGACTCCTGTTTGTAAGTTTATAATGAGGCGTGGAGTGGTGACAGTTTATCATTAAGAAAGGACCAAACAGGTGTTTTTATACGCTTCAAATGTTGAGAGTGAACATTTGGACCATTTGCAGGAGGTGGTGGTCTTGCATGTCTGTGTGTGTGTGTGTGTGTGTGTGTGTGTGTGTGTTAGAGAGAGACAGCGGGGCTGGGGTTACATGCTTGCGAGCAGGAAACCTAGTACGTGTCTAAGTGCAGCATTGTTTACGTCTCCAGGTTTCACCATCGCTCCTGTCATCTCCATGAGATTGTGTGCGTGTGTGTGTGCGAATGCATGCTTCTGTGCACTGACAGTCTGCTGCCGCTGCATGCACACACGCGCACCTGTCCGTGAAACTTAAAACGTGCCAAAGTATTCACGCCCTCTGCTCCTCACTGGCAGACCTCCAGCAGCAGGTTGGCAGGTTAAACTGGGCCCTCAAGACGCCTCAGTGATGACAGTAATGCATTCAGCAATGCACTTTGCAGGAAGCACAAATTATCTGCAATCATGTTGTGATTTGATATCAAAAAAAGGAAATGATTAACCCGGATATGTAAATCTTTATCCCCGTCTCATGGAGGCAGACAGTGCCACTCTCATTTCGTCTGCCGTACAGCTGCTGTGAAACTGCTTGGTTCAGTTCCACTGAGGTAAGCATGCTGGGAGCCCGTGGGACCCTGTGTGTGGGAGTGTGCGTCTGTGTGTGTGCATGAGAAAGAGTGTGTTGAAGTGAACTGTGCAGCATGGGCGGTGAGGCACACTGTAATGTGGGGAAAAAGGAGAGAGAAAAAGAGAGCAAGAGAAGAATGGATGAGAGAGAGAGGGGAGAGAGGGGCAGAGCAAGCAACCGAGAGAGGGATGGATGGAGGGGTGGATGGGAAAGAGAGAGCGAGAGAGAACAGAGAGATGCTCTGGTCAGGCACGCGATGCTTGGCTGGAATCAGGTCAGGCCCACATGAGGCCTCCCTCGCACACACACTCTGAACAAAAAGGGTTCCATACAGCAGCAGAGGACACTCTGCAGGGCTGTGCTACGCTACGCTGCTGCAAAGGAACAGCCCAACATTTTACTAATGCTGAGCTCAGACTGGCAGGAATATGGTCAGATACGAGTGATGCTTTGTGTCCACAGCTAACTAATAGAAAATCAGAACTGAACAACAGTGTTTTGAAGATCTGTGAATTTCTGGTTAGCAGCAAAGCTAACACTACTGGTTCTGCCTGATAGAAAACTTAAATACTTTTGAGTACCAGTAGAAATGTGTCTGAAGCACCGGCTCTGTGTCGGATGTTCCTTTTTAAATCTCCAGCCAACACTGGAGCGTTTTAACGACAGGTGCAGTGTTTTGGGTGTGTCTACTCCACCTGCACCGGGTGCCTCAGTGCAGCTCAGACGCAATCCCTCCTGAGTGGAGTGGCTTAGACGTAAGGTGAGGAAATGTGACACTCTGAGTGTGAAGCTAAAAGTAGATGACACCCTGCTCTTACGCACAAACCTGCACACATATAGAGACAGTACTACCACCCTAAACATGTTTGAAAGCGGATCCCTGCGTGCACCTTCGGGTCCTCCACATCACCGCCTCCTCGCTCACAGACGGGCTAATTGCTGGCCCTCGTCATTCTTAGGTCCCCTGACAAGAATGCGTCGTGCTGACCGCTAACCCGACTGGCCACTGCTTTAATTAAAGCCACCATCAGGAGCTGACCCCCACCGGCCCCTCCCCGCCTTACACCTCCATCTCAATCTATGACGGACAGTTGACCTCGAGCTGCCGTCTCGCCTTACCGGAAACACGAGCCGGCGGCTGGCGCGCTGATCGGGAACCAGAGAGAGAGCTGACAGGGGCTTGGACTAGACTTATCAACCTGACACTATCTGCCTCTGAATGTACTATGCAGAGCATCTTTTCTGAATCAGGTGATGCTGTATGTTCCATCAAAATCCCACCTTTTTAAACTGTTTCAACTCATTTTTAGTTGCTTTGATCAGTGTCATTAAGTAACCGCTATGGTTTAGATTTCAATTGCAGTAACACAGTAATTAAACTACAAGTGAACATAATTATTGCTTAAATAATGAGGCAATTATTCAATCACTGGAGTAGCAGATTAATTATTTAACAATTATTTAACCACTATTTAATAACTGATAATTGATTGATGTCATCCCTCAAACATTCACCACTCGCCACTTCTCAGAGGTGGGAATTAGCAGATTCTCTCTGTTCAACAACGTTGCGGCTAATCTGTGCTAATATTAGCTACCGTTAGCCGCTATAAGCTACCATTGCTACCAGGTAAAACAGCAAAACCTCTGTGTTCTAAACTGAGGAGAGGAAGCGGTTTGCTACAACTTTTTTTTAAGAAAAGGATTGTATCATTTGATGCGCTCTGATGTTACAATCTTTAGTTGGATTCGAGTCTTCTTCGCTTTAATTTTCCATTCCAAGTAACCAACAGTGTTACTATTTCAGCTGTGGTTTGTTCTAGTAGCCTACAGACACACAGTTGCTTTGGTTGAATCATCTGAAGCCTTTTGTTGTAGCCCACCACTATTTGCTGATGTCTTTACCTCATTATTAGTCATCATCCTCTCGCAAAAATGACAAATTGTTGGAAAAAGTCAGCTCAAAACTTCCCTGTAAAAATATTAAACTTTGGTTCTGGTTCCCTGCAGAGACTGATTTCATGAGATCTGAGAATGAGCGAGCAGTAAGATGATTTTAAATGAAGGTGTTAGCCACAGCAGGCACGTGAAGCACCAACCACTGTGGCATCCAGCGGACAAATGTAAACACGAATCAATAAAAGCTACTTTCTGTGTCTCGTCTGGTGATGGAGTGAAACAACTCTTGTGTGTGTGTGTGTGTGTGTGTGTCTGTGTGTAAGTCATGTTATCACGAAAGCAGCAACAGCGGCGGTGGCGGCGGCACCCAAGCTCGGCCCACCAGCCATCCAGCCAGGAAGCAGTCTTGCCCGTTCCGATTTAGTCCAAGAAAACTGCATTTGCTTAGCAACCACATTACCGCTCCAATCACAGCAGCAGCATTTGGGATAATGTAGGGCCAGAGTGCTGCGCTGCGCTGTGTGGAGGCGGCGCATTAGACTCGCAGGCGCGCGTGCACGCACACACTGACGCACGCCCTTGTCTGATGCCTCTCTCGCTAAATGCTGCAGCTCTTTCCAAGCATGAAAGGAAGAGGGAGAGTAGCTTTTTTCACACAAGGCTGCCTCGCCATAATGCTTGAGCTGCTGCCTAGCCCACTTTGAGCGAGAGATAGAGGGAGGAAGACAGAGAGGGAAAGAGAGAGAGAGACTGTCTGGCACCTTGAAACACACACTAAAGTAAATCCATTATCGCTTCTCCCCTCCCTCTCTTTCTCTCGCTCTCTCTTTCTTGCCCGCTCTCTCTCCCTCTCTCTACGCCACAGAGGTGTCTGACTGTCTGCCCCCCGTCAAACTAATAGAGTGAAATAGAAATTTGTGTGCTGGCTGCTGTTGCTACCCTGAAGCATCGACCCACACACACACACACACACACACACACACAACACATTTTAAGCCATCCTCTTTAAGACCTCAGTGCTATTTCTGTAATGAACAGCCGGTCGCTGAACTTCAGGTTAGCCCAATTAACACTCTGAATAGGACTTTGTACGACGCGCCCTGCACGCAGCCAGCGGTGGACAATTGGCCCAAAGTGGCCTGCGCGTGTGTGAGGCAGGTACCAGGCGTATCTCTGATGCAGTAAAGCTGTTCGGCCGAGTTATCGAGGGCAGGGAACGACATTCATGCGGCTGCCGGCTGTGTTTTTACCATCCCAGACGGCTGCGGAGGCCTGAAGACAAGGCTCAAAGTTCGTTGACACTACTGTATGGAAACACACACGCAGAGCAAATATAGCCCAGTCAGCGCGGGGTTAATGGAGACGCAGCAGCTCGTAGATTATGTCTGGTTATCTGTTTATGACTATGCGAGGCGCTGATAGTCATGAGTCTGTTATTTCTTTCAAAACACTAATTACCGTTCGTCACCACCTCAGCTTTAAACCCTGTTTCCTTCGGCGCACCCGTGGACCTCGTGACCGAGGAGGTCCACCACACACTCACTCTGCAGGCAACAAATGCAAAGTCTCCATTTCAAGACCCGAGTTCCAAAACTCCCTGGTCGCTTTGTGTCCTGAGGAATTAATCAATTAAATATCAAAAAACAATCCGATTGACGGGTTCGTCTCATTATTAGCATCAGTCGATGTGACGACCCCACCACCCCCCACCCCTGTCCAGGACACCGCTGTTGGTTTTGTTTTCGGACATGTTTTTTTGCTGCTCGGGGTACATCTTTGTGAGGCCAGAGCACAAAGAGGCCCTTTGGTTCAGCGCAGGGTGCTGGGCAGCATCAAAATCAAGCCGGCTGGCGAGCACATACTGGCGCTTTCCGCTCCAGAGCCGGACATTTTGTTCCACTGTTGAACTCTGGGAGAGGCTGAGCGATTTAAAAAAAAGAGAGAGAGAGAGAGAGAAAGAGAGAGACATACAGAAAAAAGAGTGAGAGACTTCACTCCGGAGCCAAATCACATGGTTTCCAGTGGTGAAGGAGGAGGGTCTGGAGTCTGGTTTGACACATACAGGTTGCAAAAGGCAAAAGACTGACGCCTCTTTTTCATTCAGAGTATTTCATTATAGTCTATATGTTTTAACTGAATAGTGTAAAAAGGCACCAGATACTATAAAGGCATGCATGCTAGTCAGATCAAGACAGACAGTCTGAGACTAGACTTTCAGGACTGTTGCATCACGAGTTAAGACGCTTCTGACAGCAGGGCGGAGGCACCACAGGAAGCCCGTGTGGTGTCGAAACCAGAAGTCTAAGTTGCTGCCTGCCACCGCTCTGCAGACGAAGTTCAGACTGACGGTCTGTAGGGTTGTTGTGGCTGACACCCGACACAATGGCTCTGCCCTGGCTGTACTGAGAAAAAGGGAAGTGGGAGGGCTCGCAGTGCAGCAGGTGAACATGTGACACTGCATGGGTTCACAGTGGTGTGTGCATGTGCTGTGTTTTCACTTTGGACAAAAAGGCCCATCCCTAGGCTTCTGGCTGTTGTGCACTGACAGTCACCCCACACGGGTCACATGATGAAGGGGGAGGGGGCTTCAACTGGAGCAAACTCTGGTATCAGCAACCTCTCTGACCCCCAGTGATGAACTGTAGGCCAGGCAAGAAACAACAGGATCCCCGTCCAGAACACATTTACACAATCAGAAGTTGTTTTTGCAAGAGTTAGACTGATACACGCAGTCCATGATGGTTTGGTTCTGGCGTTCAGTGGTGTGACAGGAGTTTCCCATCCTAGCAACAATAGTTTTTCCAGTTTACTCCTGCCTTGTTATGTTTTGGATTTAGTTTCTAGCACAAATAACGGTAAAATATCAGAGTCAAACTGTCAAATCCTGATTTAAAAACGGTACTTGGTTTTTGAAAGAAGCAGCTCAAACATTAACACGGAGAAGAGCGTGAATCAACACAAAACGGCACAGAGGCGGCTCAACAAATGAGGATTAAATTGAGATCAGTCAAAGCTGTGAGCTGAGAGAAAGAGTAGAAACTGCTGTTTCCTGTCCTTCTTCTTGTCTCTTCTCTCTCGCTCCCTCCCTCACTCTCTCTTTGTCTCTCTCTCTCGTTGGTTTCTCCTCTGGCAAAGGGAAGGCTAATGGACACATTAGCCGCCGGCTTGTCCCTCCGCGGCGATTAGGTGGCTGTGAGGTCATCCCTTCACTTCTGCTCCCATCCACATCAGGGATCTATCATTTTATTACTGCTGTTGGGGGAGGAGAGGAATGGCAGAGGCATTCGTCTATCCCTCCTCCAATTCATCTGTCTATCCATTTCACTGTTGCTTCTTTACAATGTCAAAATCGGCCACAGAGGAGAAATTAACAAAGAGAAGAAGATGATTCTGCATGGAATTAACCACGCTGAGGCAACCTAACAGGGTCAGCAATGAAATATTCCCTAATGGGTATCATTTCAACTTGTTTGAATTATATTGAATTGAAATATTTTTTAGTCTTTAGTCTTTTAAAAGTCTTTAGGTTTTAAAAATAATTGTTTGTTGCAGACCTTATCGGCACTTCTTACCGAATATACCTGAAGACCTTGCGGCACTTGGGTCAGATGGGACCTGGACTGTTGGGGCATTACTTCTCAAAGATCCTCCTTGACCTTCTGCAGTGGGATTGACTTCAGTCAAAAGCATCTTCCAAATAAATTAATGTAAAAGTAAATGCAACTCTCTTGGATTTCCTGAAACCATCTCAAATAGCCCACCGGGGTACCCTGGAACTCGCCATGGACTTAGGAACCTTCAGGGACATTCCCAAGCTATAGGTGACTGCTTATTATGAGGTGAAGTAGGTGTTTTCACACTGGCACACATTCATGGTTCCACAATGCTAGTGTTAAGATGGCAGCTGACTGGCTCAACCCCAATCATGCGATTCATTGTGATGCGGACAGCTCTTCCCTGAATCGTTTGAAGGACATCAAGGCCTTTGCAACCTTTTGCCTTCATTTTCAGGCTTATAAATAAAAATAACCAGGTCCTTCTGCTGGAGGATGTTCTGAATAAAAGTCCTTCTTCCACGTGCGCAGTGTGAAATCACACCAGGTGCGAGTGTGAGAGAGAAATAGGACATGTGTGCCTGTGCATTCTCAGCTGTGGGTGTGCGTCTGCTGGACCTGAGATGTATTGATTGCTGCAGGAAGTGGAATCTGATGTTTCACAGCACTTCCTGAGCTGGATGGCTTCGCAACTGACAGAGAGGGAGCAGGCAGAGGTGGGGGTCTGGTGGGGTGGAGGAAGCGGGGGTTGACACGGGGGCAGTAACCATTTCGAGAAAACATGAAAGGTCGAGAGAGGGAGAGAGACAGAGAGACATAACACCTACGTCTCTGTCCTTGGGCTGAGACTAAACACTGCCTCCCGTCTCGGCTTCCTCTCGACACCCTCCTCTGTCTGAAATATCCGTCTCGTACCACCATACATCCAGATAGTGTCTAAATGCAGATAAGAGGGACCGCAGTGACACACCTCAACCTGGCTTTACAACACCATGACCACTTGTGATTGGATCTACCCACCTTGCTCACGTTTGATTGCATCTATATATGTAATGTAACCACTTCTAAAGAGTAAAGATACACATTTACCATTGACTGCGCTGCCAGAGAGGGGGATGAGGTCAAAGTTTAACACCTTACCTCGATTGTGAGCTCCACAGTCTTTGCAGAGTGCCAGTCAACTCAGTCAGCTGTGTTTAATTTACTGCACAACGGTAATCCACACAAACTTGATTATTTGGATGTGCACTAAGGTTATTTTCAGTAAAACATGGCATGTATGATGGTGAAAGTCCACAGTGTGAAATAAACTGTATTTTATGGATGTGCATTATTGCATTTGTCTTGTTTTGTGTGTAGAGAATGAAAATAATTCAATTTTCTGACATGTCATGGTGTTTTTGCATTCGCCTGGGGGAAGATAAGTTGAACAGTCCACAGTATTCTCGCCCATAGTATTTGTGCCACTTCGCCACGCACTCGCTACAAAGCTAACTCATTCTTAAATCAGTGCATTTGAGTTTGAGCTGGCATATCAACACATCAAGGTTTCACACTTGCTCCAGGAAACTAAGGCAGAAAAGACAGAGATGCCACATCAAGCAGTGCAGACACCAGGTGCAACACTCAGTCAGAAGGCACGTCTGGGTATTAATCACTAGGAAAAGGGTAGCGACAGTGAAATCGGAGGGTCCTGGAGAACAGAGGCTGCAGGCAGGAAGCAGGCCTGTGTGGGAGACGCCGTGCATCGTCGTTATGATAATGCTGGTGGGTAAAGCGTGACTGCTACACAAACCACAAAGTGCTTGCACAGACACAGACACACACGCGTCTAGCTTAATCCTCTGCAGAGCCGTGCAGACAACCAGCGGCCATGCCTGTAGAAACGGAAGGGGGGAGGGGACAGGGAGGGGAGTGGGAGTGGAGGTGGCATGGCAAGGTTCAGCTGTATCCGTGACCTCAGTGCGTGTGCGCACGTGTGTGTGTGTGGTGCGTGTATGTGTGTGTGTGAGAAGATAATTAAATAGGGCAGACAGATGAGCCCAGTGAGAAGGCTGGAGGTCACATGGGATAAGTCAGCTTGTCCAAGCCCCTGCCCCCCTCTCCCCATGCGCACACACACAAACACACACACACACACACACACACACACACACACACACACACACACACTCACACACACTCACACTGACAGCAGACATATATAAATGGCAGTGGACTTTATATAAACAGATGTCCTGCTGCTCAAGATAGCCTTGGCAGCATTTCTTTGAAGGAAGACGCTGAAAATAACGTCTTTGTGTTCACCATGGGTCGGAGGCGGTTACACACTCCACATATTACCCTGTCTTAGAGATCTACAATTACATTAATTATAGGCCAAGGGCTTCAAGAGGTCTATTGTCTGCTCTGCAGGAGTGGAGTGAGTGTATGTGCGCACGTGTGTGTCTGGATGAGTGTGTGTATAGAGAGAGGATGCCCGGGAAACCGTGTGCATGTGCAGAAATTTGTCTAGATCTGCACATGCACCTATGTGTGTGTGCTTTACAAGATGAAATGAATAGTGTGGGTGATGGGGGAAGGGGCTAGGATGTGATGTCAATGGGCTGGGCTGAGCTGAGGAGGGGGGTTGGTTAAAAGCAGAGGAGCAAGTCTGGGCCTGGTGGAGGCTTCCTGAACCTAAGAAGTAGGCGTCTGTGCGAGAGGGAGGGATCTCCTTTCAGCATATTGTTTTATTTAGCATCTGCATGGCCGCCTCATTTGCCAGAGTGCGGCTGGGATGGATTAATTCAGGAGATTGGTGACTTGGAGGGGAGGAATGGCCGGGCCAGTCTGGAGGAAGGATGTTAACCACATTATAAGCCTTTGTTTCCAACACTTCATTCCTGAGGAGTAAACTGAGCCCACTGAGCCCTACCCCTTCACTGTCTCAACTGAGAGAGGCCCTGGTTTGCTCAGACGTACACACACAGACAGACACGCGCGCACACACCTTCCACCTCGACTTCCTGACAAGCTGCAGCTGAGGTGTGGCTGCAGTTCACTGACTTTGTTTCTGTTTCTGCCCGGGCAGCCCAAACGAAAGCCGCCGTGTTGCTCTCTGCCAGTCTAAACTTCTACTCCCCAGCTGTGTTTAACGCCGCTCCTCAGTCTGCACTCAACGAGTGGAACCAGCCTAAACCTGCCCTTCACTGCAAACCCAGTGATCTCACTCCCCAAACCTCCTGTGTGTTGCACAGACTCCACTGACCCTGTTTCAGCCGCGTCTTTTGGTTCCCCCACACATCCTCACGGCACTTCTTCACAATGACTGGCTTGATAAACTGAGAAAGGTTATAATGGTCAGGCAAAGTTCAGGACAAAGTTCCTTTGTTGGATCAGTAGAGCAGGTCGGTCCACCTGATTAATCCGGTTTAAGATTAACCCATCCTGCTTTAACATAACAAACAGCGGCTAGACGCAACTGTGAGTCAGAGCAGACTACACAAGAGTAATTGCGTGTTTGCAGACCGTACTGCGGGGAAGTTGCACCTTTTCCCAGAAGAGACCTTGCAGGAGACAGGCTGAGTCTATCGCGCTGTCTGGGTGACTGCTGCTTTTATTCATTTATTTCCCCAAATAAACCAGTAAAGAACACACACTGATTGCAGGTTCTGGTATGTTCCTCTCCTCCAGTCTCATTTTGAAAGTAGTCTGGCCCTACACACGCTGAGGATAGAGTCGACCGGTGTGTCATATCAGTTTCAGAGCAGCTAAAGTAACAGTATGTGTGTGAAAAGGTCAAGTATTACCACGACAGACTGTTAAGTGACCCTAATTAAGAGCAGACAGCGTGCTGGACGGCTACCTCACCTCTTTGTTTGTTTGTGCTGGACAGCAGCAGCCATGACACGTCCAGGAAGGATGAGCAAACAGACGCAAGAGGGAGGACGGAGGATGGAGGAGGGGGAGGCAAATAATGAGCACTGGTCCATGACTCAGGCGCTTTGCGAGTACCGATCATCCCACAGTGGAGGGGGAGGGGGGTTGGTTTATCACCTCTATTTGTCCCACAATCACAGATCCACAGCTGATACCCACCACAAAGGAGGTGACAATGGCTAAAGCTGGCGGACAGCGGCCCGCCCCAGCACCACCACCCCGCGCTCTCACAACAATACCAACCTTGCAGAGCTCCTGGGAGCTGCCCTTCCACATGGTTGAGGCCAAGCCAGTGTGACCCCCCCCCCAACAACAAAGAGGATTCCCAGGACCCATCCTGCCTGCACAACAACAGAAAACACACCTCACACCCTTTCAGACTCTTCACAGTGTCTGCCTTTGGTCGGGCCGCCGAACGCTTGTTCTGAGAGCTGACGCGCCATTATTCCAGTCGAGGCAGCGGAGTATTTGATGTCTCCACACACACAATGACTGTGCTGAGAGGAAAAAGGGGAGAAGCATTGTGTGTTTTTGTGCTCACAGAGCTTCAGCAGTGATGGACACATACAGAGGAACAAACCTGCAACCCTTTAATGATGAAAGGGATTTCTCAAACCGCTGCGACTGCGTTAAATATTGTAACGGGACGCAATACAAGCCAAACCAGATGTTCGGCCTAAACTTGGTCGCCATTGGCACTGGAGTTCCTTGATTTTTGCCCTGTACCATGACAGTAAAGACAAGCCAGATGGTGCAAACACTGTACGCCACTGTAGGCTGGGGATAATCCTTCTTTTTAGCCCCGTGGAGCGTAAACTACATAGCTGTAACTGTGGTGAACTGTAGTAGAAATAATGAAATTAAAATTGAAATCTCTAATAATATAACCAGAAGGCTCTATTGATCAAAGCTTTGTCAATGGTGTCACTCCACACCGACACATTTACAGCCACTGGGGTCAATATGTACAGTATAACAATATTAGCAGAGAGATATTAAAGCCTGGTTCCCAAACCAGTGGATCAGTAATCACCAATGATATTTACACTTCTTTAAGTATAGAATGCAGGAAAATGCTCACTGCAACATACTCGTGTCCCTATAAAGTCAGAAAAAGGAGCATTGGACTGAAACATATGCTTAAATAGAGTTATTTGTTTATGAAAGCAGAGTCGTATCAGTGCAATATTGCTGTGATCCACATCTGTTTTCATTCTCCATCGAACAGTCACTGGATCATCGGCCGCCATATTGGCCCTAAAATCAATCTCAAAAGGCCCACAACAGTCGGGCTCTGGAAACATACATATAAAATGAAAATCCATCTCTCTGACTGCTATCACCGTCCCATCTACTCGACAGAAATTTTACAAAGCTGCTGAGTTGACTTGGCAGCTTCCTTCTCGGAGGAATCGTGCCAGTTCAATCAGAAATAAGATTAGCGCAGCTTATTATTAGCTTGAAAATCTCCCTGTATCTGCCTTCGCTGTCTCTACCTGTGGGAGGATATTCTAGGCCATGCCTGGTGGATGCTGCGGTACACACACACTGCCAGTGCGGCTGACGAGTCTGTGTATGTGTGAGCGTACACACACGTCTGTGGGCAGTTGCACGCGATTCTGTCTGCTTCTGTATTCATTATAAGACTAAGGAGGCATTGCGGGGGTGGGATCTGGGTGCTGTGTGGATGTCTGTGTTGGGTGTGTGTGTGTGTGTGGTTGGGGGGGAGTATCACTGTGGGAGACAGGCAGATGTGGATGGAAATGAGTAGGCAGTGAGCTCATGCTAATCTCCTCCTACAGCTCCTACAGCTGATCCAGGCGCAGAACATGCACGCGAGCGAGCACGCACGCATGCACGGCTGCAAATCACACACTCAACCAGCCTCATGCACAATCACGCGCCAAATGAGGCAGAGGATGCCTTTGCTATTCAGATGCTCCCATGTGTCAACCACGAATGGTTTGCAAAGTAAGCCCAAAACCTTTCAGCTGAATCTGAAACACATCCGAGCACACCTTTCATCACGCAAACGTTCATTTGATTACATCATGGTGCTGGTGGATGTTAATTTGCTCGATTGCACCACGTGCGTCTGTGTCAGACAGCCATCTGCCCCGTGGGAGTTGTTCGGCAGCATGCGATTGGCTGCTGCACTTCAAGAAAAGCGAGGGGTGAGGTGGGTCACCTCTTTATTTGGGGAGGGAAAGGTCGCGCGGCGCTGGCTGCACTCCCAAACATATGGGTGGGGAAAACGGGTGGGGGTTGGGCAACTCCAGAGGCCAACGCTGCTGTCATACAAAGGGCACTCCTGGGCTGACGCAGCACAAAGTAAACCCCCCACCACACCAGCCCATCTCCCAATCAGAGCTGCCCTGGCTGTGTTTTCCAGTTTAAAGCCACATCCTTCACATCAACCTGGGCCACTACAGAAGCTGCCAGCACATTAAGCAAACAGCAAAATAAAGGCTGAGTGGTATTTCCCTGAGCAAAGCATGCATGACGCCGTCACTCAGGCGCTGTATCCTCCTCCAACAATTCATATAGAAGTGGGGGTAACAATCTAGGATCTCACTTCAAGCCTCCATGTCAAAACAAACAGATAGGACAACTGCTCTGAGATATGACTCTGGTATTTATCATGCATGCGATCCGTACACAGATGCTGGAGGAGCCGTCCAATCCAGACCTCCGCTCTAAAGTGACCCACTGAGAGCGATTCAGGTGAGAAGACACCTGATTAAAATCCCGACTCTTGGGTTGAATTTCCATTTTTCCAATCTATAGACCTTGTATTCAGTATGATATAAATCGCATTATTTTAATGTGGGGGTGGTATAATGAAAGACTTTAGTTGCTGTTGACTCTCCACTTAAAATTAACTGTGGAAACGTTATAAAAGTGTTCAACCTAAACATCTTTACGGTTTCCTTTACACCTGCAAACAAGCAGAATTGCTCAGGGGTAAGCTGCATGACCGTGATAGTTTAGACTGTGAAAGTCTGTGTAGCTTGAAGCTTTCTGCCACCTGGCAAACACAGAAATGTAAATTCAGTGTGATTCTGGCCCTAAATGTGAACGTGGCTGCCGCAGAGAAGCTGCGGGGCAGGTTAAAGGAGGCGAAAGGTTAGAGGATGGTTCTTGAGGATGTGTAGTTAAGACAATAGTTGGGCTTACAGTGCCATGTGTGTTGATGAATATTTCAAAGACCCTCTCATTAAATAAACATGCCGGACATCACCGCCTACGGTAACCTATCATCAATATTGAATGCCCACAAAAAAATTGACACAGTGTCATTCACAAGCCAACGGTCAGGCAAGACATCCAACCACACCATCTGACTGCGGAGGAGCTTCTTCTCCGTGCAACACCTGGATGAGGTCACCGGGTTCTTGCTTCCGTGCCACTCTCGCAATAATCCCAATGAGACACGCTCAAGGTCCTTCGAAGACTTAAGAATAGCTACTGTAAGCTGAGTGTGCTTGTTAGTTTCACGCTCTATCAGAAGGCTATGAATATTCTGACAGGGATTTCACAGAGTGGGAGGAAATACTTCATTTCCACGCATGCTCTTGGCTCCTCAACCGCATTTGCTCTGAGCTTTGCGTGCACCGCTTTGCCAGACAGCTTGCATGCATGGTTGCCTACAACAACAGCAGCAACACGGGCTACTTCTTAGGAACCTTGTTTTTCCCTCCATCTTTGAATGGACGGTAGATAGGTGGGAGGTAGCTCACTAGTTTCACGGAGCCTTGTTTTGCTTTCCCTGCTTGCTTCCTGTGTCTCCTCCTCCACACGAAAACAGCCAAGCGCTGCTTCATGAGGCGCTCAGCCAGCCGCTCCGTGCATTTGTCACATGAAGATGCTGCTGATAGCTGGAGAGGGCAGACAGGGGGCGGAGGGCAGACAATGGCTGGCAATCAGGGCTTGAACTTCTCCTTTTCTAGTTCCTCTCAGTCACTCTCTCCTCCTGAGACTTCTGCTATTTGTCAAAGGAAGCTGCTGAGCCTCTCTAACCCACCAGGCGTAAGATGCTGCCTGGAAAAGGTGTGCTCATTTGAAAGACTATGGCTCAGCAATGCCACCAAATGAAAGATGACTTATTGAAGTATAGTCGACCATAAGGTTTTTAATCAGGTCGTCCTTCAACAGAAGCCCAGCTTATTCAGTGAAAGACCGCACAACAGATGACTGACCCTTAAGAAATGAAGCAGAGAATCAAACTCTATTTTGAAATGTCCTGGGACCGGTGCTGATGCAATACCTGAGATCCTGAACCAGTCCTGCCGTTGGAATTTGAGAATTTAGACATTTGGCTGTGACGCATTTTCGCTTCTCTCAATCCCAAAGGGAGATCCCTCTTGAAGTTTGGGGTATGTCTCACACACACATGCACACTTTAGATACAATGACGGACAGCACTCGTGAAGATGTCTTTTGCATATAGGAGTGAAAACATGAGAATCCCTCCAAACACAGAGTGATGTTCCAGCCACCTCAGGTATGCTAAGTGTGTAGCAGCCTAGAGCCCACGCACGGTAAAATATACAATACAGAAATTGCTTCATGGTTAAAAATAAGCATTAGCCATCCTATGGTTTAGCTACAAACCATAGGATAGAATGTTAATTTCCATACAGCACGTTAAAAAATAATAGAAAGTTAATCATGTTTTTTATTTCTCTATCCCATAAAGAATAACAATAAGAGCCTATAAGAGAACAGCTGAAGTGCCGGATCAATGAGCGGTATCAGTAAGAGGAGCAGTATGGTTACAACCTTTACCGCCTCCATCCTTAGAGATGTGCAATGTTTTTCTAGGAAAACCTTTTATTTCCCAGCAGAGACAGTCAAAGTTAGCTGGATGCTTTCATCCCTCGCGCACAATTAAGCAGCGACCGGGAAAACTCCCTTTTGTTCGCAGAACTTTAAAGGCTTTGGAATAAACAGCTGCTGGCAGGGAGACATGCTGTATGAAAAGAATCACTGCACTTAATTCATTTTCCGCTGCTACTTCAATGGCAGCCTTCTGAAAAATTTTTCCAGACAACACAGCAAGCTATAGAGCCGAACCTGTGATGCTCTGCACATTCTCTCTCCCCCTTCCCCACGTGTGCTGTGGTGCCTTCCCGTCTACGGTTGTGGTGGAGGCGCAGACCGAGACAGGCGTTGAAAAGGCGCATCAAAAACCACGCAGACTTTTCATCTCACACAACTGCTCCTCAAAGTTTTTCTCCAGAAGCCTCGGAGCAACGTCGCTCTTCCAAAAAAGCAGAAAAGAGCGAAAGAGATGTGGTCTCTGCACTCCATCTCCTGCATGGCGGGATGACAAAAGGGAACTTCTTTGGAAACACAGCGGCATATGTGAGAGTAATTAGCAAAGGTTTGAGCACACAAACTTAACTATTAATTAAACACCCTCCTCTCCATTTACACACTATTCAGCCTGAGAGCGATTACAGTGGAAATCATTAAATAGGTGTTTTTCTTTTTGTACAAGACAACAGTGCGTTCTCTGGGAATGTGGTCCATTAAACCATCAATGGTACTTTTGGCAAAGGAACTTACTTCAGCGCCAGCTCGACAGTCAGCTCCACTAAAGGTGGTGGGGGTATCGGTGTTGGTCTCACACTCCGGTTTAATTGAGCTTGAGAAGCGATGGGCTTAACATAAAGACACTTGAATGTCAATGTGGCATTGATCTCTCTGACCCTCCGTCATGCCTCACAGTGTGGACTGACCGTCCTCCAAACAGAAACCCAGACTGGCAGCCTGGCCAGGCAACAGAAGTCATTAGACAGGCCTAATTGAATTGGTGGCTTCCTCCTTTTGGAAACACAGAGGCCACATTCTAAACTCAACTGTTTCACAGTGGCAAAAGCAAAGAAGAAGAAGACAATCGGCACAAACAGAAACTGCAGCGCTGGATCTGTGAAAAGCGCTTTTCCTCACGCCGACGGGACAAAGCAAAGCTCTGCAGCAGACTTTTGCAACTGTCATGTTTTTCCTGCCAAACGCCCGTAAAGAGAGAATGGAAATATTCCCTCAGTAGCCATTGAAATGCACAGCTACCAGCTGTTGTCCTGTCCACCGTGTGGACATGGCTGGCTGTCAGCAGGCTTAGCCAACACTGCGCCTTGCATATGAAACAGGACATGGGCCTATATCCCCTTGGGGAGTTCACTTCCTCTGAGCCCCCACCACCCTCCTGAAACAAGCAGCCCCTTCAGCTGGAGGCCAGATATCCCGAGCAGCAGTGGGGGCTTCTCAGGGGTGGGGGTGGTTTGGAAGGAAAGGGGGAAGTTTTAGCTCCTGCACATTGGAGAGCAGCAGCCAGATATGTGAGTGTAACGCTTTGGAAAGAACCCTGCGGACCACAAAGGTTTGGTCTCCTTTTTCCGTCTTCAGGGCTTAGCAGTCGTGTGCTGAATGGTGTTTTAACTCTCGTCGGCTTGAGTTTGGGCCCTTTCCTTCAATTAGCCGCAGGATGAAGTGTGGAAACGGCCTGCAGGAATGTGCTGGGTGTCAACACAGTAACATAATGCGGAGAATAAACACAAAATGGCTTCTGCCCTGCTTTATTGTTCGGACTGGATCCTTTATACACTTCTCTAAACAAATCACTTCCCAACACTTCAGAATGAAAATGAATCACTGGAAAATGAGGAGGGACTGGATTTGAATGTTTTCAACAGTAAGCACAGGAGTCAGGGCTGAGGACACGTTACATTCAAGTCCAACAGCAGTGTTTCATGTAGCAGTTGTATAAAACATGCATTAAAGACATGCACACAGACAGGTCTGGAATGAAACTGTAGACCGGCTGTCTGCCTGCCTCTGATCAAGGAGCATTAATCTGGAAAAAGGCTGTGCTCTCTTTCTAAAACTGAGGGAGCTGCTAAAAGTTTACAGACCGAGGCTGAGCAGGTGACAAAAAAAGAAAAGCTGTGACGTCAACCTGCTGGTTGTGAACCAAGCGTGAGTCAAGCCTTGAGCTAGCCTGACAACACGCAGCCCCCTCCACCCTCTGTCCCCAATTCTCTTTCTCATATCTCCCTTAAACAGACGGATTGTGGAAAAATCACATCATCTTGAGGGTGAGTTATAAAGTTAGCGACGTACTAAATCTGCAGCCGCAATCCTTATCTAAACATCCTGATGCGGAAAGCCACTGATTATGCGTGCCACCCACATGTGCACCAGCCAGAAACCAAAAGACTCACAGCCAAGGGCTGGCATGAGCAACTGGGAGAAGTGTTCCACGCCCAGTACGTAAACTAATTTAAACAATTCAAGAGCTGAATGCGTTTACTCGTTACTGTTTACAGTCGGCACTGTGGCTCGCGTCACACCAGATAAGACGTTTTACTGCAAATTCCACACTTCCACAAATGCAGGCGTGCGACCAAAAGTGAAAAGCTGTTTTTACTCAAACGGTCTGTGATTCTGATACATGCATGTGTGCGTCTCAAAAGGAAGCCCTTACAAGAGCGTCTGCAAGGAGGGAAGTGCGGCAATATCGCTTCCTGTGTCTGTCTGCATGCGAGACTGCTGCTAACACTTTTGTAGCGCCCTCATTAATATTCACCGAGCTGCACGGCTCCTACGCTGGCGGCACGCAGATGATGGCATTCTCTTGTGAGCCGAAAGGTAGAAGGCGGCGCAACCCAGTCTAGCACTTTGCCTCACATCCTCCAAGAACATTTTCAGAGTGCCTCAGCTGTGCTCGAATGTGCTGACAAAGGGAAGCTCTGTTGCCATAAGTTTAGCAATATTCCTGAACTCCCACCCAGCATGTATTCCCTCATTAGCGTTTCTTGAAACAGGCTACTTGGGGGGGTGGGAGGAGGAGTCGAATTAAAAAGCAGGCTGGAGGCTCAAATGAGCCTTGGGCTTAACACTTGGGTGCCCTGTCGGCGCTTATAAAAATAGAAGAGGCCCCTGAAAGTGGGGGTCCTTGAGGTGTGCCCACTCGAGTCTGAATGAAAGTGTGTGCCAAGAGTGGGTATTCACCATGCATGGCAGGACTTTGGCGCTCTTCAGGACTTCAAGGGTCTTCAAGGATTTCTCTTTCTTTGGCAGATTCCTCTGAAAGAAGCCTCAGTGGAGGGTCGGGGGTCGGGGTGGTGGTGGTGGAGGGGCGGCTTGTAAACACTTTTGCAGTTGCTTTCTGTGCCTCATCAACAAGTCTGCTGCCCCCAGAAGTCCACTCTGGTTTCAATCACATTGGAGTAAAAAGTAGGTGGTGGTGGTGGGCTATCTGAGTGCGTGTATGTCAGAGGTGGGTGGTTGGCCTCGGGTAGGTGGATGTTGGGGGGGTGGGACTGCTGAATGCTCTCCTTTGTTGGGATCATATTATGTTTCCACCACAATACTTCTAAACCCTGCTTCATCAACTCCATTCATGTGTAACAGTTCATGCAAATAGCTGCACTAGCCTTTTTTTTCCTAGGGGGGTGAGGTGGGGGGTGGGATCCTTTTATCAGTCTACCACCCAACTACACTGCAAACTCCTGCGCGCACACCAAAGTGCAGGTTATAATCCCTCCATACAGTTTTACAGGCGGCTTGGCCGTTTAAAGCGGAGCCGGGGAGGGCACGGAAACACCAGACTCAGTATCTCGACTAATTCGTTCGGTCAGAAGTCTCACATCTGATCGCCAAAAAGACCATCGTCGACACGCAGAGCCAAAACCTGCACGGCCGCTCGCACTCTGATTATTCAAACGCCTCAGAGCTGCGTGTGTCGACTGAGGCAAGAGAATCAGAGGATGTGGATACAACCCGGGAGAAAAAAATGAAAAGCCTTCAGCGCTGATAGCATTGATTAAACCCACAGGAAGCTAGACGCTTGACAGACGCAGACTAATATCACGTACATTTGATGTCGCGCACACACTCAGACACCCACAAGAAAATGGCCAATTTTGTCATAATAATAATAATCTCACTGCTGACTGACTACACCTTTTCCCATGGGAACACACACACACACACACACACAAACTAAAGGAGCAGTCAGAAATGTAGTCTGAGAAACAGAGAAAGTGTGTGTGTGTGTGTGTGTGTGTGTGTGTGTGTGTGTGTGTGCGCGCAAAGACTCATGCCATTTAATCTGAAGGGGAAAGAGTTATTTCCTCGCTTGCATCTGAATTCATGTCGAACTGACACACTCCCAGCCTAACGTGTTGTTTACGGTTTCCCATTGAGCCATTTGTTGGTAAATGAGACTGTATTTACAGTGCAGGCCAATAAAGAGGAGCCCGAGAGGTGTTTCATAAATAATGGCTTTATAGCCACCAGAGGTGTTTTGTTGTCACTGCTGGGTGAGGCCCAATTAGCAACAATATGGCAATGATGACCAAATACTGAGTGGTTCCTATAGGAAGGGGGGGCACAACAACTGACATCCATATTGATAAGATTTAGCAGCAGGTGAATTGTGGGAATAAGGTAGTGGTTAAAATGAACTGTCTGTGCATTCTTTAACTGAGACCAGGGACAACAGGGAGCTCCATGACTGTCTGTGAATCACAACCACTAAGTCAGATCTACAGTGCACCCCACTGCAACTACTTCTATGGTCTGCAGTTGAATTTTAGCCCCCCTCCCCTCCCACCACACCGGATTTTGGGGGTCATGATGTTTCAAGGAGTGGGCACACTGCATGGATGCACCAGCTGGATATTTATCGTTGCATGTAAAATGTCATCATTTATAAAGCAACTTCTGCATAAGTTGTGTCCGCTCAGAGGGGGTGGGCTGTAATACACCGGAAATCAGTGATCAATCAGCAGTAAGCAAACCGGATCTTAAGAAAGAAAAAAAAGGTGCACGAACTGCAGCTCACACAGATAAAACAAGTCAGGACTGAGTTAAAGCATGAGGACCCACTCACCCTGGATGATGCTTTCCTCTTGTACTTGTTGGCGAAGTCAAATTTCTCCTTGATCTCGTCCAGGAGCTGCTCCAGACGGGCCTTCTCCTCTTTCCCCGTGTAATCCTGGCCCAGGAGGATGTACGCCCTCCAGTTGGCCGAGTCGAAGCCCCAGTGGCAAGTCCTGTTCTCCTGCGCCTTGTGACTGTGCACCACGAACTTGTGGGTCGGGTACATGAGTCTACAGTCCATGCATTGAATGCACGCTGCGTTGGGGCTCGTGTACAGCTCCGGTACGAACAAGCCCTTGCACTTGCCGAAACACTCGTGGTAGACTTTGAAGCTCCTCTCGGTGAGCTCCAGCTCGAGCGAGCCTCCGCTCAGCTCCTTCTTGCAGCGCGGCGGGTAGGCGCCTCCGTAGATCAGGGCGTTGCAGAGCCGCTCCGCATCCGTCTTGGTGATGAGGCCGCAGGACGGCGCCGAAAAGGGCAGGATCCCCATGACTTTGAGGATCTCCAGCTGGTCCGCCGTGCACCTGGAGCAGTAGATGTGCAGCTCGTCGCACACTGAGTTGATCTGCTGCAGGGTGAAGTCCCGCAGCACCGTGTTGAGGATCTGCGGCAGGCACAGTCGCTTCTCGCCGCCAACCACGAAGCAGGAGATGGTCTCGCCTTCCAGCACCGTCTCGCACCTCTCCGTGGAGCGGTCCGACGGGATGAACAGTGGGCCCGGCATCACCGGCGGCGGCAGATGCTGCAGAACCGGCTCGGGCTCCTTACCGTCCTTCTTGAAGAGGAGCTCATGTTGCCACCGGGCAGAGAAAGCCGCCGGTCCGCCCAGAGAGCTCATAGAGCTGAGGTGAAACTGCTTGAGAGTTTGTTGCAGTCCCGGATGAGGCTGGAAGCTCTGCCGACTTACAGTCTCCATGTTTTTCCTGCAACTTTAGAAGCGTAAATCCTTCTTGTCGTTGACCGGGAATCGCGAGTATCTATCCGTTCCTGAACCTGATAAATCCACGGTGTCCCAGAACTGAGCGAAATTGCGAAGCGCTTCATCAAACATCCAGTAAAAAAAAGTCCCAGACGGCGAGTTTACAGTTTTATCCCTGAGACTACTGAGTGAACACCGGCCAGTCGCTCCCTGCAGCGGGTCGCCGACTGTCCATATCTGGAGGGGGGTGAAACACGGCTCTTCAAACTCCAGAGAAGCGAAAAAGTTCCGTTTGTCGAATTCTAAAACGAAGTGGGCGAAAATGAAACAAAAGCGGGAGTTGTGGGTCGATACGGCTCGATAAAAAATCCTTATTTGAGGCTCTTTCCGCTGTCGAGGACTGCAGCAATCCACTCCGTCTGCCCCCGCAGTTCACTCTGACTATGTGGAGAAGACAAGTCTGAGAGCCAGCCTGCTCTCTCTCTCTCTCTCGTTCTCTCTCTCTCTCTCTCTTCCCCAGTCTATGGCTCTCCCTCTCGCGCGCGCCCCGTCTAGGTCTCTCGCTCGCTCGCTCGCTCGCTCTCTCTCCCTCTCTCTCACGCGCCCGCCCCCCTCCCCCCCTCTGTGTGTTTGTGTGTCTGGCTCAGTCATTGAATCCCAGCCAGGAATGTGAGTGACTCTGCAGGCAGGCTGGGCTCTTCCAGGAACAAGCCATCACCCCCTACTGCCCTGTAGAGAGCAGAGAGGAAGGGGGAAAAAAGACGTGGAGGGAAGCGAGGGGAAGACGAATGCTGCGTTCATGTGAAAAACTACCAGCCGGTCACTTTAAACTTTACAACTTGGTGGAAAGTAACGAAGTAAATGTACTTGAGTATTTCCGTTAAACGCTACTGTATTCTTTTGCTCCTCCAGGATTCAGAGGGGAATGTTTCAGCTTACTTCTCACTCTACTTAACTTATCTAGCAAAATAAGATTTTACATGCTGCTACAGTTAATGACATACATAACAATGATACATTTCTCGTACATATTTAATAATATGGACTAGTTGCTAAATTAGCAACATTTTTTGCTAATTCAGCAACTTAAGCTAATTTCGGGGCGCGGGACTGTAGCTGAAAAGTCTTTAATGCTTCTTAAATGCAGGTCTGCTGATATATTTTTTTAATAACTTATACAATTACAATTGAATGTAACATGTTATTTATAACACCGTAGTATTTGTGCTTACGCTGCTGAAAGATGTGAACAGCTCCTTCATCACTGAAATCACTGCTTGAGAAAGTGTTCTAAAAACAGGAATTTCGTTACTATAAACCAATGAAGGTTTGACCAATGCTGCGTTCAATTCTTGTCGTTAAAATCACTTCTACGGCACGTATGGAAGGTTCGCATGACATATTTTCCCCCAACTGCTGCCTATATTGAAAAACCAACATGCCAGTTTTTACCACGTGACTGCACGTCGGTGTGAGAGGAGCGGTCTGTCATCAGCTGAAGCCTGAGGTGAACGGGATTTCTACACAAGAAGTGTCCATGCGCCATTTTCCCATTGGCCCTGAAAGTAGCAGAGGGATAGAGAGCGTCTATGTGAATCATTTGGTTCACGGCTGTAGAGAAAGAGAGAGAAAAAAAAGCCCGAAGAGGATGGGTGGTGTTCTGCGAGACAAGACAAATTTAGCTTTGGAAGAGGAAACGCAAATTGCACGACTGACTGCGGTTTATTTATTTCCCTTCAGCTCGAATGTGTTAAAGGTGTTTGCCAAGTAGCAGCTAAAAAAACAAGTTTTATGTGTTGGCGACCTTGAGAGACAATCTTGCTAATGAAATCACGAGAGAAGGTTTTGTTGATTTTCACAGATGAGCTATCGTTTGGTAGCAGGGGACAGTCAAATCACTAGCACGGTAAACACAAATTAGTGTATATTTTCATATCTTTATATTTTCTTTCAGTTTTTATTTATTTTGATGTTGACTCGTAGAAATTGTAATCTCTGCAAGTCTAGAAGAGGCTGCACGTGTAGATTCTTTTTTACAAAGTTTTCTCATATTTGTCCAAATCTCAAGATTTCACCTTGGATTACATTAATATAAATAAAATGATGCTTGATTTTTAATTTTCTGTTCAGGGATGAGTAAGTGATGTGTTTGAGTGGGTGGGATGCACATTATATAAACGTAACATACCAAGATGACTTGTAGAGCTGTTTCTGAAGTTGACTTATTTACAGAAAACCCATGTTATCTCTCAAAAATCTTTTAATAGGGAGTGAAGAAGTGATTGTAAAGGAGAAGCTGTACAGAGACCCAGTGACTCAACCTCAGGAGGTCATGTGTCCAGAGCAAGTTCAACTCCAGTAACTGCTGAGGAGCAGTTTGCTGTTCCTGTGGCGTCCCCTAGCCAAACGCTAATGTAACTGCAGCACGGTGGCAGGGGCGAGATCTGCAGGAATGCTCCACTGCAGGCCAGCACAGTCTGAGGGACAGATTAAATGTGGGAATGTACAAATGATATTCTGAATATTCTGATTAATAAGAACCCCTCCAGGGGAAAAAAAGAAAATCTATCTCCTGTCTTCAGCTGCTGCAACTAGTAAATTTCCCCAACGTGGGATCACTAAAGTATTAGCTTATCTTAAGTGGGTGAGTAATAATACCCAAGAACTAAATGAAGTAAGCCCTTGATTAGATGCCGTGATGAGTTCAGTGGACCAAAACTTCAGGTTTGTGACAGGCTTTCCCTTCTGAATGCTAGTTTAGTATACAGTGAAGGGCAGGGACACTCAGCGGTACATTTGACCCCTCCCTGAGTTTTTCCAACAACCGAACCGTGGAGTTCCTTAATGCATTTTAAAAGCAGCCAGTCTGAACAGGTTCCTTGATTTGGCGGTAGAGAGTTTATGGCAACAGCTTGTTTCCGGTGGTTAAAGTTCTGCGCTGTTCTCCGTCTTTTGAGTGTGAGAAGAAGGTTTTGTCCATGAATATTTTGTGCCGTGATTTGCTGAGAGTTTAGGAGTGAGCAGAAAATCAGATCTCTCGGGGAGAATGCTGCTCTTTATATGCCTCCTTCATTATTTTCTCGCTGTACGTACTTGGAACCTCACAATCCTGTCCTGGGCCTTCGGGATTAATTCATTTTTGCTGGAACACACTCAATCCCAAGAATTGGCTCAACCTTAGATCATGTTTTAAGTTGGTAGGATGTAGTGGTAATGGTGTTTCCAGTCAGTCTCTTTCCTTAGTTCTGTTGCTGATCACTAGTTGTTCTCCGTAGTTATTGGAATGTTCAAAAAACTGACACCACTCAATTAGTTTGATATTAAATTTGACTTTGTTATTCTACATGTTGAGTTCTGTGTGTGCATGAATGAACAGTTGAGTTGAAGTCATCTGGAAGCCTGGAACTAGAGGTTTTTTTATATATATATTTCCAATACACAGACTGTCTGGCTCCATGCTTACATGCTTCCCCAAACAGTTAACTGGAGTCAGGATGTTGCTAACCTCCATTAGCACTTCACATTCGATTACATTTGCGTGAATGACAATTAGTGGCTTTAGTGGCAGTTATGCGCTTCCTGGAGTCTTACTGTCACAGTGAGACTATTAGGTTTGTTGCCATTGTGCCTGTACAGAAGCCAAAACTGAAACCTGACTTCTCTGACTGTATCTGATAATATGTCTGGAGAAACCGCACAAAACATAAACTTGGTATTTTAATTTTATTTTTACAGATTAAACAAAGGAAGATACTATGTGATAATTGGTGAGCCTTTGATGTGTTTGTTGGTATGTTTTTGAACTCTGGATGGAGTCAGCTGTTTCCCCCCTGCATCCAGCTCTGTTCTAAACACACAGACATGAGACTGACGTCCATCTACTCATTTCATTCTCAGAAAGAAAGCTAGGAAGTGTAGCATCTAAAATGTTGAGCAAATCCTTTATTTCTGTTATTCAAATGTACTAAATCTACTGCATCACATCATCGTATTAGGAGTTAAAGACACAGCATGGATCAGATCTGTTTTTGATATAAATGCATGCATCATGCACTGGGCATGATACTGCTTTGTGGGTGCAGCGATGGTTCCAGTGCTGGGGCTGCAGGGCTGGGCTCTATCCCATTCAGCTGGCAGATACTGTAAGTGACCTTTTCTGAGGGGGACCGGAGCCTCCGCTGGGCTTATCAGTCTGGCATGAAGCCACCCTTTCAGCCAGCACTGAGCTCTGGCAGCTACAGGCTGGATGTGGGCCTGCAGCACTATCACTGTCTGCTGTGTACATCAAGTGGTAGTGGATACAAGTGAGACAGAGAGCTTGAGCTTCCTTCAGGCTTCTCATCCTATCAAGGCTAAAGCTGCTAGACAGTATGGAGAGCATGCCAAGCCTCATTTTCAATGATTCATAATGTATCAGCATACAGTTCTCGTCCACTTGCTCTCATTTTTCACCCAAGAGCTCATCTGTACCTACCATCATGCTCTTGCATACATTTGCTTTGTTGCTATTCCCTCTCCTTGCACATTATCTGCCGCTCATTGTGAACATGAATGTCTTGCTGAAAATGATGGCCGTGACTCAAACTCTTCTCATCGACTTTCTTCATCAGAGTGAAGACTGAATTGCACAATGTTTCTGGCAAAGGGAGCTCAGCATTGGATGGCAATGCAGTTGCATGTAGGTAGTGTTGAGAGAGCTCCTTCTAGTCGCTGTGTTCATTAAGCTCTAACATCTAGGATTTCACAGCTGGGGAAAGAAAAGGGGCTCTAGCAGGGTTTCAATCAGGAGAACTGCTCTCCTTCATGCTCAGGCCTGTAGTATTGTTTCTAATTCATCCTGTCGTTCACGTTCTCTTACTCACTCATAACCTCTCTGCTTCCATTACTGGGGCTTCAGTTGAGATATCAGCTGTTTACATCAGCTGGTGTTATCTATTCAGTAGCAGTAAGACACACCTTCATTGTGAATCTTCATTGTTTTGCTGCTGTCCTTCTCTCGCTCCACTCTCCGCATTCAACCTGCTGTTAAGCACCCCTGCACCTCCCCATCACTGCCTGATCTTTGCAGATTCATCAACTCCTTAATACCCGTCTAGACTGCATGGTGGGATTTATCAAAGACCAAAGGCTACTTATTTCATCTGTCATAATCAACATTGTGCCAGTTCAAGGGTGAAAGGTCAAACTGGAGAAGTTCTGGGGTTTGTGGCCAAAATTTCATCAGGGAATTTCCAACTTTTCGCTATGAATGGTTTTCAGAATGTGGTAGTTTCCAAAAATAAACTACACCATCCATACTAGTAAAATAGATACCAAGTGTTAATGAGTCAACTTCACGGGTATTTTACAGTTACAACTGTTTCTTCCTCTGCTTTCAGTCTTTACGCTAAGCAAACCACATCATGTCTCCAGTTTTGTATTTGCAACACAAACACGATATTGGGCTTGATCTTGTTCTCTCACTCTTGGAAAGAAAGGGAAAAAGGGTAATTCCCCATCGTGGGCTCTGGTATGGTATGGCTCAGCGAGGACACAGAAGAACATGCAGGAAAATTGGTGGAAAACCCAGGCTGTGTTTTCCTAACTGTACAACATCTAAACAAATCTAAACAATCTAAAATGTCAAGTCCTTCCTCGCGCACAGGTCTGACCAAAGGTGAGGTGAACACGATCAGCTTAACTTGGGTGGATGAACAAGGGAGGGAGATTATTGTAGACATATGTCCCACAGGTGATGAAAATAAGTTAATGAATAACTGAAGTGACTCTGAGAATAACAAAGTCGTCAGCTTTGCTTCTTCTAACTGAACACCGTCAACGAGGAACACCTGAGTGGCTCTGTGTTTATGTTCCCAGGGCTCCATGGAGAAGTTGATTGGTGGTACGACCTCCCAAACACTTGGTGTATTTCTTTAACTTAAACAGTTATGGCTGCTGCTACCCCACTTTTCTTCCCCTCATCATCTTCACCGTCACCATGGCAGCGGAGCACAACACAGCATCACGTGGGTGAATGACATAACGTTTCTTTCCAGGCGCCGGATTGCCTTTTCCCAGAGTAGCACTATGTACCACAGGTCTGGCCCACTGCTCTGCTTTTGTGTTTCTTCCCCTCTGTGGTTGAGGTAGAAAAAAAACTGATCGGCCAGTGTCAGCAATTCAGGACCAGTCCTTCTGGAATACTCATCTTATGGGGCACCGTTTCCAAAAAATGCTCTCACCTTATTTCAGAGTGGCAGCTTTTCCCATAGTGCTGTTTTCCATTCTTTTAAATAATGCTTTCCTCTCTCCTTTCTTTTCCTTTCCTTCCGTTCAGTCCAGCTTTCCCTTGTTTTTTTCCATTGCATAATTGTAGCCAGTCTCCGTTGGTCCCTCTCTTCTGGCCAAAAGCTTAAAAGGCTCAGAAAGTCCCACCATTATTATGACTTCAACTTTCCACTTTATGTGTGTCCTAGCAGAGGGAACAAAGTATTATCATTACAGTTTAGATTCTTGCATGATGTAACCTTCTTCACTGTGCACTGAGTAGAAATCCTCTTGCAAGAGTGATGTAATATTTAGTGTATTGAAAGTGAACACTGAAGATGAATCAAAGAGAGAACAATGGTAAGGAAGTGAGATACGTTAATTTAGTCAAGCACCTTTCACAGAACAAGGCCACAAATGCCTCTACAACAGTAAAGACTGCAAACACCAGACAGCACGAGGACACTACATCTGTATTCTGCTGTTTTTTAAAGGCTTCAGCAGAAACTACAGATCGTAGGTCTTCAGGAGGAGCATTTCACAGTGTCAGAACTGCAGCTTCAGGCCTGAACGAGGAGCAACCAGCACACCCTGATTAACATCCACTTTTCACTACTTATTTGGTCAGGGTGGAAGCAGCAGGTTAAGCAAGGTGGTCCAGATGTTTCTCCCCCACGGCAGCGTCTGCAGAAAGATTACTTTGATGAACTTCCCATCAGTACTTGCACAAACAAAGAGTATAAACATTACTTCTGTGATTTTAATTCGTGACTTGACTTGTTCTGATCATTGCAAAATGTATTTTACATGCTGACCAATTGTTTTGGAGGGGAAATTGTAAAAAAAAAAAAAAAAAAAAAAAAAAAAGTAATTATGTAATTTTGTATATGATCTAAAGTAAACTGCATCAACATTCTCAAAAAACAGAGAAACATTTACTTTAAGTCAGTGGTCAAATCAACTGAAGTGCTTGTCCTGAATAAAAAGGAATCAAATTAATTGCTGCTTAATTTAACTCTGTGAATCAATTAGAGTTAGAACAAAACTATAATAAGATTTTTGTTTATTGTGAAACACTGTTTTAGAGACAGATGCAGGCAGTGTTTGTAAATGGTACTGGGAAATTGTGAAAGAGTTCTAACTGCAGACCGAGGAGGCAAAAGCACCTTATGTGTTAATTGTGCAAGCACAAGGACGTATGGACAGACTGTACCAAAACGCCCTCAAGCATTTAAGTTATGCTGGGTTTTTCTTCTTGATCTATTTTTTTAATAGATTCTATGTCAAATTTAATTACCCATCTTTAATGCAGGGTTAAATTATTAGCTCACTCTTACCCATATTGTGATTCGGAGCTGCTCATGAAACAACAGAACAATCTTAAACCAAGGTCAGTTTAACAGAAAGCTGTGGAGCTTTAACCTCCAGCACACACAGACTTCCTCACTTGATCTACTCTGCTCAGTTTTCATGACGATAGCTGATTTTCCATCTCCGATTTGAACCTTGACACTCTTGTCTTGTAGAAGTTGATTAAATGTTTCTAGCCATGCTGCAGCAGGTATGTGCACTGCACACACTATAATTATGCATAATTATGGGCAGCTGACATAATATGATTTTTTTTCCTGGATAATCAAACTCATTTTTTGTGTCCACTGGATTATTACAGGGACTTGTCAGTTTATCTTTCATGTAAATTACCAGACAGCTTTCCCCTGAGTATTTACCGCTGTGGTATTACTGTGCAAACTGAATACATAATATTCAGTCAGCTAAGTAGGAAATCAAATATATAGTGAACAGATAGAACAATGTCCAGCTAACAGCAGAGATATTTCGAGGGTTTTGCTTTAAGGAGTGACAGACATGGAATCTTTTCAGATATGGGTGTAGGTACTCCTCCGTCACATGACGGTGTTTATTCATAGCATACATTGTGGTATATATTGCAAACAGAAATAAACAAATAATTAATTGGCGCCCTTGTTCATTTCCCAATCCATTTATCTGTATATGTGTTTTTAAGTCACTGCAGTGTAAATGAATCACGTCAGTTTGGTGTTTTAACCTGATTGGTTGATCCTGATGGTGTAAACTTGATTGGACTGACCTTTCTATAAACTGAAAGAGACTTGAGCTGTCACATACAGAACTCAATACTAATGTACAGCTTATAATCTTTCCCATTAATAAAGTCTTTGAGTCTTTTGAGTAAATATGGATAAAATACTATGTCTGTGCATAATGATAGCGCTTTAAGTATTTATCGACTACGTTCACACGTTGACCAAGTTTTTCATAATGTTTTGCTCCGCTTTATTTTGCCGCGTGCGCGGGGGAAGTAGCCCATGAGGAAGACCTTCTCTGATTTGCTGGGATCGAGTCACGTGAGGCTTCAGTAATAAGGAAGTCGCTGTTACTTACCCTCGCGCGCAATTTCAAAGCTTTTGCGTAAAGCAGGTTAAAGACATGGCTGAAAGTCATTTAAAGTCTAAACTTAAACGAAAGAGATCTTTCTTCGAAGACCACCGACCGGAAACATGTTCAAGAGGGACGGAAAGCAGGAGTCATACCGCATTATTGCCCCGTGACGTTACAGCGGAGCCGTGGAGGTGCGTGTTCCGCCTGCAGTACATTAAGAACATCCCCGTTCAAACCCGGCCTAAGCTTATTACCGTGATCTAACAATACAGACCGATTTAGACACACGGCTGAACCGTAACAATCGCCTCACATTGTTCCGCCTTCACGGTGCGCTTCGTTTCGGAAAGGCTGTAAGGGTAGCGGGCAAACCAGAAACTTAGGAACTTGACAGTTTAATGATTCAGGTTTTACAGAGCTGTCATCTACAGAGAGAGAAGATAAAAATAAAAAATAAAGATAACACCACAACTGTATTAGATGAATATTAACTCTGATATGCATAGACAAGAGCTCTCCCAGGCCTAAACACCCCCATAGCCACTGAATCCCCTCAAAATACTAAAGTACATACAGTTTGAGTCCTTGTGCATCCAGATATCACATCAGTTCATAATTTAAAAAAAAAAAAATTTTTCTGTACATTACAAGGACAGTGCGGTAGGATCTACACTCTTCTCTAGCTCTGCTTTTTTATTTGCACAAGCAGACACTGCACCAGATCAAAGAGCAGTTTCATAAATAATTTGATTGACAGATTAAAAATGCATAGAGAATAATGAAGAAGGCAAATTAAAACATAATCATGTCCTTTTCTCTGCTACCAGACAGCGGAAGGGAAAACCTGGTTGTTTACATATGGAAACTCTTGACAGACTCTGGATTTGTTGCTCTGAAACATGTTGGATGAGGGTTTGCAAAGATACGTTCCACTGGAGACGACAGTAGCGATGTGGAGCAGACAGTACATTGTATCGCTTTACAGGTCAGTGCTCCCTGCAGCAGTGTGGTGGAACAGAGAGCAGCTGCCTGCTGTGGAGAGTCTGTGGGCATTGACACTGAAGTCTGCACTGCCGTACCTGCAGAACCAGCACTGCGACCTGGTTCCTGATCTCCCAAACCCATCTACAGCGGTATGTCCCTCGTTACACAGTTACAGTGCTGAATATGGTGAACCTTTGTGACAAGACTGACATCAGCACATGAAAGCTCAGGTACAATATTCTTGCATGCTGCGTGCATAGACCGGAAGTCATATGCATCTACATGCTTCCGTTATTTTGCTCATCAGCTGCGTGATGCTCATCCTGAACATCTTTATGACTGATTTCCTTCAGAAGAATGCTCTGAGTGTTCAAACAGAAAGCATTTCCCTCAACTGCAGAGTGCCAGGCTTTTATTTTGAAGAAGCTTATATTAGAGACAAGCCTTTATTCCTAATTTTGCTCCCTCCAACAGAGGCAGGCTTTATTAACCAGTTATTTTCAGCCCCTTCCATCGATCATTACAGTCAATAACTGAACCCTTCTTGCACATATGCTTCACGTCACACATCCTCCAGGGAAACCACTCGCTCTGGGGTCGGCTTTGTAGATTTTAACGTGAGCAGTCTTCACAAAGGTTGCATTTCATTGACTTCAGGTTTACAGCACTTGAAAAAGGGGGCAAAGTAAAACAGTTTGGAAATAATTACTGACGGTGAGAATGTCATGTAAATGTAGAATATGTCAAATTTACCGTGTGAACAGTGCTGACCACACTTCCTGTGAAGTGTTGCAGCGACGTATTGGATTCAGAACTCACACTGTTTTCACAACATTAACGTCTGGTCACTGTTAGTCCCCTGGATTTGATTTGATGACTGCAAAGCTCATGCATGTTGAGCCTTCCACCAGCGCGCACGTAGGTTTTGGACTGCAGCGTTCAGAACAGTCCTTGCTAATACCTGCTCTGACAAACCAGTTGCTGATTAAAGGTTCGCCATGATGGATTGTCTCTCTGCAGCAATTATGTCCCTGCAAGATGCGATGCATCAGCTGTATTTAAAGCTAATCTTTCTAAAAGCTCTGGGTTGGTGCTGGTAAGTAAGATCAACTAATGGAAACATTTTTCGTCTGTGCTGTAACAAGTTTCTTTGTTTCCACTCTTAGATTAATACAAACCAGGCGAGTTGTGCAACATGCCTCCTAAACACAGTGCCCTTTAATGATTACCATTTCTATGTTGGCCTTTTTTTCAGAATTGTTGCAACTTTAGTCATCTGTCTGAAGTTGCCGACCTTTAGTCTCCCTTTGGTTGCTTAGAAGGACTCATTTGTCTTTCTTTCTATACTACATTAGAAACCAGCAGCACTGACATTAGATGAAGAGCAGCGGTGTGACCTCAGTGAAGAAGTTGCTCCACTCCCTGAACCTTCTCTACCTTCACCAAAGACCTCATCAGTACAGACCAAACCTGCACCGGCTCCACCGGACAGACAGCTATTCTCTCACAGCGGGCAAAGTCAGAACGACAAGGCAACATCCCTTCAAACCTTCACTACAAGACCACACCATTCGCACCACAGCTGGGTGGGAGCGGAGCCCACAGCAGGACCCTCAGGTGTTCATGGAGAGGTGAGGAAAAGAGGAGAGCAGAGAGAAGAGACAGGACCAGTCCACAGGCAGCTCCTCACAGGCCAGGTGAGGGTGTCTGACAGGAGGGTTTCTCTGCAGGACAGGGAAGATGAAGTGGATGATAAAGAGGGAGAGGAGGTGCAGAGGAGTGTCAGAGGAGCAGGAGAAGCAGCGGGGGGAGGAGGGCTGCAGAGCTGCCCCATGTGCCTGCTGGTGTTCCCTGCTGGGTAAGACAGCCACGCTGCTTTCCTGCTCTGATGAAATTAAACCGAAGTATGGATTCTCTCTCCTCCATCTCTGTCATGTCTCTCCTATTTTCCTCATTTAATGTCGGAGGCGCAGTTCCACTCACCTGCTCATTGTTCAACTCCCTTCATTTCTATCGATTTTCATTAATGTTGTGCTCCCGCTGCAGTGACTGCGGTCGACTTTGGAATAAAAAGAAGTGGCGTGGCGTGGCGTGCACAGATACACACGGCCCCTTTCATTCTGCACAAAACACAGCAACACCTGCTAACATCTGGCTTTTCTGGCCTTAATGTGAATGCATGCCCTCAATCTTGCATTAAATGACTCTGCGGTAGGCGCGGGTGTTGTTTTGGCAGCGGCGTAAACTCCAACGGCTGGGTAGACGAGCTCATAGTCGTCCCTGTTCCAGCCCTGATGCTCTTACATGCGCACAAGTTCTGGACCGTGGCAGCTAAATAGCCAGGGACATTTCTGGTGTTTGTTTCTACTCTGACCCTCTTTTCTTGCGCATTCATGAAGTCGGTGGTGATGTCAGACGCGATACGCAAACAACAGGTAAACAACACAGGTTTACCCACGTTTAAGTAGCATGGAGCAGCGTGTTGTGACACTGCAACAAAAGGAAACTGCCACCACACGACTGCTGGTGACAGACCGTCGGAGCGAACGTAACGTATGCTATCATGCTAACGCATCACACAGCAGGTTTGTCTGTTACGTCATCATTAACTCAACAGCTGTTTATTGATCGCTCCTCACCATGGCAGGAGCATTGCTCTCAGACCACTTTCCCATTCACTTGGTCTGCCCCAGCTCAGGAGCTGCGCTGCTCACTCTGCAGGCCTCCTGCAGAAACAGCCATTACCTCGGCGTGAATGGACGCAGTGGAGGGCTGACCTCTGCTTTTCGTCCTCCACACATATTCCTCTCATGTGCACGCCCCCGCACCCTTCTTCATCTAAAAGCTTTTCCACTGTGAAGTAGTGTAAAGAATCACTTTGCAAATGTCACTTACCCATCAGATGTGGGTCAAAATATCAATTTGTGCAATGCATTTGGTTTATACCTGCAAAACTAGGTTCTATTAGATGATTTCACACACACACACACACACACACACACATATATATCACAAATCACAAATCTGCTCCAAGAGCCTTTACAGTCACCCCCTATTGCTTGACCCCTGATTCTGAGGAAAAAACCCTTAAACGAGGAAAAAATTTAAAGGACAAGAAAATAGGGAGAGAGAGCCGGAGAAGCAAGCGTGTGCTGTGGGACACAAACACGCAGAGCAGCGGTCATCCATTTCTCTGCAGAGGGAATCTGAAACAGTGACGTGCAAGGATGGCTGCTTTTTGTCTTTCAGGGTTTGTAGAGAAAGACAAGATTGTGTTAATTGTTACTGATTGGCTGAGAGAAATACGCTGCTTTAGCAACACACACACAGCACACTTGCCATGACAGGTAGTTACACCTGTTCCAGTGTCCTGCAGAGCTGTAGAATAGTCCTGTGGATGAAGGCAACACCCCCTTGGTACAGTCTAGTCAGATGGAAGGGCTGCATCCACTGTTTCATAACCAGACTGTGCAGAAGTATCACATCATTTATCAGTAAGGCTGTCAGTGATCTGAATTCATAAAACCAATTGTGAGGATCTACTCAAGGCCGTAGTTTTCATTAGTAGAGCAAGAAAGGGGAGAGCTCTTAATAGGAACAAGATGCCTTACATCATCATTATTATTATTATTATTATTATTATTGGCAAATATTGCAGGGATACTGTTTGGATCACCTCAGAAAATCTATTTTGTAAGACTTCACCAGCCCCACTGGGAGCAGTGATAACCAGACTATAGTGGTTAATGCATCTGGGGGAGGAGAACTAATGGTGGGGGAGGGAGACAAACTGGGCTTCCTGTCACCAGTGGACATCAGCACTGACCAGTGTCTGACCACTCCGACAAGAAGAAAGTCAAAACTCCGCCCAGATTATATTCACTCAATACTTAAATATTATCATTTTCATTTCAAAAGCCTGATAAAAGGGGTCTTCATGCCTTTATGAAAGTGGGTTTTCAGAGTGTGTGAGTGTTGGTACAAGGCCAACCCAGACTGGAAACATCAGTATGTAAAAGTGTGTGTTCGCCACACACTGAGCGTGCTCGCTGATTGCCTTGTCCCCGTCTCTCCAGGTTCACCCAGATGGACTGTGACGGCCACCTGGCCCAGTGTCTGTCAGAGGTGAACGTGGACGTGACCTGGTGAGCCGACAGGATGCTGGCCGCCGTCCAGGAGCTCCGAGCAGCCCAGATGTCTCACACACAGTCCCCGACCAGATCACACGGAGGAGGACACACCCTGGGAGCAGCTCGCACAGAGGGCGCTCACTGTTTACTGAGGTAGTAACACCTCGAGACTCCAAGGTGTTCCACAAGGTGAGCAAACAGGACGACCGCCTGCGTGGAGGAAGATAAACACCCAAGTTGGGAAGAATATTCCTATGTCATGGACACAAAACATATGAGCGTTGTTATGGAGACATGATCATATTTTGTTATCAGTTGAATAAATGAATGATTTCAGGCTAAGAGGCGTCATTGTTTCACTTTCAGTTCACTGTATTAAAATCAGTTGGGTTATTTTTGCTGCACGGAGCTTCCTGATGTCTTCCTGTCACAGCATGGCGTCATCATGTCAGCTCAGAGGCCTAAGCTAAAACCTGTTCTCTCAGACGGCACCTGGCCGCCCCGCTGAAGTCAGAGTTGTTGAAGTTCTGGCATGAAACGCACTTTACTGGATGCACTTTGCAAGATGCGCACCCCGGTGTTATCTTCCACCAGGGACAGTGCACGCATCTGCACACACGTCTTAATATATGCACTGCTGAGTGCGACTGAGCTGATGAAAGCCACAGAAGATGCCGCTGCAGCTTTTCTAATATTCATTTCCAGTAAACAGTTTGAGTTTATTCTCTCTGTAGCACATAAACAGGGAAAATGGCATCAGATGATAAATATTTGGCTAATTGCCTTTTCCAGTCTCCCAGTATGAACGGAGTAAGTGGTGATCAGAGGATGTGCTGGTGCGCGAGGCCAACTCCCTGGCGAGACACACACACACACACACACACGCGCGCGCGTCTGCAAAAGCATCTGCAAAGATTTTTCTGCTGCTGTCTGCAAAAAGGAAAGAGTCAGTTCACGGAAAACCAGTATCATTTTTAATAATTACACATATTTACAGAGATGCGATGAAGCAAAATTAAGCATATCCAACCGGCATTATGTTAGAAAAAAAACTGTGGACTAAGTTCATTCACTTTTCCATTGAGTCTCGGTTTCTTTTGGATGTTTGAACGGCCTTCAGTGTTCTGCAATGTGGTTTCAAGGACTCCCAGTTCAGCCATTGGTCCCTCAAGAAAACCTGGTGTGCAAACAGATCAACAAATAAAAATGGAGCAAAGGAGATTGAATTCAGGAGGAGGAGGCTTCCTCAAATGTTTGAGTGTGCGTGCGTGTGTGTTCGTGTGTGTGTGCGTTCATTGTGGTGGACTAATCGGTGACCGTGGAACTGCTTCATTATCTCTCCTCTCTCTATCTGTTTCTTCCCTGCCCGTGAAGGCCCTGCAGCTAATTGAGACCCTTTGACTCGGGATCAGCTAATTAATCCTATTATGTGGTTATCAAATTAGCGCGGGTCAGATTTCATCAAATAAATCTCAGCCAATGGAGAGGTCCTCGGAAGCGCAGAGACAGAGATCCGAGGCAAGGGGTTCTCTCTGTCGCTGGCTTTAATCCGTGCTCATAGTCGATGTTCGCAGACGTGTTGTGCACGTGTCTGATTATATCCCAGCCTTTTAACGGCACGGGGCTCCTGTAATGGGCTACGAATGTTGCTTGCTGTGTATAAAGGTGGCAGTGTGTGAAGTTCGACTTGCATGGACTAGAAAGAGCCTAAAACCTCACTGTATAAAATAAACTCATGGCTTCTCATTGTGTTGTACACACTCTGCACCAGCGGCGGCGGGAGTGGGGGTTGGGATTTGGAAACGATGGATTCGATGGATCATAATGGTGCAGGATTGAGCTAACAGTTTGGCGAGCTGATGTCAGAGAGGTGACCACCGTGTGTTGTGCTGCCAGCTGCAGGTTGCACACTCACCCAGAACGGCCCAAAGGCCACAAACCCAGGTCTGGATCGGGGCTGAGGATTAACTGAATTTGTTCACTGTCGATGTTAACATGTACCTCAATACCAGAACAGTACTAATCTTCCTTTCAAACTGCTCGATGCATCAGTGTCACATGGCAAAATCTAAACGTCTAAACAGCCTAAACTACAGTGTGACGTTGAAAAGGTTCCTGATTTTAGATCAAAATGCAATAGTAAAAAATACAATGAGAATGAAGAATCAGATCCCACACTTGAAGCCAACTTTTGATTTTGGACAGTTTTCAGAAGATAATCCTCCAGATACATTTCAGCTGGCACTCAGAATGCACTGAGCCTCATCAACCAGCAGTTTTCCTAACACTAAGGAGGCAGACGAAGTCTAAAGACGGACGACAGATGCACAGCGCGCTTCTGTTTACACTACATCGGGTGTCTGCAATCTCGTACAAGCCAAGAAACGTGAGCGCAGGTCCACAGCAAGGAAATTTACATCACGTGGCCACAGGGATGCGGAGAGGATCGCTTGGCAGTGTTTCTTCCTGGACGTGGGGCCATTTACCCGCCTACTTCAATACAACTGGTGGATTGGGAAAGCTGTTTTTGAACCCGGGCCTGGTCCACAGCAAAACTCGTTTTAAGCTGAGTGAAGTATTCAGTGGAATGGCTCATGCAGAAGACATTACCAAACACATGACATGAAGGATGAGTGTTCAAATGGGAGGAGGAGCATTGATTTACTCTCCATGTGCAAAAGTGATGCAATACATGAGTGAGGTGGTTACTGTCTAATGATGACGAACTGTCCTCAAGTTGACAAGTTCTCTGCCAAGAGACACAATAAGCCCTGTGACAGGAAAACATTTAGATTTGATACCTTTGGGACTCCTGATGCTAAAAGGCCTGGCCTGCCCACTCAGAGGCTAGCAGAGCATTTCTGATGGACCTGAAGATCTTCTTGTATTCCTTTCATAAATAAAACAATATCAACAATAAATTTGAATATCATTTAACATTAACTCTGACACCAGAAACAGATTATTTTTGTCATTTTGTTTGGATTTTACCGGAGGAAACAGCCTCAGCTGCACTGAGCTGTCGGTGCGTTCGGGTTGCACCATGTGAAGCCAGCCTTAGCATGGCGACGGACACGCGCAGTGAGATGAATGAGACGGAGACACGTTTCCACAAAGACAGCACAACCAACCAGTCATATGATCTTTTCGCCCGGCCGCAGATGGTCTCGCAGTGGCAGCTGGTGTGGAAGAATCTGAGCTCGCCAGCAAGCCTGTACACACTGTGGAGGCAGGAACCAATGAGCTGCTTTGCTTCTTAGCCGAAGCCCTGATATAACGTGTTCCTAAAGCGGTCCGACTCTGATTGGCAGCAAGTCTGCAGCTACACCTTTACACAGGGTTTCATCGCAAGGACACAACTGTATGGAAGCTGTCTGCTGGACGACGCCCATCTGTGACACTGCCGACTGATAACGTGAGGTTGGGAAAACTCTAAGGAAGCAGGACACGCCCCTTGCTGTTCAGTATCTGTACACCAAGCTTTACTTTGCGGTGCTGCGTCTCCTACGGCCACCTGCTGTAGTCATTTGTGACGCCGGCTTCGATGCTACGCTTGTGTCCTGCTCTGTTTGACGCTGAACTGATTCACTGAAAGGACCAAAACAAGCTTCTGTGCACCAAAATCACTGACTCCCCCTAAGAATTTGGGTGCAGAAAGAGTTAAGTGCAATCAGAGACATGGTAATTAATACGATCTTTGAGGCACTTCTTAAATAAAAAGTCATCTCCTGGTTGAGAGTGTTTTCCCCCCATTGTTCGTGAAAATCATACAAGATAAGAAAAAGAAAAGTTTGTGGTTACGGATGAAAATGTGCCACTTGCATCGATAAAAAGGCATCGTCAATTTTGGATTCACTACCTACATTATAATACACAATAATAACTTATTTTTTTCCTTTGTCATTGTACATTCTCGTTTCGTGTGAGGCGTTGCCCCCCCCCGTACAAGATAGAAAAAAAAAGAAATTAACGACAAAAAAAAAGTGCACGTAAAATTTCAAGTTCCTCAGCAGAACTGTCATATTCATCCAGGGACGTGAGACGGGCTAAAACGAGTTCGTGATGGCAGGCACAGAATGAAACAGCTCTCCGTTCAAATTACAAAGCCGGTCGTGCTTTGACACGAGGATGGACATTCTGAGGGGGGAAAGGAAAGAAGCCGAGGGGGAAAAAGAAACGAAAAAGGGGAAGACAACGTAACGACAGGGAATGTTCTTGAAGTCCAGAGTCTGTTTTCCTTCTGAATATCAAGACAGAAAGAGTTTGGTACCCCAACAAAACAATCTGAATCGTCCAGGAAGGAAACTCTCCCGTTCTCCTGTTTGCTTTGCCTTGTTGACAGGTCCACAGGGTGAGTTCGTCCTCCCCGTTGTCCTTTACTCTTCCTCCTCCTCCTCGCCTTTCAGAGTTGGCTTTGCGAGTGGTTTTTGGCTGAGACGGCAGCTTGGACAAACAGTAGGTGGGCGAAGGAGGAAGCTGGTCTTTCCTTCATACAGACTCTTCTGTGGATAGCAGCAGGGGATTGATGTATTCAAATCCCTCAAACTCTGACTGGTCTATTCTCTTGATGACGTCCCTGAGGAGAGGCAGACAGAAAGAGGAATCAGAGGTGTCATCACGAGCCCGCAGCGCGATGCAAGACCACGAGCCCACAGCAAACCTGGGTCAACTTCCTGGACACAGGTCAGGAGTGAGGTCCACAGCACTGACAGACACTGTGTCCTCACTCCTTTACTCTATGATTTTAAAACAGAAATGGCACAGCAGCTTAACTGCTGCATCAGTCCAGCCTTTTCAGCCTTGATACAGACTCCAACACCTCTACCTAGACCCAAATACAAAACCGTTCCATGACTTTTAAAGGACCCATTATAACATTTCTTAATTCTTGAGAATCAAGTGCTATAACATAATAAACTGAACTTTAAATGTTAAATATTAGATGAAAATGAAACAGCAGCATATTTCAATCTCACACATTTCATTACTCCATTACATTCATATTCACTTAAACACTTCAAACTGCAGTCACACTCAATACATTGTTGTAAAAAAGCTCATTGTGTATGTGATAGTAAACCAAATGTGACACGCCGATGCACGTTAGAGCTGGGTTGCCTCAACAGCTACAGAGTACAAATTTGCTGTTATGAAGATTATCCACGGCTGCTAACGGTAACGATTCGTTTCCTAACACAGTGAAATTCCAGGATTTTTCCAGGCCTGGAGAAGATTCTCATGGCTTTTACATTAAAACATGGATGGCATTCGGCGGCAATGAGAGGTGGCCTGTTTGTCCTCATAGCGCCTGGGATGGACCACTCTCTCTGTTATTCCATCAAGTTTATTGCAGACGCCACCTTGTGGTCAATAAACAAACTTCAGCTGAAGACATTCCTGCTTTGGCTTCTGAACTTGTTGTGTTTGGCTGGTTGGAACTGATAACATACAAGGTGCTGTCATAGCGTTTTCAGACGGTGGCTGCTGTTCCTAAATGCAGCACTACTCTGCAACAAGGAGGTAGCAGCTGCTAGCTGTAACACTTGTAAGCAAGCATACCAAGGTATGTGGAGTTACAGGCTATTATGTAACCACTGGCAGGTGCATGTTGGCGATCCAGCCTGCGGGCATTTACACACTGTCAGCGTGGGCCTCAAGTGAGCAGAGAGCAGACATCTAAAAAGGCAGGACAGTGCATCGCACATTCGTCTCCCTGCACCATTCTGAGGTGTCTGAGGGAGGACATTAGGTGTAAACCACCTCAAAAGTGCTGTAATGACTCGAGGGGGCTTTAAAACACACCAGCAGTGCCTTTTTTTAATTGCTGGAGCTAATTACTTATTATAGGTTTTTTTAAAACATACAGTTAATATCAAAAACTCCTTTTCAGATCACAGACATGGAAACCTCAGCAGCACCGCAGCAGCAGCACTGTCTGTGTGAGCCGCAGCACTAAAGAGACATGGCCATGACACACAGGTACATGCAGGCAGCGTGTCCCGGGTGTTGGTACATGATGTCAAGTGAGACAGAAAGAACACGGTGTAGACTAATCAGTGGAGGAACTTGAGCTGCTTCTTTGTTTCCTGAGTGTGCTGCTTCCATTAACGAAGGCATAATCACAGGTAAATGGAGCGGAACCCCATAACTAGTGGGCTCAGAGTGGCTGGGTAAAAATAAATGTACTCCCTTAGCAACACTGCTGGCTTCTTCTCCTGCAGCAACTGGCTGTTTACCCATCTCTCTCTCTTGCTCTGTGTGTGTGTGTGTGTGTGTGTGTGTGTGTGTGTGTGTGGTGATGGTGAGAGGAGAAACTGAAGCCCAAAAAAAGAGGCCTCTCACTGGGAGAGGCTGAGAGGCTTGCTCCCCTCAGACACTGAGCAGCGGGCTTTGAAGTTAAAACAATAGGTGCGTTCACTGGACTTCCCTCTGGTGTACCAGGTGGGTGGGGGTCTTACTTTAGAGGCCACCGGTGCTCTGCAGGTTGCAGATCCCACCCACATAGAGCGCAAGGACAAGTGAATGAAACGCTACAGTGTCTTTGTTTCAGTTTGCCGACCAGAATACTGATGAAGCAAATATTTTCCCTCCATCTGATCACACGTGAAGTACTCTCACTGTAGGAGTAGGTCAACCACCAATACAACAATTAGATTTAGAAAATGCTGTTTTTCTATTTTGGAGTTGCGGAGAGAGCAGAGAGAAAGACCACAGAGAGGGACACACAAGGGGGGGGGGGTTGGAGCTGACCAAAACAAACAGTGTGTTCATCCAACGTAAATGTTACCTTTTTTTTCCAGGTTTGGACAACTTGAAAGCATTACCAGATGCAGAATGACGAGGAGAGAATGAGGACGGGACAGAGGAGGAGGGAGTGAAGTGGGAGAGACAGAACGAGAGTCAGGCAGGAGAGCGGGAGGATACTGAAAAGTTTATTCGAACTCACATTTTACACCTGTCTTACACTGAGGATGCAACACAAAACAGCTACAATCATGTATTCAACTCTGTTCTTATGTGTGTAAGATATGCAGTGAAATAGATTCACTCTGGCTGCAGCAGACACACTACAGAGTTCATAGATTATATCCATAACACACAGTGTACGATAACACACAAAGTCAGGATTCATACGGGCTCATCAGCTGTTCCAGCACCCTGGCTGCTTTTGGAAAGAAACTGTTACGGACACAGTTTGACGCTCCAACGTTCTTTAGATGGTGTTGTGATGTTTAAAGTTTTGCTGCTTGTTCCTCAGATATTCCAACCTCCTGGAGACAATGTGAGAGTGTCTGTCACATGCAAACCAAGAAAAGAAACCAACAGGTGACCTATCAGTGGAAATAAGATCAAGGCTTCCTCAGATCTTAGGTTAAAAGTGGGTTCTTCTGTCCCTTTGGCATTTAGAGAGAGAGGTCGGTATCATGGTGCCATATGGTTAGATCTTTGATTTCCACACGAGTCTGTTGTCACAAACATATGTAAACAGATCACTATGTGGGACTAAGACAGCAGCCCTGAGGTGTGCTGAGCTAATGTGGACGAGTATGTTTTAATCTTCCTCACAGTTAGTCCGGGGCCTGCCTGCTGGTCTGCAAAACTCCACTTGTAATTGGTTGCTGGGTTTCCTAAGGCCTCTGAGGAAAGACTGTGTTAAAAGGGGAGATGTATCACTAAACAGCATGCTGACACAGGTCTTTTCCTGGTGTGCTAAAGCAGAATGCAGCACAAGTGAGAAACCCAACTGTAACTGGTCAAGGGTAGCCATGGTATCTTTCCAGGCAACTCATAATAACAGAAGAGTAACAGATCGTTAATCATAGAGGCAAACAACGGGTGTTAGCGGTTAGCTTAACATTCAGTAGAACCACTCACTATGACAGGGGTGACTTAAGACTGTCGGTAAAACCTGGGATAGCAGAGAGTAGCTTTCACTGTCTGGATTAGCACCTTTACGAGGCCTAACCCTTTAGCCTTCACCACCTGTAGGGTGTCTGCATCAGGCGGGCACCATGCTGCTGTTGCTGTTTCCAAACTGCACATTTAAACGGGACACAATGAACCAGACACCTGATGAACTGCACGGTCTGATGGTAACTGCTCTGTGGAGTTTCTCAGCAGGTATTGGGAGGAACTGTGGCCCAACAGAACAGTTACAAAGGGGTTGACTCTTGGTAGTGGTACACCCAGTGGCCCTGTGGGTGGGAAGCCAGTGACGGATCTCCTCCTTTTTGCTGCCATAGCAACACCTATAGGGGGAGTAAAGTTAACCCCCTTGCTGATCCTTCCTGGGCGGTGAAAGTGTTTGCAGTGACACTGTGTTTGGGACTGGGTATTCCATGAGACATATAAATCCATATATGCATGTAATTATAAATAGATAGAAACCTGCTTTTATGGGGTATCTGATTTGCATATTCACACTGGGATATAACAGTGTAGGATATCACTCCTTAAGTGTAAGGGCAATGCATGATGCGCACACATCAAGATGAAACCAGATCTCTAGAGGTCTGTAGAAAGAATGAAGTACTTAATCAATTAATGATTTGCCAAAAATAGGGACACCTACCTAAGATAAGCAACAGGTTAACTGGAGAGACGAAAGCAGTTTTGTGGTACTGGCCACCATAATCCCTGAAAATGGCCACCAGGGATCAAGGCTACAGAAGACAGTGCGCTACTCTGGGCCCCGGCTGAGGCTGCCATTTTCTAAGACTGGGAGCTGGCATAGAAAAACCAAAGCCCCCCCCCCCCCATGCTGGCAAGGGCCCCCAGCAATCCTGGCTTTTAATGTCACAATGTAAATCTCAAACATGGAGGGTTTACCCTTCTCTCTCCCTACACGGCTCTCACTTCTCTTTCTTCTCATGCCAAGCCCATCACGAGTGGGAGAGAGGGGAGACTGGAGAGCTTTTTGCATCACCCCCTCCTAGCGGGAGTGGGCGACATCAGCCCCTCTCCTTGGTAACAGAGGGAAGAGAAAGGAGTGAGGAGATAAAGTGCGAGACGCAGGGAGGAGGCGGGCGTCTTCTTTTGATGTGCCGTGGTGTTTGATGCCAGGTTGATATCTCCACTGCTGAACTGGCAGTGTGCTCTCCACCCTGTTCCACCACTCGTCTCCCTCCTCCACCCCTCCCCCGTACCGCTGTAACCTCTTCCACAATTGCCTCCTCAAAAGTCTGTCATGGACTCCCGTTGTCAAACCCTGTCACAGATGAGCTTCAGAGATGTCTTGCTGCTCCTTATGCTTCACGCTATGCTTACACTTAGCCCCTTAATGAGCTGCGAGGCTCACCCACTCTGAGGCTGGTTTGAAGATCAGCATCTACCGAGCAGCAGAGGTCTACAGTGCTTTCAAACTGAGGGAGAGCCGTGGTGGCTACCCAGAGACATCTGTCATGGGTGCAGAGCATGATGGGTGTGTTATGCAGTTCTAATTAACACTGGGTGCTCCTGTTGCTCCGTGCCATTTCATAATGACGCACTTATTACTGTAAATGTTCAGAAGTTGCTTGCACACGCAGGTAACAGACCGTCAGTGTCCACTTCCCCCAGCTTTTCAGCATAGTTCAGGCAATAACCATTACTAAATTAGCTTGAATACACCTGACAGCAATGACAGGAGCTATAGACCACGAACAGACATGCTACAATAAGACTCCAGAATTGCCGTTCGCCGGCATGATCTATTGTGCTGCTGTGGACTTAAGTGCTCGCCTGATTCCCTCACAACATCTGAAAAACCCTGTGCCTTTCAAAACCACTCAGGCCAACAATCGTAGCCACTCTCTGCAGGTGTGACCAGGTGTGCTAATGTGCTGTAAAGAAAGCAGAGTTTGGACTCTCTCAGTCTCTCAAGTGCTCAAGTGCAAAACTGGAATGCCTTCAGGGAAAGACTGGCTGGCTGTCTGCCTTATCCCCAGCCGGAGAGTTAATTGCACAGGGTCGTCTTTTCACCTTCAACTGTGGGCATTTCAAACAGGTACAGCTTTTGCCTTTAGACGTGCTCTGACAACATGTCATGTGAAGTACACTAAATCCTTCACGTCTTGCTGCTGCACTCAAAAAGCCAGTGACTGAAGATGCAATAACAACAAATCTGAACTATATCATCAAACCTTTCTGAAGAACCACTACTGGTTCTTAAATATAGAAACATTACCCCACATCAGGACTGGTCTCATCAAGTCTAACAAACTGAATAGGAGCTAGAGTGATTTCTCTGGTGGCCTGTCCATGATCTCGAACTCATGACAAGAATGAAAAGTGTTTGATGCAGCTAAACTATCAAATATATCAGTTCTCGCTGTCTTCTCGACAGTTACCTTTTTATGTTAGACTGAAATAATTCACTAGCAGCTTTCGCTATGCCTCTGTCTGTGTTTTGTTTTGTGCAGTCGCCTTCTTGCTACTTGCTGCATCTTGGTGACATGAACCCATGCACCCACCTTAAATTAGGAGGACAGCTGACATCAGCGATCATGTGCGGAGAGTATAGGAAAGGAGAAGCTCAGGTAGCATCTCAGCATGTACAAGATGTTACGGAGGACAGCTGGCTGCACCACTGTTTGACATTTGCAATTTAAAAGGGTTCTCAGTACATCTTCTATTACCATTGATCAAAATGACAATCAGGATCTCATTTGTTTAAGTCAAGGTTTCTGGGGTATTTAATTTTTAGTTCAGCTCCTGCTTTTGAGCAGCACGGCTGTTGAGAAACGGGGTTTGCAACAATTAGTCCAATAAAAGCTTTGCAGGAAAAATACAAATGTTGGAGCCTGCAAAATCAATCCAGCATGGATTCAAATGAAAATGTCGTCTAACTTAAGCCTGGTAATATCTATTGGCAGGGCCTGCCAAAGCCTTATGGAATCCATTTTGTGACAGCACAGAGGAAAACAGGCCATGCTTGTGTTTTCGTGCTGTGGCTGCAGACAGTCTGCAGCAGCAGAGCCTGCGCTGTGTCTGTTGTTGTGCCAGATCTCTGCAGCCTTTTCTCTCCAAAGCTAAATCTTAAACAAGGGCTCCTGTCAGATCCTGAAGGCTACATGTTTGCATTAATCAAAACAATGTCCCTGATGGATAAAGACATCAGTGTGGGGAACTCGCAGGGGGGGATGTTTTTCTTTATTGGATGGAGAAATCTTCTGGGAAGATGGCACAGCACCCACTGTTTGTGTGAAACTACATGTAAAAGCAGAGTTCTCTTCCAGCCCCTATTTGACCGTGACAGGTTCGACTGATCAAGCGTGCCTTTTTCCGGCTGTACACGATTGTTTTTGACAGATTTCAAAAGCGAAAGATAAATGTGAATTTGCAAGGTAGAAGATAGAAGCAACATTGTGCAGAAGAAAGCAAGCAAACTGAAACAGAAATGTATTTTTGCCAAGAAATCAATATACATCTTATTATGTGTCCTGAGTGAATGCGCTCCCTCTTATTGTTTTTTCAGTGGGTGCTCAGCTCTGATACAGAGAGATGATGTCAATACTGTAACCTGATTGGTGCACCGGGCTACACCCCAGATTACTTCATTGTCAACAACCTTCACAGTTTAATTTACACCACTGTAACTTAGCGTACTGTTGCCAATTGCGTGACCCTGTGATCTGAATCAATGGCCCCCCCAACTATAACATGACGAATGGCTTTAACACAGCACTGAGGGTAAAGAAGCTGCCGATGACTCAGCGGTTGTTGAAATAACATGACCGAAAAGTCAGATCCAGTGGAAATGAGTGCAATATTAGCAAGCCAGGCTGGCTAGAACTTAACATGCTAACTTATATAATGCTAAGTGCCGGAAAAGGATGAAAAGAGCTTGCATTAATGTTCATATGACTGTTCTCCAGTCAGTTGCTCACCACCAAGGTCAGCAGAGGGCCTCCTGACCGGGTTGGTTTTCAGTTGATTTGTTTGAGTTGAGCTGTCAGCCTGATGTTTATTGTATTGTTTACCTTAAACCTCACCCCAGGTCTCAGCAGTGGGATCTTCATGGAGAAGGGTATACTCGCCACATGTGACAGAGCACTCTGAATAATTCACATAAGGTTGACTTTAATGATGCCAGAGATGTGAGTTGAAGAGGCAGTACTTACTCATCATCTGGAGTTAGCTGCACTGGTTCATTAGTAAACTGCGTGTCAAAGTTCTCGAGGCCGTAGTCATCCGAGATTTGAGGTTTGAAGGGTGGCGTCACCTCTTTCTTCTCCAGCTGAGGCAAAACAAACACATAAAAACACATTATGTATCACAAGTGGTTCTACTCAGGCACACAGAGCAGGGACCACGCGGAATAAAGGACAACACAAAGGTCAGCGAGCACGTCATGTGGTTTCAATTCTGGGAACTTTCTGATTGGCTGCACACGCCCTGCTTTTAACAAAATAGAAGAAAACAGAAGCATCACTAATACCTAAAGGATATGGATATAAATACTACAGCCTGTACTGAATTCATGCAAAATAGATAAATATATGTACATTTTCATTTTTTCAACAAACTCCCTAAAAAGACTAATATTAACAACCAACTGACCCCTCCCACAGCCCGTGTGCCAGTGTGCTGCTTACAGTGTTAAAATGTAACTTTCATCATTTCTGATAATGTGTGTATCTAAAGCCTGCTATCATGTCCTTCTATCTTATTATACTACATGTAGCATTATCCCTCAGTGCCATAGAGCTGTGTTGTTGTCTGTGAGCTTCACTGCTGCTCTGGCTCACATGTCCTGCTGCCCCCATATAATCACCAGGGCAGCATCAGTGCACCCTGACTGAAAACAGCCCCCAACAAACGCACCATTTCCTCCTCCTGTCTGACACTTGTTGTTGTTATTTGTTCGAAACGACTTTCAAACAGACTCGCATCCTCAACGAGAACCAACCACTTCCGAGCCGGGGAAGCCGCAGACAGGATTGGGAGGTCTGGCAGTGCAGAGAGAGACGGACTCACACACTGCTGGTCTTTGTGTTTACACACATGCAGTGAGACAAATGTGTGGTTTTGGCCTGTGTAAAGCTGAAAACACAGCACAGGATCTGCCAAACCTGTATGACAAGTGACTGACAGCTGACAAATGATAGAACTGACTGATCAATGCTCGCTTCCTTTGACACGACAGAGGAAGGAACCTTGCACGTGCGACCTGATTTAAGAGCGACTGACTGCGCCCACAACACACAGTGTGCTATACGGTGCATCGGTTACACAGAGGCTCTTTTCCATACAGCCACATCAGCTACGGCTCCGTGTTGCTGTATTTCTCAGTGGTAATGAAGGCAGGAATGAAACAGTGAGAGGAAAACAACTGAATGGGGAGGTTGAGGCAGCAGAGTAATTGTGCCCGAGTGATTCAGCCAGCAGAGTTTTTGTCTGGTTTGTTTCCATGGTTTCACACCGGTCCCTCATCCTG